>CM068493.1:1777874-2282874 GCA_034769265.1 Remorina albescens
GAGCACTTACAGTCTCTTCCTGTCGCGCAGGAAATCAATCAGGTGGTCGGCGTAATCAAGAAGCGGCACGCCCTGTTTGTCTGCGGCGCCGAGCCATCTATAAACGAACGGGTGCGAGATACGCTGGCTGTCTGTGCGGAGGCCTCCGCTTGGACCGAGTCCAGCTGAGCAATTTAAGAGGAGTCATTGGAGCGGGATCCCGCAGGAACCATTAGAGGAGACTGGCAGCTGCGAGAGTGATCGAAAGCATCGAATAATATCGGATAAATTATTCAGAACAACCCGTCCAGTTGAGCTACGAGTTAAGATGACCTTTTTATATGAAACTCTGCAATATTGAAGAGCACATGCTCAATTTGCTGTTGCCCACTAGTGCATCTGTGTAGCCACACTTCACCGTAACGTGGACTGTAATCACTTGGAGCGCCGCTCACCGATGTGGACGAATCCATCACAGGGCATGGTGTCACCGGAGAAGGCCAGCTTCCAGCCCGACCGGTGCGTGAAGCTGCAGGCAAAGGCGTTTTTACAGTGACGCACCAAACACGTCTGGAACTGAGACAAACAAACAAAAACAAACTTTTGAGTATTGTTGAATACTGAAGGGCTTCGATGCTCAAACTGCAGCAGACCTTCAGCAGATCGTTCTTCTCCAGCGCCGACTCGATGAGCGACTTCATCCAGGGTTTGGTCGGCTTGGCGTCTTCGCTGAGAGATCTGTTCGGGACGAGACTGGAAACCACAGCAGACGTTAAAGACGACGAAAACCACAACAAGACAATCTACAGTCCAGTGAGGCCTTCAGAAAAGAGGAGGGTCGGCTTACTGCTGGCTGTATCATCAAGAAACTGCCTGTTAGGTGGCAATTTTAGGACATCTCATCTGGACTCAAGCTTAAATGCACTGCTAAAATATATGTCTGTGTTTCACTGATGGTTCTAAAGGAAAGTGAAGCTCTTTCACTTTTTCATGCTGAAAATAAAGAAAACATATCGTCACATTCTGACGTGTCCACGTACTTGATGTGGTTCAGGATTTCCCCGCAGGAGTCGTGATACTGATTGAGCCACATCATGATCTGACCCGGAGCGATCAGGTAGATTGGGCTGAAAGTCTTTCCAGACGTCCTCTAAAGGCAGACATATGACAACGCAGTCATCAAATCGCTCATTAACGCCTCCGCAGCAGAAGTTAACGCATGCATTTCATCTTTTTTTTTTTTTTTTTACCATGGCTCGTTCCCTCTGGTACAGCAGATTAAGCAGACCCTGAGACACAGAGAAGATCAGGATTAGAGGTCGTGCAGAGCCGGTCTGGTCTTTTAATGACAGTGCACAGCGGTTTACCGTGTGGTGGTCGGCGTGCAAGTGCGAGATGAAGACGGTGGAGATCTTGCAGAGGACGTCGTCCACGTCCTCCCCGTAGTGTCTGCAGAGCTGACCGAAGGTTCCCTCCCCACAGTCCAACAGCAGCGACTGACTGGGACTACAGGCAGAGACGGATATTATCGACCCACACAGATGCACAAAAACTACAAACAAAGGAGTTCAGCCGGCGGCTCTAATGGTCACAACATTTCCAACACGGGAATCGACCCAATTCAAGACAAAATCCTGAACTGAAACATTTAGTCATACCTGATTGTCGAGGACGTCCAAATGAACAAAGGAAAGACAGACCCCTACCTGATATTAACTAAAGTGCCACTGACGTTTCTGATCTTCATCGGAAGTGCTGATCCAGTTCCCATGAAAACCACCTCTGGGTATTTGACTCCTCGTCCTGCAGCACAAAACTCATCCAATTATTATGAAAGCAAAGTTCTAGCTGAAAGAAAAGAAATATAGAACTTTTCCACATTTAAACATCAGTGCAAGATCAATCTGGGACCAATTTCTAAGCCTTGAATACTAAAAATAACCCCTTCCCGTCTCTTCTGCCCCCCCCACCTGGGTTTCTAGGGGAGAACTGACTGGAAAGATCTGCCGCATCAGTGGAGCAAATCTTCCTGCACTTTTCCACTTCTTCCAGGAAGTTTGGGACTTCGGCAGCTTCTCTCACAAACTCCTCAGCGTTGCAAGAGGGGAGGGCATCTCTAATGAATAAGATACAGAGTCAGGAAGACACACATCGCTGCCTGCAAACAGACCGCCAGCCGAGGAGAAACGTTCGTTTCACATCTGACCTTGACTCGCTTCGCCTCCACAAGACTTGACAGAAACAGAGCCGGGAAAAAAAAAATTCTCATGTGTAAGACGAGTTTAAAAAAAAAAAAAAAAAAAACAACAAAAAAATAAGGAGGCTGAGTGTAATGGTCCATTGCATGATTGTTTTCTGTGACAAGGCGGTGCTCGGAGCGGCAGAGTAATGTCGGCTAAAATGGGAGGGAGGGAAGGAGAAACTGACCTTTGCCACTCCATTACAGGTCTGAGCTGGAACTTGAGCAGACACTCGGCTCTGACGACGGCGACGTTCAGGGCAGCCTGAGGCTCCTGAGGGGAAAAACGTGTTTCTGTTGTTTTCTTTATCACCCACACCTGATTTGGGACTTTTACGCTCACAGGACCAGCAGACCGACACCGGGTAAAGCCTCCCTTTGCTCTCGGGGGGGTGATTTGACCGTGACCTGGCTGCTGCTCTCCAGAGCTTTTACCCAAACATTCAGCGAGGAGCAGCTCTTAATGCTCCGGTCACTCAGATCACCACCCCGGGACTGTTTATAGACCTGGACCTGGACTCTGAGTCTGTAAAGTGAAGCCAGTGCTGAAGAGCCTTAAACCTGCATTTTATCCAATGACTTCACTGGTTGTATAAAAGAGTCATATTGTATTGAAGTCTATGTGAAAATGGTCCTCCTTCTCTCTTGATTTAATAGCTCAATAAAAGTTTTCCTGAAAATAAAATGCAAAACTGCAGATCATTCCAACAGAAATCTGACTCTCAACCTGGAAAAGCTGACTCATTCCTAATGGATCCTGAGAGTATTATAAAGGGAAGAAAGCTGATGTCATACGTGTGTAAAGGTGCTTGTAACAGAAGCAACAGTGTTACCTCTGCTTCGTAAGTCTTGAGGTGTGGAAAGATCTCGGGGTGAATCATGTTCAGCTGAGCCTGAATCTTGTGACTCCTGATGTTATGGACCGTGCGAGCTTGCTCGTTCAGGATCAGGTGTTGTGTTGTGGAGGGAAACCTGCAGGAAGGCACGAAGAGAAACTCTCAGCCTCACTGAATGACACAAAAGAAAGCAGGAACTTATATGGAGTCTGATTTCAAACCTCTCCATCCACTCTTTGTATGTTTCTGTTTTCAAAACAGACTCCGGTGTGATGTGGACCACCAGCGCAGCAGAGTCCTCCTCGCCCTCGGTTTGGTGTCTGTAGGGGACGACACAGTAAAGTGAGGCACAGCTCAGTTTAATTCAGCTGAAGAGACCTTGAGCAGCTTTGGCACCTTCTCAGTTGCTGATTGGTGCAGACGGCGTCGACGAACTCCTCGGTCGGACACTCGACGATAACAAAGATGGGTCCCGGATCGGTGGGAGTACAGACCTGCTCCGGCCGGATCTACAGGGAAACGGCAGATACTGATACAGTCAGGAGCTGCAGGGCTGAAGAGACTGAATCAGAGAGTCGTCCTTCATACTGCACCTCTCTGCCTTCGAACGTGATGCTGCTTCCAGCCTTCAGAGCTTTGATGAGCGGGCCGATGGCAGCTGTGCCTCTGTGTGGGGGGGCGATTTAAGAAAGATTTAAAAGACATTAATATGGAGCTGAAGATTAATACCAAGAAAAATTAAGGGGAAAAAAAAAATCAACTTTAAAATAAATAAACAAATTAAAAAAAGTAATTTTTGATGCTTCTCAGATATAAAGATCCACTCACACGGGAAGACCGAGCTTCAGCGCTTCGGGAACCAGGAAGTTTCCTTTCTTAGGGTGAAGCTGGGAAAGAGTTGAGAGGAGGAGGAAGGAGAGGATGAAGAAGGAGAATTAGGAAAAGAAAAAGAGAAGGTTTAAAATGAGAAGAATAAGGAAAAGAGCAACAAAACAAAGAAAGTGACAAAGAAGAGTGGCACAAAGTTCCTCAGTTTGTTCGTCGCACATGGATGACATCACTGTCTGTTTCCTACCTTACATATAAAAGCGACAACCAGAGACGAGTCTCTTGCTGCTGTTTGTCTGTCACCTACAGGACATTAGAACAAAACACTGATGAAAACACGGCTCTTTTTACTCAAGGTGGGACTCTGTCCGCTCCCGGACTCACCTGGACTGTGCGGCCGGTGTCCGTCAGCGTTGTCTCTCTTTGGTGAAGATGGGCCGCTTGATCCAGGGGACGGGCTCCTAGCACAATCCCTCGACCGGGCTACGGTGTGAAGGTGGAACAAGAGTCAGCTGGCAGCGAAGACACTTCAAATGTCGAGGTGAAGCAAAAAAAAAAAGACGAACTCACCAAATATTGGCACTTGGTGAACCGTCATTGTGTCGTCTGTGTACGTCTCTGCAGTGTACGGACGGACCGCTGTGGGAACACAACACAGTAAACAATCGCTGACAAAATGTAAACAGTTTAATGCTATCATCCAATTCAGTTCTGCAAAGTCAACATACACAGCTTGATATCTTCCAGCGGTCCAGAAAATGACTTGATGGCGTTTATATAGTCCTCCTAAAATGAAGGCAGAGGAGAGGAAGAAGAGACAGATGTGAAGTGAATGTAAATCTCCTGCAGCAGTTTTCATACCGGAGGATTCAGTGTCTCACCAGCTGTGGCGGTCCAGAAAGGACACACTCGGGGACACCCGTGTCCTTCAAAGTTAAAATCATCCCTGCAGAAAAAGACAGACGTTTTTAAAATTCATTTTTTCATCAAAATTATCTGTAGCAGCAAAAACAAACTCCATAGTGTCTTTCACTTAATGTACAAAATATAATACCATATATCATAATGATGGCATTTATGTTACTGATTTGTTGCCAGTTGAATAAAAAGGTTCTCATATCAGACTTTTCATTATAAAGCTGCTGTAATTGATTCTTTTGGTCACTTGAGGGCAGCAGAAACAAGCTGTGAACAGAAGAGCGACAACCTGAGTCACCATATGAACATCCAGCTGTTTGTGTCACATAATGAATCCAAGTCTGTTTGGGTTGGGTTTGAGTTAATGAGTGTGTTAACGGCTGATCTTAAAACTGTCTATTTGTGATCAGGGAATTTCCATGTTGTCTCCATGATTTTGTGCTACGCCGGTCACGTCTTCTCTAATCAACTACTGAAATCCATCTTGAAAGAAAAGACAGACTGTATTAATGGTTTCTGCCTGTCGTACATCTGACTGCACAGAGAATCCATCTAATTAAACAGGCTGCGTACCAAATCTTGACTTTGTGCTTCAATAACCAGAACTTCCCTCCTCACCAACACACAAACATCGAATGCCACTGACCTGATAACCCTCCCACGTTCTCCCAGCTCAGTCTGGTCAGGAAGATGTTGTCCAGGTGAGCGGCTTTCAGTCTGACAGAGGAAGAAACACGTTCACGTCAACCCTTCATCACTTTGTCCAACCAAACCGACTGAGAGGCGACAACAGTGTGTTTACAAACCGGCTTACTTGTGTTCCTGCATGAGCCTCTGTGTTCCCTCTCCACAGTTGAACAGGTACCTGCAGCGGAGACAGACATTAAAACAAACACATCTGTGGTGCTGTGTTCAATTTCCTTACATGCATCCTCTGGAAGAATTACTATTAAGTATCACAAGAACCCAATTTAGACTGAGATCCGAGTCTCTGGACGAGGGGGGGGGGGGTTTGTTGACATGACCTGCACCGGGTCATGTGACATGAGGAAGCTGCAGGTGTGGGTGTGAACTCTACCTGTTGTACTCGGAGAAGACGTAAAGGGACGCAGAGTTGTCTCTGGTCCCGGCGCCGACTACCTGCAGGTAGACGGTGGACGGTCCGTGAACGTCTCCCCGTTTGCTCCTGCCCTCTTTGGTCTTCAGCCTCCGCAGCGGCTCCTTCTGTTTGGCTTTCTTCTTATTATTATTACTATTATTACTGTTATTAACGTTGTTATTTTTATTATCCGTGATATTATTGGTCGCCATTGTTCGGATAAAGCGGAGGATTGTGGGAGAGTCCCGGCGCGTTAGCGGCGGAGCAGCTCTGCCTTTTACCAACAGAGACGTAAAGTATCTCAGCTTCAAATGCGCCGTATTCATAATAAAAATAAAAATAAAAAAAAACAAAAAACATCCAGCTGGCGTTGAAAAACAGTCACACCTGAAAACAATCACGTAACGCTCTTACGTACATTTCTACGCATTTTTAAAGCATTCATTAACTAAACACGTCCAGAAGATGTGAAGGTTGGTGACACATGTGACACCACGTCCGGCCTCTAATGATGACGTATCCGCAGCGTGTCGCTCATTGGTGCGCGGGATTGACGGAGCTGGGCTGTGGACCAATCACAGCGGCTTTTGGAGACAGGAAGCCGGAACTTCTGCTCGACATAAACAAAGTAATACAAAATAAAACGCCTAATGTAAAAAGCGACATTAAAATGATTTGCGGTGCTAAAATAAAGCTGTTTAGTGTTAAATACAATTAAGTTTTTATGATTAAAACGCTTAATAAAAGCAGCAAAAATAATAAAACATATTTGACTCAAGAAAGAGAGAGTACATTTTATATAAATAAATCAAACTGTGATATATAACCATTTAAATTCTGGTTATTTGCAGCCTGTTTGATTGACAATTAAAGGTGTTTTCAATGTAAGTTCTGAAAATGAAAAAAAAAAATGGCACAGAACCAATCCGAGCACAGCCCTTTTAACTATTTGACTTGTTTATGTGATTTATTTTCAGTTTCTATGAAAGCTGGAATAATTCATCGATCAATTAGTCAATCAGCAGAAAATGTTTGTCATTCTGAGACCTTGACTGTGAGTCTCATCAGCTGACATCAGAGCTGAGGTCACTGATTGTTTTGTGCCTGCAGCCAGGACGTGGGAAACCCAGTAATTTTCACACATTGTCATGTGTGATCTGGTTCCAGGTGGTTTTGCTCTAGAATCTCAGCATCAGAACAATATTCAGATATAAAACCCTTCATACTTAAATTCCACAATGAAAGACACACCACACATTTCCCTTCCCTTTCTCTCTCTTTATTCATATATCGGCATATAGTCCATTGCACAGTGAGCACTAACTGGACTGCAGGTCTAATGATTCTGACCACCAACACGTTCACCTTTAAACTGCTTTAGACCCAGAGAAGCAAAGTTCCATTAACATACCAAACACAATGCTTTCATTCACGTACATGGAAGATTTGGGACAATTCACAAAGAGCATGATTCCAGTATGCTGAAGAATCTCCAATCAGATACTTCACATGATTTTGGTTCTATAAATACAAGTTCCAGGTTACTTATTTATCTTTTAAATCACTAATAATCGCTGAGATGAGTCCTCATCAAGATGAGTCAAGACCATGATTGATTGATTCAGCTGCTGTTTTTATACTTGCGTGACTGTGTATCAGTGTGTTTGTGAACAAGAGAGAAATAGAAGTGTGTTAACGTTTATATATTATACAGACATGACTGAAATAAACACCACTGTAATTGCAAATGGTGTGTTATTCTTTTTTTTCTTTTGTTTTTTGTTTTTTTTTACTCTTTACAATTCTCTTAACACTGCAATAAGGGGACCAAGCAAATTTACATGAGGATTTGTTTTCTTTCCTTTGTTGTGTTTTTCTTTTTTTTTTTTCCCCACTGTCTTTACTGTTGCAAACTTGTGACTTATATTTAATGACATGTTTTTTGATTTTGTTCTGCTTTCAGTCCATATACATAGGGGAGCTGGGGGATGTTGACATCTGATCCAGGATCCTGCAGACGTAACCGGCTACGTCGACTGAACGCTCCTCGTACATCTGGATGAACGGGTCTTTCTGCGATGGGAGAAGGGGGTGAAAAATACAAATTCCTGTAAAATAATCCTGAAGCAGAGAGGATGCAACAGCAGACTGAGGCAGTTTAAAATATTTAAAACCTCCATCTTTTATTTTCTGGGTGGAAATGCAGAGCGCTGCAGCCTCCACAATGACTCACCAGTAGCTCTTTGTACTTTGGCCTCTTCGACTCGTCCTTTGTAAGGCTTGAGGAAAAGATTAAGAAGGAAGAGCAAGAATTAAAAACATCATGATGCAGTGCAGCCGTGTGTCCACCAGAGGGGAGACACAACCGCAGCATGCGCAGCTGCATGACTCCACAGAAAAACTCCAGTAAAAGCAATTAATGGACCATGACAGAAATGGGATGGCACCCGGGAGGTGTTTCCTCACCACACATTGACAAAGGCGATGAACTTGGGGGAGAAGCGCCGCTCCTCCGAGTTGCTGAGCTGTGGAGGGTCTCCTCTCACCACCTGGGTCAACTGGTCAAACACACTGTTCCACTTCGGGTAGGGAAACCGTCCAGTGGCCAGCTCGTACTGAAACACATTATACACAAACACCCTGAATAAACATTTAATATGTACTGAAATGATCTTTTCAGGGTCGGGGTGGACCATTTTATGTGGTCTTTGAAGGCAAAACTTCTACATTTTATATCAAATGTACAGAAAATATCATGAGCTGCACCACAAAAAAAACAATAACAGGTTTAAATGTAAAGTCCTCCCTGTTTATTAAATCAGGCTGTATTTCAGGTTATGCTGTTAAATGCAATTTAGTTCCTTGGAAATATCTGCAGAGTTAATCCAAACAGGAGGCAGCACCACAAGCCAGAACATTAGAAAATTAGTTTGATTTTGTAATTGCAGGTGTTTCTTTGTTTTAGATGTGGTGATTTCATCACCATCATACACTCCCATTTCCTTTTCGGCCCAGCAGGAGAAGTGGCATGGTCGTGTGAGCAGCCGTCTGGATTTTATTTGTTTTAAGGCAGGAAAGTAAACGTTTTAATGGAGATCATTTTTTCGCAGAGCGTTCATTGTCTTGCAGATAAAATGTGTAACTCACATAACCTGAAGTAGCAGATTCTCTGAATGCTGACGTCAAACCAACATGCTAGAACGCTTAACTGAGCAATGACTGATTGTAGTGGGGGCAGTTGGAACTGTTCAGGGGGGCATTTGCCACAACTGTGACAATGATTGAACCCTTATGGGACAAAATACACAGGCCACACAAAAACACACAGCAACTGTTTTATAGTTTTTATAAGAAATATGTGTAAAAAGCACAATTTAAGCTATTTCCTCTGTAAAGGTGATGGCATGAAGACTCACCAGTGTGATTCCCAAACTCCAAACATCTGATCGCACATCGTAGCCTTGCCTGGAAGCACTGGGGTCTATTCTCTCAGGCTGAAAATACAACAGGGAATCAAAAGGGTCTAATCAACACAATTATTCAGCAATAATTTAGCATTTTCAGTCGCTCGTCTAAACAAGAGCATTATAGTTTTAACCCCATAAGGCCTCTTGGGTTTTTAATGGACACACATGAGATTGAAACTACCAGATGAGTTGGGTGTAAATCCTTCAGACCACCAGATGTCACTGTGCTTGTTCACTTTAAAACCTAAATCCTTCAAATCTGTAGCAGGGTGCCCATCAGGAAGAAAGCCACACGCACAAATGTGTTATTGCGAACTTTAACTGGAGTTTTAACAGTTTAATATTCAAACTCATGAGGAAAGTCAGAAAGCTTTTCTTTATTCTGAGTTTCAGATTAAATCATCGGAGAGAGAAACAGGTGTTTATGCCAAAACGGGGCCAAAACACAAAACAAAACAGAACACAGCCCTCCTGTGAGAATACCAGGCCGGCTTGTCACCTCAAGGGGCATGTTTTCACCTGCACAACAAGATGCCATCAGCTCTGCAGCTCACACTTTCCCTCAGCGCTGCCTCTCGGGGCTCACTTCTGACTTTTCCAACCTGCTCATCACTATTCATGGCGGTCAGATGTGATGATGAAGCACTTGAGCAGAGGGCTGCAGAAATCTCTTGCCTGTCCTGCTGCTGTGCGGAGAAGAAGGCAGCACCTCGCTGGCCCATTTACAGGCCTGATTTAGATGCTGACGTCACCGCAGCGGAGCGGGACAGTCTGTGCTGCAGCGCTGATGGGTTTTAGAGAAGAGCAGCTGACTACTGCAGAGAGCCCGCTCACATCTGCCAATACGGGCTGTGTTTAGTCTCTGCAGTCGCGGCATATAAATCGTCTCAAACATGAGAAGCATTAACTGGGAAGCAATTAGACTGCAATGTAAATGATGTCTTACACAACACAACCGTTTGCTTCATCTAGACTTAATAAAGCTGCCAAAAAAAACAAAAAACAACAAACCCCTCAATGGGCCACATGACGCTCATTTCATCACTCCAATATAGAGTTGACTCAATTTCATGTGTTACTCTCTGAAGTAAGAAATTCTGATGAAGCTTATTATTTACAGTAACAAAAGCTGAAAGATGTGGATGCATATCCATTTAGTTTTGATTTATGCAGAAAAAATGAACCTTAAATAAAACAATTTTTTTATTATGAAGAGAAGCAAATGAGGCGTTGTTGTGTGTGGCCAGAGCTGATCCACATACACATCTGAGCAGAGGGTGTGTCCTCGCTGCTGCTGTGTCTCTCTTTCTCCTCCCGCTCTGTTCCTTTCTCCACAGGCCTGGGATCAATTAGCTAATCAGGCAGGGAATAAAGAGTAGTTCATTCTCAGCTGGACACTCTGGAGCAGCAGCAGTGTGGGGAAGTTTGTTGTTTTTCTTTGAGTAAGTTACCGCTTATTTTTCCTCTGTCTTTGATGACAGAGTTAGTTATTTTAGTTTGAGTTGGAGATTGCCGGTAGTCCTTGTTTGTTGTTTTCTTTTAGGTTTAATCAGTTTTTTTTCTCCCTTGTTTAAGATGGAAGTGCAGGGTGCGTCAGCCCGCTGCATGGTTGGCCCTGTGCTTCCCCATCTTTTCTTCTTTTTGGCCCGGACTCCATCTCTTTTTAGCTGATTACTTTATGGGCTAACCTTGATTGTTGTGATGTAACTTAATTTGTAAATAAAAAAAATAAAAAATACAAAATTTGCCAACTCTGTGTGGTGTCCTTATGCTATGGTTTCATTGAGCCTAATGTTGCTATTGTTTAAATGTTATGAGGCCGTAACAGGCGTCTTTTTGCATTAGAGCGTTTTAAAGAGAACTGTGTGTGTGTGCGCAGGAAACAGTGGGTGTGTTAAAACATGATCATGTACAGTGGAACACACAAAAAAGAAACACAAACTCATCACAGTGACTGAAAAGAGTTTATGAGCAACAGCTACCGGTTGTGTAAAAGCCACACAGGACTTCAAGCCTGCAGCTGGACTCTGTTTTTATACGTCATTGCTCCTGCAGGGAACCAGCAGAACTGTGATCAAACACCCGGCCAGCTCGCCAGCTGGAAACAAAAAGACTGGAGCTGAGATTCCTGATCCCTGAGTTCACGGCCGCGGAAAGATCCCGGAGCAACTCAGTTCAGACCGGAGTCATGAATGAAAAGAGGGGGAGGGAGGCGTGTGTGTGTGTGTGTGTGTGGCAGTGGGTGATGAGCTGCCGGGGTCCTGATAGTGCCTCACCAAATTTAGATCGGAAATTAGTGTGGAGTGACCGGGGCGGCTGGGAGGGGGGGACCGCCGCTTCCCCCCCCCCAAAAGCTGATGTAACCCCAGAGACAGAAAATAACCTGCAGCTAGTGACGACACAGTGAGATCAACTCTTTGCACTGCCAACAATTTGGTGCATGTACACAACACACGCTGGGGCTGTTGACTAAAAACACAGTCACAGCAATTAACCAGCAGATAAACTGATAACTAAAAGACCACTAATTTACTCTGTCAGTTTGTTTGCAGGTTTATATCAGATTTATCTTTTTTTCAGACAAATATGAAGAATGAAATTCTGAATGAATCAAGTGAGAGCAGGTTTTTAAACATACTGGGCCTTTAAGATTAAATAGTAATCTATTATGTTTGCTCTGCAACAAAAAACTAATTAACAGCAGAGTTTCATCAAATGATGGACTGAGAGGGAGCAGTTTGATGTTGGGGATGAAACAAACCGTTCATGTTATTGAAATGACAGTGAAAGAGGAGGAGGAGGAGATTAGGAGACATGGAGAAACTGTGACGCACTCCAGCTGACCAATCCCAGTCCAGATATAAACTGGCCTTTAGCTGCAGTCCCACAGAGAAACCTTCACCTCAGCTGGACGACACCTTCACACAGCCACTGTCAAATCAGAATTTCATTTTTTCCTGTACAACACAGGGCTGTGTGAGAATAACAACATTATTCTCGCACTACAAGCACCAGAAAACTTCTGCAGGATGTCGATGTGGTTTCTGATCCAGTGCCACCGTACACAACTTTCTGACTCAGACACAAAAACTTCAACAAAGCTCAGATTTCAACACACAATAAGAATCCTATCAGTGAGCCACAACCACCGACTGACCTTGTCATGACTTTTTTTCCCCTCCTCGCTCACAATGAGACCGTTCTGTTTTGCTGAGTTGAGGCCGGATGCTGATTCATCATGAATCATTCTGTCAACACCAAAATGTCACTCACTCACAATCACACACCTGCTCTGATTCATGTCCATATCAGCTTTCTGACTGACTTCTGGGACCCGACAGGTAGAAATATTTACTTTGCTGAGCAGAGATTTTAGTGCGTACCAGTTTGTTGCAAGCTTACTGCTCGTATCTGTCACTCAGAAGAGGCCACGCCTGCAATTTAATAAAATGTAAACACGTGAGTTGTATATATTCACCCTTGCTGTCCTGAAGGAGGAAATTAGCTACAGAGACTGGAGCTCCTTTTAAGACAGGTTTTAAACTTTGTTTTTTTCAGCTTAAATTTAGACATTTAAACACGAAGCCACCGTTGGAGCCGGACTGTAGCGCTCTGTTGGGGAACTGCAGGTTCCTTAATTAAAGCCTATAATCAAACATCTGCCATGTTCCTTCAACAGCAGAACTCCATCTCAGCACACTTTGCTACTCACTGCCATGTAGGGTCTGCAGCCTGCGTCTCGGGTTTTGGCGATGGAGTCCACCAGCTGACCGCTGATGCCAAAGTCACACAACTTTATGTTGCCATTCCTGTCGAGGAGGATGTTCGACGGCTTTATGTCTGACGGAGAAAGACGAAGGACGGGTTAATGAAAAGAGACCAGGACGATATAAAAGGTAAGGGGGCCGTGTCTGGCGTCGTCTTACCTCTGTGTATTATTTTCAAGTTTTCTTTTAAGTGGTTAAGCGCTTTCACAGTCTGCAAAATACCAAACAACTCATTAGTATCAGCAGCTGATTCAGGAGGATTTGTTATTATTTACAAGAGGTATATAATCTTCAGGAAGAACTTACAGCTAATGTTATTTTTCCTAATATTTCTTCTGGAATCACGTCGTCTAATGAGCAATATACAAATTTGTAAAATTTGTCTAAGGAGGTAGCCATAAGTTCCATACAAATCCAACAGTCGCCCTGAAACAAAAGAAAAAGAACATTCACATCCTGGATAAGTGATTCAAATATTCCAGTGGAATAATAAATGTTTGATGTGTAAAATCTGGTCTTAATCTCACCTCTCTGAACAGAGCACCATAAAACTGCACGATGTAGGGACAATCACTACTTCTCATGACCACGTCCAAGTCCATCAGCAGCTGCTTCTGCTCCTTCTCGTCCACCGTCGACCGAATCCTCTGCGGCAGGAAGGAAACACAAAACATGACCACAACATAAAAACATCTACAATGGCGCAGATACCTGGAGGATGGGAAGGAGGGGAAGGAGGGGGGGGGGGGGGCGTGACAGACACCTTGACCGCCATGATTTGGTTACTCGGTTTGTGCACCATCTTGTTGACGGAGCCGTAAGCCCCTCGGCCAATCTCGCCCAGATCTTTGAGATCTTCGGCCGTGAAGTCCCAGTGCTGCTCCGGGGAAATCTTCAGCTTTCCCGACGACTCGATGCTGTGTGTTCTCAGCCTCTCTCTGAAAGAAAAAAGAAAAAAGTAATAAAATACGTTTGGAGCGTCTGAAAAATAGAGATTGTAGGGGAGTGACAGGGTCCATGGGACCTTGTCCCTGTTCAGCCGTCACCATGACCTGTACTGGAGCCGAACAGGTCAGAACAAGGCCCCAGATCCTGCCAACTCCTCTCTTAATCCACCTCTTTCTGCCACAAGAAGATAAAAGTAAACATCCAGGCGGATTTTTCCACTCACATGTGCGGGTTTTGAAAGGGTGGCCCTGCCGTGTTCAGTGTGAACCTGGTGGTGGGTTTGATCGGAGGGTTGGCAAAGTTCAGCTTCAGGGCTTTGCGTTTACCTGACCGGGAGAGGAAACAGAGACGAGTCAGAACTTAAAAAAAAAAAATAATCCAAAAAAAAAAAAATCAAGCAACAACTGTTGAGGATTGAAAAATAAAAAGAATAGATAAATAAATTAAACAGAAACTCATCCCACATGAAAAGTCAGAATGATCAGTGAGGGAAAACAACACAACCCACAAAATGAGACAACGGGAAGAAAGGAAGACATTTAAACCAAATTCACTCAAATCCGTAGACGTCATGCTTTCCACTGAACAAGGGGGCGACTGCTGCATCGCCCTACGTGGACGTTTATTTATCACCCTCCTCTACGAGCCTCAGAAATGTCGGCTGGTGGTTTGTTTTCTTAATGTCAACAAATCCCAGGAAAAGACCCAAACCAACCGTGAGCGCCTCCATCTAAGAAGAGTTGTTTATCTACATCTACAGCGCTACTAGAAACACAACTGGGTGACACACACAGTTGTTTGTTTTCCTATCGTTTGCTATAACAACAAATGTAGATTAATCCGCAGAAGAAAATAGTCCCTAATAAAGACACTATTTCCTCCAGCCAGAAGTGTTTCTAATATTTTTCCCCACGAATGTTTTGAAAAGCAGTCGGCAAAATATTAGAAACACCGCTCGCCGTAGCTGGTTTCTTCAATCCCACAGATGTACCTAATAAAGTGATCATCGAGTTCAATTTCACTTTTATACAGATGACACTGTATAGTTCATGTACGTATGAGAGTGGGTGATGCTTTATCGTCATATTTTTCTATAGTACTTTTATGTTTATAGTGAAAATCAATTAAGAAACTACTTTAATATCTAAAAGACGAAGTAACGGACAAATAAAGCAGTCCTACTGTCTTGTTTGGAGTATTAAAAAAGAAAATACGTCCAAATCCCTTATACTAATTCATCTAACCCAACAGTCCTGCAATAAATCCTTCCTTCATGAAAGATGAGACTACTTTTGCTTCCGTTTTTTATTTCAGTTGACTTGTTTCTGTTACTAAGTCTAAACTCACTGATTAAACTGGGATAGACAAAATAACAGAAACACCCCCAAGTGCAACAACACAACTCCCATCTTACGCTTTCATGTTGAATATATCTTCATCATCACACTAGACTGAAGCCTTTCTGCACCCTCGCTGATAAAAATAACATATTGTAACCTTCACGAAAGTAGAAGTTGATGCCGACGTGTTGCATTAGATCGCATTTGTTTATGCTACAGGAAACTAATACACAGCGAGCGACTATAAATCATATGTCAAAGCCTGACTGAGTATATCATCACATTGCCCAACCCTGAATTACTGACAGTGGTGTCACCTGTTCGGCAGCTGCCTGACACATTCATCCATTTATCTGAGGATCCTATCAACACCCACTTCAGTATCTCACCCCTTTTTCCTGCAGCCCTGCCTCTAAATTTTATTTTGAACCTTTATCTGATGCAAATACGGAAACGTAGCATGCTGACAAACTCCCCAGACACTTACATTCACAACACAGACACACACCCCACCACAGGTCAACAACAACAACATAACAAACAAAAAAAAAAAAAAAAGGGGGGGGGTAAAAAAGAAAAAACTAATGATCCCGCACATGCTTCTCAAGGCCAACTGCTTTGATTTCACCTTGAATCTTGAGGCTTTATTTCCAGCTCGCTCCACCCAAAATACCACAAGAATGTGTGTTTGAATTCCAGCACGCTGTATCGCTTGAAATGACAACTTCCGAGTGTGTGTACCTTGTCTCGACAAGCAAGTGCTATGTTGAGGTGCACCCATGCCAAAAAAAAAAAAAAAAAAAAAAAAGACAAACCAGTTCGGAAAAAAAAACAAACAAACAAAATAAAAGTAATGTGACAAAACTACAGGCACTACTGTTTTTTGTTAGTGACACACTGGAAACCAGTGAAGTAGAGCTTCCATTACAGATATTAAAGTGGAAACACACAGTCTATCTTTCTCTTCCATCCCACTGAGGAGTTAAAATCAGTCGAGAGGATCTCGAGCCAAATATCAATGGAAGCTCTGAATCTTAGGCTTGTGCCGATGAGGACAAATCTGTCTTACCTGCAAGTGCTGCCTTTTTTTTTTTTTTTTAATGCAGCACAGCTTTCTAAAAATCAGTGTTTTAGGCTTTGATTTATTAAACTGAGCATGTGACAACTGTTGCGCTACCGGCACAAGCCTACTTGAACCCGTCAGAAGTCTTGACTTTGGATTAGTTGAGAACAGCAGGACAGACTCCCCCATACCAGACTGTCAAGCGGAAAACAAAGGAATGAGAACTGGTGCTGAAGCAAAAGAGGGTTGGCTTACTTGGGGGAGCTCCAGACAGGTTTATCTGAAACCCTAGAGGTGAGAAGACAGCTTTTATTTTCTTCATAGTTCACCCTTCAGTTTGCCAGCTTGTTATGTCTTGCTCAAGAGACTGCTTTGTTAGTAGAGTTTTGAGATTTAATGTGACATCCCTCCTTTAAAAGGACTCCAAAACAACCTCTTCCTGGAATTAAAGTGTCCACTTTATTCACAAAAAGAAAAACCAAACAAACAAAAAAACAAAACAGGACTAACTGTGGTGTCTGTCTGTCCTGTAGTTTTAGGGTGGACAAATAATCACAGAAATTGGCCTTGCTGTTGCAGGTTAAATGCATCATCAGGAGAGTAATGCATTCGCATGCACACACATTTCAGTGTGGTGAATAACGTTATGTGTCAGTCAGTGGAACAGCAAATGAGGGAGGCAAAATGACCTGCAATAAAACAAAACAAACAAAAGGATCTAGGAATGAGCATGAATTACAGTCACAACATTATTTTGCAAACGAAAACATGTGACAGTTTTAATTTTTCTTTTCTCGGGTCAGCTCACCATCGTTCAGCACCGTGTCAGGAGTTAGGAATCATTAGTTAGCAGCATTAAGGTAAAAAGGGGTGAAACACAATCAGGGAGAGGTGAATGAAAACGGGATTACATATCAGATACCCAATAAATCAGTGACATCATTATTATCATTTTAATAAAACTGTTAAATCAAATATCTTAATCATCTTTATACAAAGATGCATAAGGAATATAAAACTAACATGCAAATCAGGTGTGTATCATTGAAAAATGAACAAACATCATGAGGTACTAATAGAGTACAGTAAAGTCAAACATTATGGATTTTCACCGAAAATGAAAACTTCAAATGTTCTAATTTCTGATCAAACTTCACGTCCTACTCTACCAAGTCAAGGGAAAGGTGTAGCTACCTGTTTCACTCTGACATCTCCAGCAGGTGTTGGACTCTGAAAGTTAAAACGAGACATTTGTTTGAAACACAGAAAGAATCATCGTGATGAGCATTTGGTTCAGCAGAGGCGACGGAAATAAAGAAATAAGGTGTTTCTGTTGACAAGCCCTTACAAGGATAAGGAGGGCTCACATTTCACTTGATAAATAGTAAAGAAAGCAATATCAAATTTAACTGTTTAAAGCCTTTTTTGCATTTCCCCAAACCACAACAACACAAATGAGACACGGCTTTGTGTGAAGGTGTTTGGACAAATTCGGTATATTTTATATGAAAATATCTTCAATCCCCAGAAGAGGAATTAATGTCGAAGAGCAGGTCATGAAAAAAATCACAGCAGCTGTAGTTCAAACACAAGATGACACCCTGATCTTATGAAATCAGTGCTGAGTTTGTGATTTTTATTTATTTTGTTGATTTTGAAGATTTCCAAACAGGAGTGTTTTTAATGTGAACCCATCCACAGCTGCCACTTTAAATCGCCCATTTTTTGGCCGGAGTTTGGCGCAGACACGACAGAGCAGAATTTAACTAGGTGGTGGTGTGGGTGGGGGGGCATTAAACACCAACAGGGGCATTAAACGCATCTGGGAGGGTTTTAAATAAATAATTCATCTTTCCAGTGATGTTTGGGGGGTAAAATAAACCTGGGGGGGGGGGTTAGCTAGCCCCGCTAACGTTAACCTTCACTGCAGCCGAATGTGAGCTCCGGGCTCCGGGGCAGATTCCTCCTCCTCCTGCCCCCCTTGCCCCCCTTGCCCCCCTCCTCCTCCTCCTCCTCCTCCCCACTTACCCTGCATGCTGCTCATGGTGGTGATGTGCTGGGGCTGCTGCTGCTGCTGCTGCTGCTGCTGGTGGTGGGGGTGTGGAGCCGCGGAGCCCCCGTTGTTTCCGCCTCCACCGCTCGGCGCCGTCTGGTTGTTCGGACCGGGAGTCGCCATTGTTGTGTGTTTGAATTCCATCAGCGGCGGCCCCGGCTGCGATGCGGAGAGACGAGGACGGCGGAGAGAGCAACAACTTCGGCCGTCTCCGCTCCTCCGCCCCCGGTGATCACCGCCTGGCTAACTTGGGTGGTGGTGCTGGAGGTGGAGGAGGAGGAGGAGGAGGAGGAGGAGGAGGAGGAGGAGGAAAGGAGGGAGGGAGGGAGGGCGGAGTGGAGGAGGTGTTGGAGGGGGAGGAGAACTTCGCCTTAATAATAATAATAATAAAAAAAAACAAAAACAAAAAAAAAGTTAAAAGTTGCGGTGAAGCGGAGCTGCGTGGTAACGTTAACAAAAACAAACACCCGGCTAGGCTAAGCTAACCCAGCCTGCTAACACGGAGCTCACAATCAGCTGACCGACAGACGGCATGTCAACATCCGCAGCGGGGGCCGGCACCGGCCCGGAAGTCCGCTTCAAAATAAAAGATAAATAAAACTACAGCCAAATCAACTCTTCTGAGGGTGACTAATTATTAATTTACACTTCTGTCAGTATTCAGAAATAAAATAAAACAAACTACACTGAAATAAAACAGGACAATGCATCGTATGCATTGTCCTGTTTTATTTAATATGAGACATTTAATTGTCTCATATTTTAACTTTATACCTTTTAGAGTTAGCTTTTGTATTTTAAATAGTTGTATTTATTGTACAGTACGTCTTTTATGTAATTTTTGTATTCAGTGTGTTGCTGTTGCTATCTATCTATCTGTGCATCTGTTTAATACAATAAAATAGGTTCTTAGATACCTGTTGAGGCCGGTATTCATGGTAGTTATTTGTGGTGAACTAATCTCCAAAAAACTAAATTTAAATTGAATTAAATTGAAACAATAAAGTCAAATATGTTCTTAGATGTTTTAAGTAACAAACAGCAGTAAAATATATCAATACTGTGATGTATTGATCAGGAAAATGTGTGTTGTCATTTTTATTGTCTCCTATAATCGAGAGGTATCCCAGTTATATGCGTTGGGGGTTTTATTTTGGAAAGCCACATCAGAAGTAGTATTTCCTCATTATCGCTACCTTGACATCACTGCGGTTTTTGGAGAGCGTGTGCTCGTTTTGTTGTACGTGGCAGCCGGGGAGGGAAAAGTCCGAGATAAAATCTGATGTAATAAATAAACAAAGACCAATGTGGTGTGTTTTTTAAATATTTTATAAGACATCTCTGTCAGGTGCCATCTAATCAACCGTGTTGCCATCTAAGGACAGTTTACCCCCATGGGTGCAGGGCAGACAGTTACGCAACGCAAAATGATATATAAATATATAAAAACACGGTTGAAAATCCGACTGTAATGTTGTCGTGTGGTCTAAAATCTAACACAAAAGCAGCTGCGGGTCTGATCCGCCACTCATTTCGCAGACAGCGACGTTAAATCATTTATAAATGGCAGTTTATACCCAACACAGTGCGCCCGAAGTGATAAATATCAAACACACCCTGACTCTGTTGACGGTCGGTGCGGCTGCTTTCTGTCGCCGGCACGTCCCGCAGGCCCGGGCGGAGACAGGGAAAGCAGCCATGGGAGAAGTTGGGGCAGCTCGGAGCGGCGGCTCATGGCTGCTTCTGATTTGGCAAACCTGCAACCTTTTCATGTCTGGGTTCTTCGCTCTTGCCACATATGTCCAGGTGAGAGTTTTACCCCACTTCCCTTTTTGCCCCCCCCCCCCTTCTTCTTGAGGTGATCCATAACCAAACCCTGACCTCCTGTGTTGCCCCTCAGATCAATGATCCAGACGCAGGGTTATGGATGGTAAGACCACAGCATGTCTCATAGTGTTGTTCCTTTGTGTGTCTTTGTGTGTGACTGATTGTGTGTCTGTTGCAGGTCGGTTATGGAGTTCCTGCACTGTTGTGTGCATTTATTGGCCTGAGGCCACATGTGACAGGTAAAGAGACACCTCTGAGCCTGCAGCTGTGGTTCTTAGTTTTGGACTTCAGTAGATGATTGATAAAAACCATGGAGGGAGTTTCCTCTCCTGTGACACTGACACTTTTTTCCTGTTTTCCACATTTCACCACAAGCTGTTGAAACTCTGCTTTTAGTGGATTTTTGTGGTGTTGAAGGCGCCATCAGGTGGCTGCAGACCGTCTGTGCAGCTTCAGACCTGCAGAGTTCAATCCGATGCATAAAGTTTTCTTTCTTTTTTTTTTTTTTTGGTGGGATATTATTTAGTTTGAATCGTTTTCATTGCAGAGACTTTGGCCTGGAGGAAAGTGGCTGATCTCCATGTGATGATATCCAGTGCTGTTGTTGCCATGTTGGGATGGACACTTTATAAAGAGCAGATCACACACATCTTCCACCAGGAGGAGGGCAGGTACTACACCTGACACACAGTCCAGAGCAACTTTTTTAAAAATGAGTAATACAAATTTATTGAACAAACAAAGAGAATATGCATTTGTCAGAAGCCAAATTAACTTCACTGTTATGAGCTTAAAGTTATTATTATTGTTGTTGTTGTTTCCTAAATCAGTAATTCAAACTCTAAAAAGAACATTTTAAAGTTCATTTGATTTTGGTTAAAAAAAAACAAACAAACCCAGCAACAACTACGAAACTCAAACTGGATTCAATTAGTTTATTTTTGTGCATTTTTTTCGACTTCAGGGAATTTTCCGGTCTCATGCTGACGGTTGTTTGGCTTCTCCTGTGTCGCCACTCTGGGAGGTAACGTCAAGATGTATTCAGGGGATTTATTTCAAACTCACGGACTTGATTTTGGAAATAAAACCATCTCCATGTTCTCCGTCAGGGCTCCAGTTGGGATGCCCAGAGTTACTACAGCTGTTGCCATAACAGTGTTCCCCTTCGTGGCCTGGCTTTACTACTACATCAACAAGGAGCTGAGAGTCAACTGGCCTTCACATTGTAAAAACGCTATTTAGACGGCAAGGCCGGTCCTGTTTTTTTTAGTTGATTAAATGATAATTTTGTGATGGTTTTCCAACTGAAAATCCTGGACCAAATATCTAAGTGAATGTTTTGCAGTATCACTGTACACAACCCTGGCAGCCAAGGTGAAGTTTAATGGTGTTACTATATTTAACTGTATTGCATCAATATCACAAATATTCCATTCCAATTTGACTGAAGAGTTATTCTGTTATTGATTTTTTGCAATTTTCTGACATTTGTTTTTCAAATGAAGTGCACTGTGTAATTAATATTGAATGTCATAATAAAAAAGTAAATAAGGCTGGCCTGTATGATTTCTGCCTCTAATAAATTTGAGTATATCCAGTATATCCCTACACATTTATTTATCATGCCATGGTTTGAACTGTGACCATATCCTTCACTTTCATATAAACTATATTGCATACAGTTTATATGAAAGTTGATGTGGGAAATGTAATATATTTGTTAAAAACAAACAAACCAAAAAGAGAATTAACTAAAAAAGCTGAATCATATCAAGTAAATATATATGTCAAGGTACTATAGGTGTCATTAAAAATATATATACATTCGTGTCTAAATGTTTATTTGGTATTTAATGTCTTTATTTATACTAATTTAAAAATAAAAACACACAGATTCTCCTAAATATTATGGGCAATGAACTCAATTAACACATACCACAACATTTTTTAAAATTTAAAAATCAAACGTATTTTTATTATTATTATCATCAGCAGCAGCAGAGAGCGAAAGGCCGAGATGATCGTAGAAGAAGATGTAATCGACGTCACTTCCTGTATCTCCGCGGGCTGATCTGAGAGCGGCCGTTAAATGTTTTTAATCCGCCATCTTGTTCCGCCATGACAGGAGCCGCTGATCCGGGAACAGCTGGCCGTTCTCCGCTTCTCTCCGCCTCGTTTCCCGTTTTATAAACTCATTCAGCGCTTCCCGGAGCACGGAGCGGTCCTGCCGAGGCCCGAACATGGCCCAGAGTCTCCTACAGCACCGCTTCATCCGCAGAAACCTCCAAGTTTTACAGACGTGCACCGTCAGATTCACACACGGCGCTTTCCGGAGAGACGCTGCGGCCAAAGGGACACCTTCCCCGGGGAGAGTCTGCTCCTGCTGCCCGGTAGGTCAAAGCTCATTTAACATCTGCTGAACCTTTTCCTGCAAATATATTATTGATATTCTATCTTTAAAACTCCTTTTAAAAGGAGTCTGCTTTAACTCAGTTTAGTTTTTTTTTATAATTAAGAGCTTATTAAATATTAACAGACAGTCTGAAGCTGTCCACATTAAAAAAAAAAAAAAGAGAAGCAGCATCACCTTAAATTGGCAGATTTTTGAATGGAGTTTGGTTGCTGTGCTCAAAGTCTGACCAGGTGTGTTTTCCTGTGTTTACTCCCTGACAGGTGAACGTCTGTCAGTGGTTCACCTGCACAACAAATCCACACCGCTCAAGAACATTTTCCTCTTTGCCTCCTCCACCAGGGTCGCAGGGCGAGCCGAAGAAGTTAGGGGTAAGTAATGAAAGCACCCAAAAAGGTCACTGATCTCCAGGATTGATGGGTCTCCAGTCAAAGCTTAACATCATTCATTCATTCATCTATCTTCTACCGCTTATCCGTTTCCGGGTCAGAGGGGGTGGTGGAGCCGATCCCAGCTCACATTGTTCAAGGGCGGGGTCGCCCTGGACAGGTCGTCAGTCCATCACAGGGCCAACACACAGAGACGGACAGAGACCAACAACCACTCACACTCACACTCAGACCTACAGACAACTTAGTCACCAATGAACCCAAACATGATGTCTTTGGACGGTGGGAGGAAAATGGGGAGAACATGCAAACTCCGCACAGAAAGGCCCCGGCTGAGAACCGAACCCGCAACCTTCTTATTGTGGGGCAACAGCGCTAACCACTATGCAGCTTAACATAATAAACTAGTTAAAAATCACGTCCTTACAAAAGTTGGTAAAGTTTTAAGACGTTCTCCTAAAAGCCACATTATAGAGACATTATTTGTTATGCAATGAACAGAAACTGCTTCTGCGGGTCTTATTTTTAATGGTGGATTTTAAGCCTTGTACGTTGACTTGTGCAGCCAGCTGCTCGGCCGTTTTTATTCACGAGGTCCTAAATTGGAGAAAAAATGTTGTTCCCAGGTGCCGCAGTGCAACTAAACTAAAAACCACGTACAGGTCCAGGTGGTGTTCAGGGTGTTGGGTGATCTGTGAGTTTAGTTTTAACTGTGCAATTTGAGAAACATTGGTCTACATTTGAACCTTCACATATGAGTGAACTGCCATTTAGTAAAAACGGTGCTCACACATAAAACATTAAGAAAATTAAATATTAATTATACATTATAAAACAAAAAGTACTCTGGGACCAAAGAAACAACCCATTGTTTTAACACATCTCTGCAACAATTAGTAGCACAACAACGCATTAACAGAAACCTTTCAGTGAAATGATATGAGCTATAATGATGAGAGAACATCTAATATATTGGAGATGCATTAAACTCAAAAATAATGAGGTCATTAGATGCTTTTGGTGACGCACGGGATAATTAGCTATTGCAATGAATAGTTAATTTGTCAGCACAGACTCATCATTGATAAATGAGTTACTCCTTCCACAGTTCAGCACGCATACGGTTTCTGTTTGACTGAGAATATTGACAATATTGAGTTTATTCTAACACATTAAACAGGCTCATTATGATTCTTTTTTCTTTCATTAAAGTTTGTTGGAGGGTTGAATCTGTGAAATCATCATTATATGCACATCTCAGCCTCAGGATGAACATTTCGATTTGAATCTAGATCTTAGCCTGTAGTAAACAACCCTCTGTAATTTTGTTTTTCTCTTTGTCTCCCGTCAAGCCTGTAACATGGAAATCTTTAGCAATAACATTTGCTATTGGAGGAGCTCTGCTGGGAGGGATGAAATATTTCAAAAAGGAAAAGGAAGAAAGTGAGTATTATTCTGGTCGTAGTAAAATCAACTTTAAATGTAAAAACTGTGAGTAGGAATTTAGGAAATAAATCAGCTGTCATGTCTGAACTAAGTTATTTCTCTATGTTAAGTTGTGTGTTAATGGTGGAATTAACTTTGCTTGTCTGCAGTGATTGAAAAAGAGAGGAACAAATCAATAGGAAGACCAGCACTGGGCGGTCCGTTCTCACTCACTGATCACAACAACAAGCCCGTCAAGAGCGAGGACTTCCTGGGCCAGTGGGTCCTCATCTATTTTGGGTTCACTCACTGCCCGGACATCTGCCCGGATGAATTGGAGAAGATGATTGAAGTGGTGGACGAAATTGGTAACGAAACCAGTTTTCATCACACGGCAGGGAGACACGTAACAGGAGTTTAATTTACCAGACATCCTGTTCCTGTTTGGCTTCGCTTACAGATAGAATAAAGTCTCTTCCGAACCTGACGCCTCTCCTTATCACCATCGATCCTGAGAGAGACACACCAGAGGCCATGGCTGCATATGTGAAAGGTATCTGTTGGTTGCTGGATTTTCTTTTGCAGATGTGTGTTAAATAAGAGCAACTGAAATCCTGGCAAAAAAAAGATCTACCTCTTTTTTCCAGGAAAAATGTTTCTGTGTTGTTGTGTTTTCATTATTAGGACTGATGTACATGTTAAATCAAAGGTATGTCATCTGGTACTATTATGCAGCTGTTGCAGCTTTAAGTCTGTCCTTAAAGCGCTCCTATTATGAGACAAAACTAACCCGAAGTAATAATTTTAAAATCAACCAGACAGCCTTCAACTCTGCAGAGCTTCAAAAACCAGGATTAAAACAGGTATAATCACCATTGTGTCTGATTATCCTAAAAGAAAACTCCACCTTTTAGCTCCTTCATTCTCTTTCAGCGATATTAGTTATTTTTTCAATCTCATCCTCTTGAGTTTTTGAATCCTCACTTAATTTTTTAACAGCTATTTTTTTTTGTTTTGTTTTTTTGATCAGGTTGTGTCTGATAGATAATCTGATTTACTTTTCAGAGTTTTCTCCAAAGCTGATTGGACTGACGGGGACGATGGCTGAGGTGGAGCAGGTTTCCAGAGCCTACAGAGTCTATTACAGTCAGGGACCAAAGGACGAAGACAACGACTACATTGTGAGTGGAAACCAACCTGCTTTTATTGTAGACGGTCGTCATTGCCACTAGATGTCACACTAGACCACCAGCATGAAATTACCCTGTGTACATGGGAGTGAGCAGAAAACAACTGAACTACATAAATAAACAAATGTTAGCTTTATGGTGATATGCTCTCCAGCTGTTTTTGTTAGCCCGCTCGCGATAGATACATTTTCCAAACAATTTCATTGTATTGATAACAGCTAACGTTTTGATGCTACTGTAGCCGTCACTAATGAAAACAATGTTCTCTTCTCAGAATCTGCTGTATCTTTAATAAAAGAACGCTTGTTTGCTGCTTTCTTATTGTTTTGAACCTAATATTCAGTACCTTTTATTGTTTTATCATTGCTGTTAATGTCCATTCGCTGTAAGCTGCTTGTTTTCAGTTCATTTTCTGCCTATTTTAAATGCAGAAAGATAAAAACTTTTATCAGTTGAAGAAGGGCGTCTCTGTCTTAACTCTCGTCTCTTTTTGTCTCGAGGTCGACCACACGATCATCATGTACCTGGTGGGACCAGACGGGGAGTTTATGGAGTATTTTGGACAGAACAAGAGAAGCCCGGAGATCAGCAGCTCGATAGCAGCACATATGAGGAAGTATAACCACAAGTGATGGACTGACACACTGCCCTAAGGTGGTTTTGTTCAACTTAAATCATTGCTGCAACAGTGATGTGACTTATTTATTTCTGATGTAGGATTGTATGATAATAATGTGTCTGCATTACCTTCAGTGGAGTGCAGATTAAAAAAAAAAAAAAGGTCTGCAGGATGGCACTTTCACATTATGATCCTTACACAGTTCACTCTGTTGCTGCCTTCAGCTAATGTGGAAAAAGACTGCAGGTGTTCAATATAATACTGATTTTTGGTGTAAATAAAAGAAATACTTTAAGACAAATGTAGAAAATGAACATTTGATTTTGTGATAAAAACCAAAATACTTTTAAAAAAAAATTGGATTCGTTTTGTTTGTGCCTTAGAGGTTACATGTGGTTTAATGTAAAGTAAAATTTAATTTGTTTACATGCAGAAAGGAAAATTTATAGAAGCTGAAGCTGGGTAATAATCAGAAACACTGTCAGAAAGACTGCATCCATCATAAAAAGCCAGTTGACATCCCTCACCCCAGACAAATCTTTCCCTATGTTAATATTTCATTGACAATGAATAGCGTCTAACTTTAGATTGACAAAAACATTAATTCAACCCTGAACTTCACACCAGCCAGTGCTGATTTATTAATATCTTCTCAGGCCGAACACCTGTTGGGCTCTTCCTTTAGAAATTGGATTTGAAAAGTAAACACAGCAGTCATTTGGCTCAGTGCTGCCAGACATCGCACTTATTCCGGGAAGAGAAAGGCCTTCCAGCTCAGACCGCCGTCACATGGGGCTCTCAGAATGGACCGTGTTGATTTTCTGGATTGATAAGTTATTTTAAAAACCCCTCAGTTCCTCTGTAGAGCCCTAATCCTGTTCATTTCAATCAAAACAACACAAACATCTTTGTAATAAGTGAACTGAACTCCATAAAAAATTTTAAATTCAGAGCCTTCTTGACAAAGCAGAAAAAATTGTTTCTTTTAAATATTATTTATTTTCTGTCTTTCTTGGGTCTTAAATGACATGTGCTGAAAAAAATGTCCTATGGTTTAGTCTAATTGTTGCTCCCAGCCTTGTGATGGAGTCGAATCACTGCAGTTTAAAGAAACAAGACCAAGACATCAAACAACCGCCAACCGTTAACAGTCCAACAAAAAAATGTTCTCAGTCCCAAAACAACGCAACGGATTATTGTCGAGAGATGCAGCGTATGTTCAACTGTTATGATTAAAATATCACCAGCTCCATTTTGTAGTAATTTGTGAAGCCAAACTGCATCAACAATGAAAGAAGTGGACCAGATTTGGATTGACAGTGTGATTGATGTGTGACGATCCCGGGCTCTTAATGTCTGGGTCGATCAGACCTGCTTTCAATCCAAATGCAGTTTTCAGTCACGCTCGTTGCAGCGCAGACTCACAAATGACACAGATCAGTGATGAAGATATGTCTGCTTTGACTGCCGGGTTTAGTCCCCGTCAAGGAAAGCGGCCTACGAGTGACAAAAAGCCTCCAGTGTAACATATAACATCCTAAGGTTTTGGAAACATGGCCTTTTCTCTGCATGTGGTTTTCAGTAGCTTCACTCTGAAGCTGATCCCTGTCCGTCAGGTTGACCCTCTAATCCTGTACAGAGGCCCCCGTCCTCAGATCTATTTTCCACCAGGGTGACACCTCAGGTCTCTTCCCAGCACAACCAGCTGTGGGGATGGATTTTCTCCCTGCATCTTCCCCCATCTTGCCCTGTGACCCCTGAATTCGTGGCCTCCTTCCACATGCACACTTTCTGCCGCATCAAGGCGTGACCCGGGGCGGAGGGGTCGGCGTACTGTCAAGCACCCCTAGCTGGTCCGCTTGCCGCGGCCGTGCTCGTCTACCCGGAGCCAATTATAATCACAGCTGTTGCAGGACCTTCAAGTGACATTAAGAGGCTATTAAATCAGCACCAATTAGGTCTGTCTGTGATGCACTGCCAGATTAAAAGCCCGAACCATACAGCTCTTTTCCGTCTGGGACGACACATCGTTTCCTCGCCTCAATCCGATTGTAAAAGAAAAGACTTGAGTTTCAGTCTTGAACAGTCAGACGTGTCGCTCTTCGTTAAAAAAAAAAAAAAAAAAAAGTGAAACAGTATCAGGCAGCAGGTGAACATTTGGTCCTGAAGGAAAAATGGTCCAGTGTGAGGACGTGAGCGACTTTGACAAAGACCAAACTGTGATGGACACAAGTGGGCCGAGGAAGGGAAACCCCTGACCCCCGTGGTCATGGACGTCAAGGATCATTGATCCAACAGAAGAGCTACTGTAGCTCAGACTGCAGAAGAAGTTCCTGCTGGGTCTGATAGAAAGAGCATCACAGTTTGTTGCGTAGCTGCAGACCAGTCAGGGCGTCCGTGCTGACCCCAGTCCGCCACCAAAGCCTCCTACAATGGACACATGAGCACGAGAACTGGACCGCTGATCTGGTCTGATGGATCAGGTTTTCTTTGACATTATGTGGGAAGAAGACAAGCTGGAGTCCAGCCCTTCGTGGAAACAGTATTCCATGAAGGGAGGATTTCCTGACCTGAGCAAGATGCTAAATGTTAAGGAAAAACATGCTTAATGACAAATTCCAGCAGAAACATTTTTTAATAAATGCGGGTTCGCAGAGGTCGGCCTCTGTCTGGAATGTGCTAAATGTTGCCCGGCTGCTCACAACAGTTGTGTGTGATCAGCTCTGCTCTCCAGACAGCCAATGCCAAAATACCAGCAATGCCCTAACAGACCTAATCTTCCCTGATCCCAGAAAATGAGGCCCGCCTTGTCGGGACCGTAAACCCTCTAAGCTGACGTCCTTAGCATTCATTGCTTTTTAATGGACAGTCTGAAGGATTACAATTGAAACCGTTTAAAAGTGACACAATACGGCTATACATAGACAGTTTGAAATACAAAATGGACATACTTGACTTTTCCGAGGACAACCATGGCCAAATATAGGAGACGACGGAGCGTCCACGAAAAAGGTCCCACCTTATAAAAAGCGGACAAAGTCTTGTTTGGGTGAGGGATGATTGTGGTGCTCTGTTGGAACGGTTAAAATACAGCACAGAGCGGGGAGTCTTATCTGAAGGCCCTGAAACTTTTGTTGAACCTACGGGGGGTTTCCAGCTTCTTCCTTTTGGTCTGAAGGACTCAGGAAAGACCGACGAGACACCGCCACCACTTTTTCCTTTGACTTCTTCTTATTCATAGCATTTGTTTGTCCTCCATCGTCCAGCTGGACAAAATGAGCGACGCCGAGATGGAAATATTCGGGGTGGCGGCCCCGTACCTCCGCAAGTCAGAGCGGGAAAGGATCGCGGCCCAGAATATGCCGTTCGACGCCAAAACAGCCATCTTCGTGCCGGACCCGAAGCAGGAGTACGTCAAGGGAAAAATCAAAAGCCAGGACGGCTCCAAGGTCACCGTGGAGACCGAGGACAGAAAGGTGAGGGCAGTGTGTACCTTTGTAACACAGATAAGAACATTTTTACCGAGGCGGTGAGATTTCAAACGTCCTTCTCTGAATCTGTATTTCAGGTTGTCACGGTTCACCTGGATGACATTCGGCCCATGAACCCGCCTAAATTTGACAAGATCGAGGACATGGCGCTGCTGACGCACCTCCACGAACCAGCCGTGTTGTTTAACCTCAAGGAGCGCTACGCCGCCTGGATGATCTACGTAAGAACAACAAATATAAGTGAATTTAAATTCTATTTCCAAAACACTTTTTTGGTCACCCTTCCACATTGTGTTTTCCCGTTTATTCCCAGACCTACTCTGGACTCTTCTGTGTCACTGTGAACCCCTACAAGTGGCTTCCGGTCTACAACCCCGAAGTGGTGGCCGGGTACCGGGGGAAAAAACGCCAGGAGGCCCCCCCACACATCTTCTCCATCTCTGACAACGCCTATCAATACATGCTCACAGGTCTGGCCTCATCAATAAATGGCTTTCAAGTGCAGAAATCTGAATCATAAAGTGAAATTATTGTAACAATAAACGTTTATACTGTTGATGATTTAAATTTAGAAACTATTAAAAACTCTGAATAACTTCTGTTTTTGCTCCTTTCTGCAGATCGAGAGAACCAGTCTATCCTGATCACGTAAGTGTTTGCTGATGTGTTTCCTTACACGTACGCCTGTATTTCCCATCATTCATTTCAGCGCTCTACCTCTGTCAGTGGAGAATCTGGTGCCGGGAAGACGGTCAACACAAAACGCGTCATCCAGTATTTTGCAACAATTGCATCAATTGGTGACTCGAGCAAGAAAGAGCAACTTGCCGGCAAAATGCAGGTTCGTTATCCTGAGTTGATCATTTACAGAAAAAAATGATCTAAAATGTAAAAACGAGTCTTTTTATTTCCACATCTCTTCTGCAGGGGACTCTGGAGGATCAAATCATCCAGGCCAACCCGCTGCTCGAAGCTTTTGGGAATGCCAAGACTGTGAGAAACGACAACTCGTCTCGATTTGTGAGTTAAAATTCAATCTGTGTGGAAGCCAAAAGTGGCCACAATTATTATAATTATTATAATAATGTTTTTAATTCCTTTTATCATCCGTCTTCACGTAAAACTAACTTTTTATATTGATGCAAATTAGATAGCTGACTTGTGATTTCGAGATAATACGCAATAATGGCTTTTTTTTAAGATTCCCTGTGCCAGAGCAAGTTTCAGTGTTAAAACTGAATAATAATCTAATGAACATTTCAGGGCAAATTCATCCGCATCCACTTTGGAACAAAGGGGAAATTGGCATCAGCTGACATTGAAACTTGTAAGTTTGCAGACTTACAGACGTCATCCAGCTATATGTGATATTACAAGGTTTTCATAGATATGTAATGAGTTGATCTATATTATTTCTTTAATTTATATTTAGACCTTTTGGAAAAATCCAGGGTGACATTTCAGCTGCTGGCAGAGAGGAGCTACCACATCTTCTATCAGATCTTGTCAAACAAGAAGCCTGATTTAATTGGTGAATATACTTTTAATTTGGCGGGCTCTGAATGATCATTAGCTCAGCGCAGATGTAATTAACGCTGCACTGACACATTGTTACTGCAGCTGCTGATACTGCACACAAATACCACGGCTGTCTGTGCTTCATTTTAGAAATGCTGCTGATAACCACCAATCCATACGACTATCCGTTCATCAGTCAGGGCGAGATCACTGTGCTGAGCATCAACGACACCGAAGAGCTGATGGCAACAGACGTGAGCCAACATCATGGATAGAAATATTAAATTAGGACAAGGCATCACGATTCAAACCATCAAATTAATCTCAATGTCATGACACAGATATATAAGATAATATGGCAACTTTGATTTATGTGTATTGTTTTGTTTCTAATTATTGCTTTTCTTATTTTACTGCCTCTTTTTGCTTCTTGTTCAATCTTTTAGCATAGTGTTTGATAAATGATGGTTGCTCTAGTTATTTTCTTCTTCTTCTTCTCTTTAATTCTGTTTTATTTTTTTCTCATTGTTAAGAAAGCTATCAAGAAAAATTATTATCATTAGTGGCAGTATCCATTATTCTTATACAGTCATATCATCAAAATATTATTTCAGCCAGTAAATAAGTGGCCAACACAATCGTTCAGTCTCTGTATAATTTCCACAGAGCGCCATCGACATCCTGGGGTTCAACACGGACGAGAAGTTAGGCATCTACAAGCTGACGGGAGCGGTGATGCACAACGGCAACATGAAGTTCAAGCAGAAGCAGCGAGAGGAGCAGGCAGAGCCCGACGGCACTGAGGGTAACGCTCCTGAGCTGCTGCACCAGATTTTATTCTGCAGACTTCTCAATCCAACGTCTTTTATAATTTCCCTCCACAGTGGCAGATAAAGTCGCCTACCTCATGGGCCTGAACTCTGCTGACCTGCTGAAAGCTCTTTGTTACCCCCGAGTCAAGGTTGGGAATGAGTACGTCACCAAAGGGCAGACTCCACAACAGGTACGGCACATTTCTACGTCAGAAATCCTCTTAACTCTGTTCAGTTTGATTTTAAATGTTCAACTTAAAGGATTTGTTTGATTAAAGGTGAACAACGCCATGGGTGCCCTGTCCAAGGCCGTGTATGAGAAACTCTTTCTTTGGATGGTCACGAGGATCAACCAGCAGCTGGACACCAAACTGCCGAGACAACATTTTATCGGCGTCTTGGATATCGCAGGATTTGAGATATTTGAGGTAAACAGGATTTAGTAAAAAATCGAACCAATCTGTTTGTGTTTATTGACTCTGTGATGGTTCTTTGCAGATGAACAGTCTCGAGCAACTGTGCATCAACTTCACCAACGAGAAGCTGCAACAGTTTTTCAACCACCACATGTTTGTGCTGGAGCAAGAAGAGTACAAAAAGGAAGGGATAGCGTGGGAGTTCATTGACTTCGGCATGGACTTGGCTGCTTGCATCGAGCTCATTGAAAAGGTACACTCCCTTCGATACGCATCCAAAAATATCCAGCTAACAGTTGACGCCTGTGTTCCAACACCAGACGGCTTTCTGTCCTGCAGCCGATGGGGATTTTCTCCATCCTGGAAGAGGAGTGCATGTTCCCGAAGGCGACAGATGGCTCCTTCAAGAACAAGCTGTACGACCAACACCAGGGCAAGAACAGCATCTTTCAGAAGCCCAAGCCGTCCAAAGGAAAGGCCGAGGCTCATTTCTCCCTGATGCACTACGCCGGCACTGTGGACTACAACATCAGTGGATGGCTGGAGAAAAACAAGGATCCGCTGAACGACACAGTGGTTCAGCTTTACCAAAAAGCTTCCCTCAAGCTGCTTTCTCAGCTTTTCGCCACATACGCGTCTGCTGACGGTCAGTTTGCTTTCATCTGCAGGTCAATATCACAGTGAGAATCTGCTACATTACAGTCACAGTCCCTATTTTTATGTTTCCTCAGCTGCTGCTGGAAGTAAGAAAAGTTCCAAGAAGAAAGGATCCTCTTTCCAGACAGTTTCTGCACTTTTCAGGGTGACAATCAACAATAATCTTAACAAGAATAACTATATTGTTAATGCCGTAGTGGTATTAATGTACGGACACCAAGCAGACTTGTAAATTGTATAAACATTTATATTAATTCATATATTTCTCCTGCCTGCCAAAAATCTGTCAGACTTTCTGCACAACAAGCCGTAGAAGTATTGGTTTTTAAACAGCCTCCATGTAACTTTAAATTACTCTTCAGGTTCCAAAATGACCATTCGTGTCTTCTTATGGACCAATTTTAGGGAGATACAAATTATGAAATGCATAAATGATTACAATTTTCCAGCCTAATCTAATGTCCAACTGTTCCGTGACGGAACATAACCTGTTGATCTTCTGCAGGAGAACCTGAACAAACTGATGGCCAACCTCAGGTCCACACATCCGCACTTTGTAAGATGCATCATCCCAAATGAGACCAAGACACCGGGTAAAAAAAAAAAAAGAAGAAGAAGAAGAAGAAAAAAGAAACAACAAAACAGACCTTTTCAATGTGAATCTGTTTTACACGCAGGATCGATGGATCATCACCTGGTCCTGCTCCAGCTGAGATGTAACGGCGTGCTGGAAGGCATCCGGATCTGCAGGAAGGGATTCCCCAGCAGAATCCTCTACGGAGATTTCAGGCAGAGGTAACACAGATTAACTTTGTTTCTGATGAACAAAGCTTAAAGCTGGACTTCCTGATGTCTCTGTGTGTGACAGATACAGGATCCTGAACGCCAGTGCGATCCCCGAGGGCCAGTTTATCGACAGCAAGAAGGCGTCGGAGAAACTGCTCTCCTCCATCGATGTGGACCATGGCCAGTACAGATTCGGATACACGAAGGTATTTTTCAGAAACATCCCAGGAAATCCTCTATGTAAACTTTATCTTGCCATCAGTTACTTGGAGATTTGCAAAGCAGACAACATAAAACGGGGTTAATTAAAATATAATAAAAAATGTAAATGCTCAACATAATATTTAACATAGTTAATAGATAATAAGATTATTGATTTAGATTCTTTGAGACCTTGAGCTGAGACATCAAAACCCCTCAGTTATCAATGAATTACATATTCATCTGCACAAGAAATTCCTTAGTAGCACTTTCTCCTTTTTTGTTCTAATTACTTTGAAATCTTGTCAGCCTTTCTTGTAAAGATCTTTGTCTTAAAGAGATAAAAACCAGAGAATTATTTTAAGTCAAAGTTACAGTTAGAGCCTCAACAAACAGCCAACAGACTCACAGGAGACTCAAACTTGTAAACAGAGATTTTATTTCTGAACACTGAGGCAAGCTGCTAAACTAACAAGCAAGGGTGGAGAAACCAGCCAAAAATAACAAAATGTTAGGAGCCAGACTTCTCCCTGAGATACACCAACAAAATCTTAAACCAAAAACTAGACCACCAGAGACCTCCAACCTGAAAAAGAACAAAGAGCAATAATAAAGGACCACAAGGAGCAAGGGGACACAAGTCCAGACGGTCCTGAATGCCCCTCACTCCCCCCTTTATCCTCCTCATGGTTCTCCTTGACGTCTGCAGGTGTTTTTCAAAGCTGGTCTTCTGGGCCTCCTGGAGGAGATGAGGGACGAACGTCTGACTGTCCTGATGACGCGAATCCAGGCCGTTGCCAGAGGCTACGTGACCCGGCTGAGGTTCAAAGAGATGGCCAAGAAAAGGTCTCTGACAACATCTGAAAACATTCAGGAAGCTACAGAGAAAACATAAGGACATTTATTATGAATATGCTCAAATGTAGTTTCTTTTCTCCTTATATTGATTTCTTGAACCTGTCCTTATGATTGGAGGGAGCTGGCAGAATAAGACAGCCACAATAATATGAATAAATTGTAGAAAATCTTGGAAAGGTCATCGAACGTGTCATTATATTCAGAGTTGCCTCCTGCCAGGATGTTTGTCAGCAAAGTCTTTATTGCTTTTGTTGGTTTCATTACACAGAGAGTCAATTTTCATCATCCAGTACAACATCCGCTCCTTCATGAATGTGAAGAACTGGCCCTGGATGAGACTCTTCTTCAAGATAAAGCCTCTGTTACGAAGCGCAGAGGCGGAGAAAGAGATGCAGACCATGAAAGAGGAGTTCGCCCGACTCAAAGAAGAGTTGGCCAAGTCCGAAGCCAGGAGGAAGGAGCTGGAGGAGAAGATGGTCATGCTGGTCCAGGAGAAAAATGACCTTTACCTTCAAATCCAAGCTGTGAGTAAAGAGCCGACCAAATTGGCCGCTTGTACTGATTAGCTTCTCCTTAATAAAGACATCAGGAGACTTTTTTTGTTCTTCAGGAACTAGAAAATCAACGATAACAAAAGCAAAGCAAGAAAAAAATAAATCTGAACTCAAACAGAACAGACAGAGGCCTTTAGCCAAAACACAAATCATCAGTCGAGAAAATTAAAAAAGAAATATGAACCTCAGGATGTCCTTATTTTCCTTTTCATGCACATTTATATATAATAAATGCACATAGAAATAAACGTACTAAAAAATAAACAAACAAATATCTTTAATATAACTTCCGTATGTCTATGTGATGATAATTAATATATTTTATTTTATATATTACTCATCACAACAATTTTAAACATTTCTTACTTTTAACACTGTACAACAAAAAATGAACAGTTCTGACGTGCAGCCAGAAAAAGTTATCGTTTCCATCATAAAGATGTTGAGGTTCAGACTTATTCAAATTCTTTGTGGTTGTTATAGGCAATCAATGGCACTTCACATAAATACCTAGATTTAAATTATCACAGGCGAGACCTTTACATCATCAGACATTTAATATCCCAAAACCTCTCTAAAGACTAACTGTGTATTTCCCAAATAAAGGCAAGATGAGACAAGTTTATGGCACCTTTAAGAGCTTTACAGAGGCATGGAAACACATTTTAAAAAAGAACATTAAAATTACATTAAAATGTCATTTAAAATACATTAAAGTTGGAGCATAAAGAAATGATCAAAACAACTTTGCAAAGAAGTTAGAAGACCTTTTAAAAGAAAAACTGAAACAGTGAAAAATACTCTAGTTATATAAGTATAGTGTAGTAAATATATACAACATACATAAAGTATATTAATATTCTACCAAACATGTAAATAAAACTTGAACTTTTGCATGTCAGAACATGACAATAATATAAAGAACACTGACTAAAAAAACATCAAACATGTAGATGTTCATTACAAATTTCATCACAATGGAACAAAAATATAACAACAGAAACACAAAAGCAAAATAATGTAAAATAATAATAATATCTGATGTCACTGCATGTTAACACGCCAACGTGTCCCTGTAATTCAGGAGAGGGAGAACCTTTGCGACGCCGAGGAGAGATGTGAAGGCCTGATAAAGAGCAAGATCCACCTGGAGGCCAAAGTCAAGGAGTTCTCCGAGAGGATGGAGGAAGAGGAGGAGATCAACGCCGAGATCACCGCCAAGAAGAGGAAGCTGGAGGACGAGTGCTCTGAGCTCAAGAGGGACATCGACGACCTGGAGCTCACCATCGCCAAAGTGGAGAAGGAGAAATACGCCACAGAGAACAAGGTGCACCGACTCGTCGCTTCGGATGTAAAAGCATCTGCCAAGTGGGTGAATGTAAGAATATGAAAACACTGACGGGTGAGAAGACGTGTCTGTCCTCAGGTGAAGAACCTGGTGGAGGAGCTAACTACTCTGGAGGAAAACCTGCTGAAGTCCTCAAAGGAGATGAAAGCTCTGCAGGAGGTTCACCAGCAGACTTTAGATGACCTGCAGGCTGAGGAGGACAAAGTCAACTCCCTGATGAAGACAAAGATCAAGTTGGAGCAACAGGTCGATGATGTAAGTGCTGAATTATTTGGATGGTGGTTAACTTGTTAATGACGCTGACGATGAGACGGGAGGTTTTTGTCTCCTACAGCTGGAGGGCTCTCTGGAACAGGAGAAGAAGGTCCGTGCAGACTTGGAGAGATCCAGAAGAAAGCTGGAGGGGGATTTGAAGCTGTCCCAGGAAACCATCATGGACCTGGAGAATGAAAGACAGCACATGGAAGAAAGACTGAAAAAGTATTGCTTTGATTTAAAATTAAAGTAAAATGGTCAAAGCTTGAAATACAAACCAGTGTGTGAGCTAATCAGATCCAGTTTGTTTTTTGTTTTTTTAAGAATTTTGATGATGAACCTGCTGCCATTATTTTAGCAAAGAGGTGTCTGCTGCACTGACACAGAAAATTCAACTCTTTTCAGAAAGGACTTTGACATCAGCAGCCTGCAGTGCAAGATTGATGACGAACAAGCTGTTGGCACTCAGCTCCAGAAGAAGATTAAAGAGCTTCAGGTAGCATTTTACAGCCACAGCGCTGCAGGATTTCATCACACCTTCTGTAATATATCGAGAACCATCTGATTTATGTATTTTACTATCCTTTCCCCGAAGGCTCGCACTGAGGAACTGGAGGAGGAAATCGAGGCCGAGCGCTCGGCTCGGGCCAAAGTGGAAAAGCAGAGGACGGACCTTTCCAGAGAGCTGGAGGAGATCAGCGAGAGGCTGGAGGAGGCCGGAGGAGCCACCGCCGCCCAGGCCGAGCTGAACAAGAAGCGAGAAGCTGAGTTCCAGAGGCTGCGTCGGGATCTGGAAGAGTCCACCCTGCAGCACGAATCCATCACTGCCGCTCTGCGCAAGAAGCAGGCCGACAGCGTCGCCGAGCTCAGCGACCAGATAGAAAACCTCCAGAGAGTGAAGCAGAAGCTGGAGAAGGAGAAGAGTGAGCTGAAGATGGAGAACGACGACATGGCCAGCGGCGTGGAGAGTGTGCTGAAGAGCAAGGTGAGAGTTTTTCTGTGGGGATAGATCCGGCTTTGGTTTTTTGTTTTCTTCACAAGGCTGAAGGTGACCAGTCATCCCTCTCTCAGGCCAATCTGGAGAAACTGTGCAGGAGCCTTGAAGACCAAATTATTGACCACAAGACCAAAGCAGAGGAAGCCCAGAGATCTCTGAGTGACCATACTGCTCTCAGCGCTCGTCTGCAAACAGAAAATGGTGAGTTTCAGATCATAAAGACTGGAAAAGAATAACATTTAAGGTGGACAGGAAGTCAACTGACGTCCCCTTTCTTCCTGGACAGGTGAGCTCTCACGTCAGCTGGAGGAGAAGGAGATCACTCTGTCCCAGCTGAGCAGAGGAAAATCTGCAGGGAGTCAACAAATCGAAGAACTGAAGAGGCTCCTGGACGAGGAAGCTAAGGTCTGAAACCTGACATCGTTTGTTAGAGTCAACCAATTCATGCTCCTTTGGTTATTAGTTCGTCTTTAATCGATTAATTGTTTGGTCAGAAAAACTGTAAAAAATAAATAAAAAAGAAAAGAAAATACACTTCAGAGTTTTCCAGCCAACAGAAAGTCTGCACCTCATCAACAGTCCAAAGCTAAACAGGTCTACAGTCACAATAATATTAAAGTCAAATGATCCATTTGATTCATATTCAATTGTTGGTTTTCTGCACATCAGCTTGATTCTCCCTAAAGTTTAATATCCAAACTGAGCAGAAAACAGATGATTTTTCTGAATAATTTAAATAGTGCATTGATTGATACTTAATAAATAACATAAACATACAGAAATGGCTTTTTTTTTTTTAAATTACCAAAATTTTTTTAATCAGCATTTATTTATTTAAACTTGTCATTTAAAAGGCTGTAACAGAGTCAAGGTTTTGTTGTCTCACATACAAAATAGGAATCCAGTTATAAGTTTTTCCTTTCAGGCTAAAAACGCCCTGGCTCACAGTTTGCAGTCATCTCGCCACGACTGCGAGCTGCTCAGGGAGCAGTACGAGGAGGAGCAGGAGGCCAAAGCCGAGCTGCAGCGCTGCCTGTCCAAGGCCAACAGCGACGTGTCCCAGTGGAGAACCAAATACGAGACAGACGCCATCCAACGCACCGAAGAGCTGGAGGAAGCGAAGTAAGAGCCGGGCAGCACGTTTTTCAAGCCGCCGCCGGTTTGTCTCTGAAGCTTTTAACACGACTGCTCTGCGGTTCACAGGAAGAAACTGGCCATGCGGCTGCAGGAGTCGGAGGAGATGACGGAGGCGGCAAATGTCAAATGTGCATCGCTGGAGAAAACCAAGCAGAGGCTGCAGGCTGAAGTCGAGGATCTCATGGTGGAGCTGGAAAGGTCAAACGCAGCAAACGCCACCTTGGACAAGAAACAAAGGAATTTTGACAAGGTGTTTTCTTCTTTCTGCCTCTTCTCCGTTCTCCAACATGAGCTGCACCTGTTAAACATTTGCTGTCTTCCTCTTTCAGGTTCTGGCTGAATGGAAGCAGAAATATGAGGAGGGTCAGTCAGACCTGGAGGTCTCCCAGCGAGAGTCCAGAGTGCTGAGCACAGAGCTTTTCAAGCTGAAAAATGTGTACGAAGAAGCTCTGGATCACCTCGAAAACATGAAGCGAGAGAATAAAAATCTTCAACGTGAGAGCTCTTTTCTATATTATTTTATTTTGTGTCGATTCTTATTGACTCATTAACACAAATGTTTCCCTCTGCAGACGAGATCACAGACATCACAGAACAAGTTGGACAATCAGCTAAAACCATCCATGAGCTGGAGAAAGCTGCTAAGCAAACTGAACAGGAGAAGAGAGACACGCAGGCAGCTCTAGAAGAAGTAGAGGTGTGTGTTACATCTTCAAACGACAGTAAACCTCCAAATTCAGCCATATAACCACAACCAAGTGTCTGTTTTTCACCCTGAAGTCGTCCCTGGAGCACGAGGAAGCCAAAATCCTGCACCTTCAGCTGGAGCTGAACCAGATCAAGTCGGATGTGGACAGGAAGGTGGCAGAGAAGGACGAAGAAATCGACCACCTCAAGAGGAATCACCAGAGAACTGTGGACTCTCTGCAGAGCACACTGGACGCTGAGACGCGCAGCAGGAACGACGCCATCCGGGTGAAAAAGAAGATGGAGGGAGATCTGAATGAGATGGAAATCCAGCTGGGTCACGCGAACAGGCAGGCGTCTGAGGCCACCAAACAGCAGAGAAACCTGCAGACTCAGCTCAAGGTTTGTGAGAAAGTTTAACACAAACAGACCGTGGAGCATTTAAATCCTCAGACTCCTCCTCTCTGTCCCAGGACACTCAAGTTCATCTGGACGAGGCCCTCCACAGTCAGGAGGACCTGAAGGAGCAACTTGCCATCGTAGAGCGTCGCACCAATCTGATGATGGCAGAGAACGAGGAGATCAGGGCGGCGCTGGAGCAATCGGAGAGGAGTCGCAAGCTGGCCGAGCAGGAACTGATCGACGCCAGCGAGAGGATTCAGCTGCTGCACTCTCAGGTTAGGAGACAAGGGGAGAACGTCACACATCCCGACCTCCTGTGTTCAACATGATGAATGTCTGAGGAGAATCTGAAGCGTTATCTCCAAATCACAACTTTTAAACTGCTCAGTATGACGTCCAACTCCTCAGCCAACCATCCTGTGTAGCTGCCGTCAGACATGGTTGGACTGGCCCAAACTATGAAAATATACCAAATTTGAATATATTAAATAATTTTTACATATTTCAGAAAAATTGGTGAGAAATTATTTACAAACCCAAATAAAATGTTTGAACAGTTTCATACATGGATAACATTTTAAACAATGCAGGATTCAGCTGCCTGTCAGGTCTTTGATCAGACATAAAGGTCACATGTCCCTCAGCTGCTCGTCCGCCCACACCAACACTAATGTTTGTCTTCACTGGGACTTCTGGGTCGGCTCACGTCTGCTCAAACTCATTCAAACTGCACACAAGACTCAGTCCAGTCTGTCCCGGTATGTCTTGTTCGACCTTGGTTCTGATCCACTTCAGCGTCACATTAACATGTTGTCATTGATCAGAACTCCAGCCTCGTCAACACGAAGAAGAAGATGGACTCTGATTTAGCTCAGCTGCAGTCAGAGATGGAGGACACCATTCAGGAGGCCAGGAACGCAGATGAGAAGGCCAAAAAGGCCATCACGGATGTAAGTTCGAACGAGCAACTGCTGAACTTTAAACTTGTGTGGACCGAAATTTCTCGATGAGCTCTGGTTCTCGTTAAGGCTGCCATGATGGCTGAGGAGCTGAAGAAAGAGCAGGACACCAGCGCTCACCTGGAGAGGATGAAGAAGAACCTGGAGGCCACGGTGAGGGACCTGCAGCAGCGTCTGGACGAGGCTGAGCAGATCGCTCTGAAGGGAGGGAAGAAGGAGCTGCAGAAGCTGGAAAACAGGGTACGAATCAGCGCGGGACAAAAGCACGTGGAGAATGAAAATGATCTTAACTGAGACTTTTCTTCAAGGTCCGGGAGCTGGAGAAGGAGCTGGAGGCTGAACAGAAACGCAGCGGCGAGGCGATGAAAGGTGTGAGGAAATGTGAAAGAAAAATCAAAGAGCTGACTTATCAGGTGAGAGGTGTACGATCCCGTTATATAACCCGACATTTCCCAATTTCCAACCTCTGCTTTAAGGTGAATACAAATTATACAAAACTGTTTCAGGGAGAGGAGGAGAAGAAGAACGTGGCCAGACTCCAGGATCTGGTCAACAAACTGCAGATGAAAGTGAAAGCGTATAAGAGGCAGAGCGAGGAGGCGGTGAGTAAAAATATATGAATGCTGTCGGCGTGATGCGTGCCTTTAAAATATGTTTAAATACACACAGTGTTCTCCGTCACAGGAGGAACAAACCAGCATCCACTTGGCTAAATTTCGGAAGGTGCAACATGAGCTGGAGGAAGCTGAGGAGCGAGCTGACGCTGCCGAGTCCCAGCTGAATAAATTACGAGCCAAGAGCCGCGACGTCGTTGGTAAAGGGGAATAAAATAATGACACCATCGTCCTCTGAAAACCATGTTTGGGTTTTAACTACGGTGGCCCTGAGAGGTCAACACAGTTCCAGTAAGGAAAACACAGACAAATTCAGAAAACAGGGATGCACCTGCCTGGAACACAGTCGTTGTTCAATGATTTGTGCCTTTTTGAAGTTTAAAATGTTGAACAAGAAGTGTGTAAGATGTTTTACAATGTGTGTTGTCAAATTCATTAATTCATTCTCTGACTTTGTTTGTGTTTAGTGTGTTTGTTTGTGTTTTCTCGAGCTACAAAGCATTTGTTATTTTTGGTAAATTTGGTATAAGAAACTGTGCGGTCCTCCGTAGCCGTACGGTGAATTTGACCGGTTGTCCTGTTAGCTGAGACCTGATACTTTAATTTAAAAGTGTAATCCTCTCTTGGTGTTTTTTTTTTTTTTTTTTTTTTTTTTGCTGCTGAATTATTTTATTGGCCGTGTTCATGAATCTTGTGATCGATTTAGCTGCGTAGGAACCACCTGAAGCTGGAAACAGTGGACTCATTCATCGGCCTTTGACGCCATCAGTTTTCAAATGCTGTCGCTGCCACCGCTAAAGTTTTGGTAGTCAAAGGTCGAAGTCAGAAGCATTAATCTGTATCATGATTTAATCTAAATTTAATCCTCCAGTTACTCCATAAAAACCTAAGCAACCTCATTTGGAAATACGTGGTTTCCTTTGGAGAGTGATTTATTTTATTAAAATATGTTCTATGGAATAAAACTAAGTCTAATAAACTTCAGCGTCATGAAACTTAACTATTCATGTCAGTTGAGTCACAGTATTATATTTAAGGGAATAAACATGGCGGATACGTAACACGTGAGAACAGGAAGTTGGTATTCAACTGTGAAGCTGGAAGAAAATATCTGGAATTATGGGAAATGTAGTACAAAATTCTGAAATGTCTGACCGGCTCTTTAGGAGCACTTTTTTTTTTATAGCTTCTCCTCCTTTTATTGAACAGATGTCTGATTTAATATTAAGACCTTCAGCTGATGTGATAAAGTCAGAGAAATAATTTTCTATTGCTGGTTATTTAGACGCTTTTGAGACAGAACTGTTTGTTTTTGTCTTTTCTTTGTAGACTGAACAAGATTTAATGGAGGAAAAAAAAAAAGAAGGCATAGAGCCAAATCAGTTTAAACTAAAGATTTATGGACTTAAATGAGAGGGAGAAAGGAAAATGGCTGCTCAGGATCTGGTCGCCGTTCTGGTGGTTAATCCTGGGATCAATGCAGAGCGGGCAAAGTAAACACTGACGGCTCAATGCAGTCCAGGAATAGCGTCTACTCTGCAGTTATTTCTGCACTGACCTGAAATAAAATCTTCCAAACACACAGGAGAGATGAGTTTGATGAAAGTCTGAAATCTGACTGAAGTTAGTGTTTAATGTATAATCTGCTTCCCTGATCCTCCCTGCAGCCCAAACACATTTAATCCTAAACAGTCAGAGGTAAAAATCAGAGAAGCTGCTCCCGAGTAAATGGAAAAAAGACTCAAGAGAGAAAAAACATCTTTAATTTCGTCCTCATTAGTTCGTTTATAATTTTTCACAGTGTGAAAAGGATGAGAAATAATTTACAGAGTGTCTGGTCTCACTCACTGCTGTAGAAATTAACTACATCCAATGTTATTCATCCACCAATAAAGACCAAAACATCTGATGTTTACGTCCCACGATTGTCCTGAAAGCATCCTGAATCTGTCGGGTGACTTTATTTTATCTCCCAAGAGAAAAAAAAGGGGAAAACATAGATCCAAAACGTCAATTTAATAAAAGCTGAAATGCCAGAAGGAGCTCAGAAATACACAGGAAGGCCTCATTGACTGTTTATTAACGCTCATTTTAATGGTGCAGTTTTATGAATATTAGCATTATATCTACTGCTGTAACTGATTTAAAAGCATAATATTATCTCCTCAGCAGCAGAAAAAGGAAACACTGAATTATAAGAACAGTATTTGGGGGACAAAAATTATTACACTGAGAAGAGAAGATTAAAATAAAGAATTCTTCGCTTACAATGATTTATAGCATCAGTTCAACAAGACCTGAAGGAGTCAGCACTAACTTTTAAAGGAGTGAAGAAGATGAACATGAATCTGCAGGTTGAAACAGACACGATGAAAATCTGCGTTTGTTTTGTTTTGTTTTGTTTTTTCTCGTCCTGTCAGCGATCGGCAGCAGCTGGTTCCTTCATGACATTTGTAGAAATCCCTGTGAAGCACGTTTAGAGTTACTGTTGGGCATGTTTGACTTTCAGCGGGGGGGGGTGGGGGGGGGTGAAGGTAACCTCCAGGAGAGGAAGAGGAGGAGCAGGAGGAAGACTGAAGGAGCTGACAGCTTGTTGTCTGAGGAAACGGGTCGGTTTGCTCAGTTCAAGTTTGTAAATACTAAAGACTTTTCATACAGTCTAAAAGTCAGATTGGATTGAAATCTATGGGAAGATGTTCCCACTTCTGCCTTGATTTATAAGCTCATGTTTCCAAACATCCACATGACGGCGTGTTGGCAAATTATAGACGGCCTTCAGGACTGTTGTCCTACAAGGCCAAACACACATTTTACATTTCCTGGCAGGTTTTTTAATCAGTTCGTAGTTACAACCCAACAATTTTCAGATAAACAGATAAAAGGTGATTACGGGTAAAAAAAAAACGTATCGTTCTCATTAAGATATATGGATAAATTACTCAACTGCCCATTGGACACATTTAGATTTCAATGAATTAAAAAAACGTAACTTCTGGAAGTTTTTACAGGACAGCGACAAAAAATGACGTTATTAATCCAAAATAATTAATGAGAACATTTATTTTAATAAGCAAACAGTAAAGCTACAAGGTCATATGAGGTCATTCTGTCTAATATATTTATTTTCAGCTTTGTTTTTGTGGCAGGTGTCTTCGACACAGAGCCTGTAGACACCCAGTCCGACATTATGACATGATGGGATGTATCTTCAAGATGACAGGCTGCTGTTCACACTTGCTTCTGTGCACTGCCCCCCCCCCCCTCCCAATGTGACGAGAGCTCCAGTTACAGACAGACAGTCCTCTGCTTCTTCTAAATGCGGTCGCATGTGTCTCCGCATCCTTTTGATGGCCTTAAGTTTAGTACGAGCAGGACACGCGTTAACTCGTAAATGAAACAGACAAACCAGAAAATTTCCCTCAAGGTGGCTGCCTGTCGCTAATCAGGGCATGGAGCACTAAAGAATGTGAATGACATAGTCCGTTTTGTCTTTGTCCAAAAGTAACACAATCTCTTCCCCTTATGATAACAACGTCAGTGCTTTTATATAAACACACTGACGTTGGGCCTGTTTATTGGATGGTGTGCCTCAGGGATCGACTCCTGGACCATTTTTATTCTCTGATTTAAACTCCTCACTAAATCATATTATTCATGCAGTTAATATATGCTGTTATGATGAAGACTCAGCACTGTGTCTCTTATTTCATATCAATGATGCATTGTGGGAAGAGAGTAAAATAACAGAGTAGACTGAAGTATATTACAGTACAGAGCTAGTTTGAGCAGTTTCTAAGAATTTAGTGTTAATCCTAATCAGATATTAACAGATGGGTTCACCTTTACAATATGTCTGCTTTGAAAAATAAAAAATCATTGAGAGAAAACCGGATTTTTGTGCGTTTGACCGTGAAACAGGAATTATTGCACCTTCTCATGACACATTCCCAAAACAGTAATGTTGAAGCTGTTCCGACATTTGTCTTGAGATTGATCCAGTTAATCCAACCAAGGTGCCTTAGAGGTGACCGAGCAGGTGGTCCTAAAGTCCGGGATGAACCATGAAGGTCGTGACACATCATCAACACACCGAGTTACACCCACAAACGCACACACAACAGCACCTTCTTTCTCCAAATCGTCATTATTACACCACATGTCCTGATTAAACTGTTCATCGTGAATGAATCCCAGGACGTCGTCCCTGCTGAGCAGCTTTAATTACATAGTCAGTGACAGCTCTTAACGGGACAGAAGCCATGTAAAAATAGTGCTCGAGGATCATCGCCTGTCGCTGCTGACATGTTCTTATTACCACCGGAGGATCCTGTGCCATATTTAAGTGTCGAGCAGGGATCGATAATGCGACTTGATTGACATTTGAATAGTGACATTGCCAAGTTTGGAGCGTCCGGTTTGCTTTGGCGGCACATTCATCTTCATAAATAAAAGGGGCCTCAACCTCCTGCTGGTCTTCACTTAGAGGCCTGACGGCAGCGTTGTCTGAGAGCTGAACTGCCCCTCTCCAACATTATCTTTTCTTTATAGGCGCCTGTTTGAGTCGTTGTCTGTCTTTTGATTCACAGCTGGGTTCTGCAGACCTGGTAGGTTGGACACCAAATTTTCTTTAATTTAAAAAAAAAAAAAAAAAACTTCTTTAAACATTTTGACTGTTCAGTTTGTCTCCTTTTTCTTGAGGTATCAGCATGAGCAGCGACGCCGAGATGGCCCAGTACGGGCCGGCGGCAGTTTTTCTCCGCAAACCTGAGAAAGAGCGAGTGGAGGCCCAGAACCGGCCCTTTGACGCCCGGACGGCTTGCTTCGTGCCCGACCCCAAGGAGCTGTATATCAAAGGGATTATCCAGAAGAAGGAAGGCGGCCAAGTTGTCGTGAAGACTAAAGCTGACGAGGCGAATATCAGTCAGACTTTAAATCACTGACCAGCAGGTTACTAACAGTCCGTTGTTGTATTTGTAAGTGCCATTTTCCTTTTTTTTTTTAATCAGACTGTAACAGTGAAGGAGGAGGACTGCCATCCCATGAATCCTCCAAAGTACGACAAGATCGAGGACATGGCCATGATGACCCACCTCAACGAGCCCTCCGTGCTGTTTAACCTCAAAGATCGTTACGCCGCCTGGATGATTTATGTATGTGATGTTTGAGGCGTTTCTGTCGGAGCGATTCTCTCTTTTTAACCTCGCTCTGTATATTCTCTTCCTGTAGACGTACTCCGGGCTCTTCTGCGTCACCGTCAACCCGTACAAATGGCTGCCGGTCTACGACCCTCAGGTCGTCTCGGCCTACAGAGGCAAAAAACGCATGGAGGCCCCGCCGCACATTTTCTCTGTGTCTGATAACGCATATCAAAATATGCTTACAGGTAAGAAACTGTGTCTTCTTTTGACCTTCAGATAGATTAAAAAAAAAACAGAGCAATGATGTCCAAACAACCTGAACCTGAACAGGAATGAATGTAAATGTTCTCCATCTCCACTGTCATTAAAAAACTGATTACATGGAGCAGTACAACATAAAAAAAAGACTTTAAACAATCTAAAATAATAACAGGAATGTAACAATAATAAATGAAGACAGAAGTTTGAACTATTTAAATGTGCAACAGAAGCAGTTTTATAATTATGTTAGGAAACATCAGCTAAAAATAGTTTTAATAGCATAATGAAATAACAGATTGTGTGAAGTAACATATATTTTGTTTTATTTCACTTGTGCAGCTAAAATAATCGTTAATAAGATCAGAAGGTCAGACGGGGTGCAGCATTTATTGCCAGCAGACATATTGGTTGTTGTTTGGTTTTGTTTTTTTGCAGCTCCATTCAGATGTTATTATATCAGTCAGGTCAGTTAATTATTTAAAGAAAAAAACTGACTGAATATTCAGTATAAACTAGCGGCACTTGAGGCAACAGTGGCCGAATATAATCAAACTTTAAAGCCCCTAAAACTGAATTGGTATCATTTATCATCAATAAATAATAAAGTCAAAATATAAAATGACTGAGTTGCACCAAACAAAATGAATCATCTCACCAAAGCTGAGTCATGTTTGTTTGTCACCGACAGATCGGGAGAACCAGTCTGTCCTGATCACGTAAGTCTGATACACGTGAACTAAAAACGTGTTTAGAATTCAATCAATCAAAGATGCAAATAGGTTTTTGTTGTTGTCTTCTGTTGCTCTGCTGACAGAGGAGAGTCTGGGGCGGGAAAGACCGTCAACACCAAACGTGTCATCCAGTACTTTGCGACAATCGCAGTGGCTGGTGGCGACAAGAAGGACCACTCACCTGGAAAGATGCAGGTGGTTTGAAAAACAAATCTATGAAGATTACAGACGTGGATATTCTGATAACTCCGCCTCTCTTTTTCAGGGGACGCTGGAAGATCAAATCATCTCAGCGAACCCTTTGCTGGAGGCTTTTGGGAACGCCAAGACTGTAAGGAACGACAACTCCTCCAGATTTGTGAGTACGAGCTTGGCGAGCAGAAAAATCAAAAATGTTTGTTGTTATAACTTAACATTTTTTTTATTTCCCAGGGCAAATTCATCAGAATTCACTTCGGAACGACGGGGAAACTGGCCTCTGCTGACATTGAAACCTGTGAGTTGGTCTTCCCACATCAGTCGAGTCCGTTATATGTAAGCCTGAAAACTGTTAATAGTCAATTTGTTTTTAAATTTTTCGTAGACTTGCTGGAAAAGTCAAGAGTGACGTTCCAGCTGGCTGAGGAGAGGAGCTACCACATCTTCTACCAGATCATGACCGGACACAAACCGGAGCTCATCGGTACGGTCAAACCATCATATCTGACTTTGTACAGTTTGGTTTCAGACGATTTTTAAGTAATTTGATGTTTCTCTCCATAGAAATTCTTCTCATAACAACAAACCCGTACGACTTCCCCATGATAAGCCAGGGCCAGATCTCTGTGGCCAGCATCGACGACAAAGAGGAGCTGTTGGCAACAGACGTGAGTCTGCATGTTTTTCTTTTTAAAGTCAACATTTAAAATGTTTCCACATATTCAGAATCTGCACAACCTCAGATAAATATACATGTCACTCAATAAAGTCTGGAGTAGTCGCTCATAAAACAGATTCAGTTCTTTATTTTCCTGATAAAATCTGTGTAAAGCAGAACAACCAAAGAAAAGTTCCTCTCATGTGTTTGGGTTGTTTCTATCTTTATCTGATCAGGAGTTCTGCTCATTAATGATGAAAAATCAGCTCCAAAGCCTGTAATGCTCTAAATATCTGATTGTCTTTATTGTGTCAGCACAATAAACTCAGAAACATACAGGACTGATCCAGAGACACTCTGATTGGCTGTGACATCACCCACCGGAGCCAATAGGAGCATCCGACATAGAGAGGTGACTCTAGACGTTAATCCCGTTTTTCTTCTGTAACCTGCCAGACTGCCACTGATATCTTGGGCTTCACCAACGAAGAGAAAGTCTCCATCTACAAGCTGACCGGCGCTGTGATGCATTATGGGAACATGAAGTTCAAGCAGAAGCAGCGGGAGGAGCAGGCAGAGCCCGACGGCACCGAGGGTGAGACGTTTCACCGGCCGGTCTGTTTGTTTTTTGGCAAAGATTCGAAGCTGAAATGAAGAAACGTGTCCGTGTTCGTCTCTCAGTCGCAGACAAAGTGGCGTTCCTGATGGGCCTGAACTCCGCCGATCTGCTGAAAGGCCTCTGCTACCCCAGAGTCAAAGTGGGGAACGAATATGTGACCAAGGGCCAGACGGTCCCCCAGGTACCTTTTAATTTGGTTAACATCATTCCAACAGAAAACATGAAAGTGATCAGAACTTTTACAAACATGAGAGAAGAAGAACTGCAGCAAAATACTGAAAACATCAGTCTTAACCTCGTGGATGAGATTAAGACTGATGTTCTAATTTTTTATAACATGAAAAAGAATATTTTGTGTTTGTGGTGGATAAAATCTCCTGATCAGGTCACCAATGCAGTTGGTGCGCTGGCCAAGTCCGTCTATGAGAAGATGTTCTTGTGGATGGTCATAAGAATCAATGAGATGTTGGACACGAAGCAGCCCAGACAGTTCTTCATCGGAGTGCTGGACATCGCCGGATTCGAAATATTCGACGTGAGTCTGGACTTTTCTTCTCTTTCCGTTGACGGCTTTTTTGTTGCGTCTCCGTTTTTATGTGGATTTGTTGTAAAGTAATCGTCGTCTCAGTTCAACAGCATGGAACAACTCTGCATCAACTTCACCAACGAGAAGCTGCAACAGTTTTTCAACCACCACATGTTTGTGCTGGAGCAAGAAGAGTACAAAAAGGAAGGGATAGACTGGGAGTTCATCGACTTCGGCATGGACCTAGCTGCCTGCATCGAGCTCATTGAGAAGGTACGATTAATCTACAGTCTAATAATTGGCTTCATTCTAAACACGGTATTTCACATGTGGCTGTGATACGTTCAACAGCCAATGGGCATCTTCTCCATCCTGGAAGAGGAGTGTATGTTCCCCAAGGCCTCAGACACTTCCTTTAAGAATAAACTCTACGACCAACATCTCGGAAAGACGAACGCCTTCCAGAAGCCGAAGGTCGTCAAAGGGAGGCCCGAGGCTCACTTCTCTCTGGTGCACTACGCCGGCACCGTGGACTACAACATCACTGGCTGGCTGGAGAAGAACAAGGACCCGCTGAACGAGTCCGTGGTGCAGCTTTACCAGAAGTCATCCATGAAACTTCTGGCCTTCTTGTACGCATCGTTTTCTGGCACCGAAGCAGGTACGACATTTACAAAGAGCCGGAGCGATCTGCATCAATGGCAGGAACTCAAATCTAATTTGCTTTGGGTCTTATTTGCGCCGTAGAATCAGGTGGTGACGCTGGAGGTGGAAAAGCTGGAAAGAAAGGTGGAAAGAAGAAGGGCGGCTCCTTCCAGACGGTGTCTGCTGTTTTCAGGGTACAAAAGAAAACAGATTTTATCAAGTATATCGTTGGTTGGCTGGATTGCTGGATCATTTTCACCTTTGATGAGCTGTCTCAACTTTTATGCGTAACCTTTGACATCCTAAAAATCAGCAAATGTTTATTCGTTTACAGGAAAATCTGGGAAAACTCATGACAAACTTGAGGAGCACCCATCCTCACTTTGTGCGCTGTCTGATTCCAAATGAGATCAAAACACCAGGTGCAAACACTATTTATCTCCAAAGACACAAGCTAAAATGAAACTAAAAACTCAGTCTTTAAATACACTTCCTGTCTGCAGGTATCATGGACAATCACTTGGTCATCCACCAGCTGCGCTGTAACGGCGTGCTGGAGGGAATCCGGATTTGCAGGAAGGGATTCCCCAGCAGGATCCTTTATGCTGACTTCAAGCAGCGGTCAGGATTAAACAACTAAACTCTAAAATCAACAATACCTCTGCTTTCATTCACAGCCGCCCAGATTGTGATATTTTCTTCATCCAAACGTGAACAGGTACAGAATCCTGAACGCCAGCGCCATCCCTGAGGGACAGTTCATTGACGGAAAGAAAGCCTCTGAGAAGCTTCTCGGTTCAATCGACGTTGACCACACGCAGTACCGGTTTGGAGCCACAAAGGTTTGTGTCCATCTGCTTCAAATGATAAAGTCCTGACTGTTTTTTGTAGCTTTGAGAATTCGCTTTGGAAGGAACAGACTGATTGATTTTGATGGATCTTGTTTAAGGTCTTCTTCAAAGCTGGTCTACTCGGCACTCTGGAGGAGTTGCGAGATGAAAAACTAGCTTCTCTTGTGACGCAGACTCAAGCACTTTGTCGTGGTTATCTGATGAGGAAAGAATTCTCCAAACTGATTGCTCAAAGGTAAAATTAGCACCAAATATGGGTTTGGTTCATTAAGGACATTCAGCCAGCTCTAACACCTTTGGTGATGCGTCCGACAGAGATTGCGTCTGGATTCTGCAGTACAACCTGCGCTCATTTATGAATGTGAAACACTGGCCATGGATGAAGCTGTTCTTCAAGATAAAGCCGCTTCTCAAGAGCGCAGAGACTGAAAAGGAGATGGCAACCATGAAAGAGGACTTCGTCAAGTGTAAGGAGGATCTGACAAAGTCAGAGGCCAAGAGGAAGGAGCTTGAAGAGAAGATGGTTTCTCTGCTGCAGGAGAAAAATAACCTGCTGCTGCAAGTTCAAGCTGTGAGTATCAGAGAAGTCACTGATGTCAGTCAGAGTAAAGTCCAAAAGATCACACCGACTGTTGGTCTCTTTTTCTCAGGACTCAGAAAATCTCTGTGATGCAGAGGAGAGATGTGAAGGCTTGATCAAAAGCAAAATCCAGCTGGAGGCCAAACTCAAAGAGGTGACCGAGAGACTGGAGGACGAGGAGGAGATGAACGCCGAGTTGACCGCCAAGAAGCGGAAGCTGGAGGACGAATGCTCCGAGCTCAAGAAAGATATTGATGACCTGGAGATCACTCTGGCTAAAGTGGAGAAGGAGAAACACGCCACGGAAAACAAGGTTTGTGATTTGACTTGGTTGGTTGATACTGTCGTCTTCTTACGGACGGTTTTGACTCGTTTGTTTGTTAAAATCTCAAAAGTTTTTGGGTTTTTTTTAACTTCTTTTCCTCCAATCTGGAACATTTCCTATTCCAGGTGAAAAATCTATTGGAGGAGCTGGCCGGTCAGGACGAGAACATCGGTAAACTGACCAAGGAGAAAAAAGCTCTTCAAGAGGCTCATCAACAGACGATGGATGATCTTCAAGCAGAGGAAGACAAAGTCAACTCTCTGACCAAAGCCAAGTCGAAGCTCGAACAACAAGTGGATGATGTGAGTTGCAGACAAAGACGTTCTCCATCGCAGATTTTCTCCTAAACACTAAAATGAATTCTGTGCTGCTCGTTTTCAAGCTTGAAGGTTCACTGGAGCAAGAAAAGAAGATCCGCATGGACTTGGAAAGAGCTAAGAGGAAGCTGGAGGGAGATGTGAAGCTCACACAGGAATCCCTGATGGATCTGGAAAATGACAAGCAGCAATCTGAAGAGAGGATTAAGAAGTAAGATGACGGGAAACATGCAGGAGGGGAAAGTAACGATGGGATTCAACTGACTGCACTTTTTTTTTGCTCACAGAAAAGAATTTGAAAACAACCAGCTGCTCAGCAACATCGCAGACGAGCAGGCGATTAATAACCAGCTCCAAAAGAAGATGAAGGAACTCCATGTAATGACGCTCAGGTCTAAGTCCAACATTGATCGGGTTTGTTCCGACCCTCATCACTGTATATTTTGTTTTCTGTGTTTAGGCCCGTATCGAAGAATTGGAGGAAGAGGTCGAGGCCGAGCGAGCGGTCCGGGCCAAGATCGAGAAGCAGAGGTCCGACCTCACCAGGGAGATCGAGGAGATCAGCGAGAGGCTGGATGAGGCCGGAGGCGCCACCGCCGCGCAGATCGAGATGAACAAGAAGCGCGAAGCCGAGTTCCTCAAACTGCGCCGCGACCTGGAGGAGTCCACGCTGCACCACGAGGCCACGACCGCCGCGCTGCGCAAGAAGCAGGCGGACAGCATGGCCGAGCTGGGAGAGCAGATCGACAACCTCCAGAGAATCAAACAGAAACTGGAGAAGGAGAAGAGTGAAATGAAGATGGAGATTGACGATTTGTCCAGCAACATGGAGACAGTTGCAAAAACTAAGGTGGGATTTATGAGCCAGAAATGACGTCTTCAACATCCAGAAACTCTAAACTTAACTTAGCTTGAATGTCAAATCCGTGTTTTGTTTTGGGTTTTTTTCTACCCTTAGGTGAATCTGGAGAAGATGTGTCGTTCCCTTGAAGATCAGCTGATGGAGCTGAGGACCAAGAACGAGGAAAACACACGACAAATCTCCGATCTCACCAATCAGAGAGCCCGTTTTCAAACTGAGAATGGTACCCCATCTGTCCTTTACAGTTCAGTTCATTGAATTAAAGGGTTTGAATTAAAACGTGGCTTCTCGTTTTGCTCTTCACAGCTGAAGTTTCACGTCAAATGGAAGAAAGGGAGAGTCTCATCTCCCAGCTGACGAGAGGAAAGCAGGGATTCACGACGCAGATCGACGAGCTGAAGAGGCTGATTGAAGAAGAATCAAAGGTAATCAAAGCTCACTGTGACCAACAGTATAACGTCTCCGGTCATCTTCGTGGTCTTTCATTAATTTGAGTCCTCGTAGGCGAAGAACGCCCTGGCTCACAGCCTTCAGTCGGCTCGCCACGACTGCGATCTCCTCCGCGAGCAGTACGAGGAGGAGCAGGAGGCCAAAGCGGAGCTGCAGCGGAGTTTGTCAAAGGCGAACACCGAGGTGGCTCTGTGGAGGAACAAGTACGAGACGGACGCCATCCAGCGCACCGAAGAGCTCGAGGAGGCAAAGTAACTACAATTTAAGATTTGGATTTGGACACTTGTAGTGAGACCTTAATCCTACAAGCTGTTATAGCATCTTTTAGCTCATTCTTTTGGCTTTGGGCAGTTAGTTTGGTTCACTCTCACCACTCTAATCAGGGCTGTTTCCAGTAAAAACCTCCCAACATGAACCAAATAATGACCGTGGACCTTCGGTGCATCTCTCTCCGTTATTTCCTGTTTAAAAACTCTCTGATAACTACAAAAAAAATAACACAAAATTATGCAATAGAATGAACAACAGCAGAAAATTCTGATCCTGCCTCCTTATGATGTGTCTTTATATGAGCAGCAATCCTTCCTGTTGTGTTACAATGTAGATAACACTTCTTGACTGCCTCTTCACTCTTCAAAGGAAAAAACTGGCCCAGCGCCTCCAAGAGGCCGAAGAACAAATCGAGGCAGTGAATTCAAAATGCGCATCGCTGGAGAAAACTAAACAGCGACTCCAGAGTGAAATGGAGGATCTCATGGTGGACGTGGAAAAGTCCAACAACTTGGCTGCCACTCTTGACAAAAAGCAGAGAAACTTTGACAAGGTACTTCCTTTGACAATTTTCCTCAATAACACACAAAATGTTGAAGTTTCATCATCAGCGACTAATTTTAAATTTCAGATTCTCGTCGAGTGGAAGCAGAAGTACGAGGAGTCTCAGGCCGAGCTTGAAGGCGCCCAGAAAGAATCCCGATCTCTGAGCACCGAGCTCTTCAAACTGAAGAATTCCTTCGAAGAAGCTCTCGATCACCTGGAGACGATGAAGAGGGAAAATAAAAACCTGCAACGTGAGTGAAATCTAAAGGGCGGAAAAAAGAGTTTTCACGTCACTTATTTCAAAGCCTCATTGATGTGCCGTGTTTCTGAAATGCAGAGGAGATCTCAGACCTGACGGAGCAACTCGGAGAGACTGGAAAGATGATTCATGAGCTGGAGAAATTCAAGAAGCAGGTGGAGACAGAAAAATACGACATGCAGACTGCGCTGGAGGAAGCTGAGGTAGCGTTTGTTCAAACTAGCAGAGAAGTAACAAGCTCACTGATGTGATATTAACCCACAAACCTGAACCGGTTTTCAGGCTTCGCTGGAACAAGAAGAGTCCAAAATCTTGCGTGTGCAGTTGGACCTGAACCAGCTGAAGGCTGAAGTGGACAGAAAAGTGGCGGAGAAAGACGAGGAGATCGACCAGATGAAGAGGAACCACCAGCGGGTGATGGAGTCCATGCAGGCCACGCTGGACGCCGAGGTCCGGAGCAGGAACGACGCCCTGAGGGTGAAGAAGAAGATGGAGGGAGACCTGAACGAGATGGAGATCCAGCTGAGTCACGCCAACAGGCAGGCGGCCGAGGCCCAGAAACAGCTGAGGAACGTTCAGGGGCAACTCAAGGTGCAATTAATAAAATGAATAATCATCACCCAGTGTGTGTTTCCTCCAGCGTAGTTATAAAGTATTTCAGGGTACAACTTCTTAAAATGTTTGGAATGCAGAAAACAGCAGAGATAAACCAACTAAATACCTTCTTCAGGACGCCCAAATCCACTTGGATGACTCCGTTAGAGGGCAGGATGATATGAAGGAGCAGGTCGCCATGATGGAGCGCAGAACGGCCTTGATGCAGGCCGAGATCGAGGAGCTTCGGGCCGTCGTGGAGCAAACGGAGAGGAGCCGCAAAATGGCCGAACAGGAGCTGGTGGATGCCAGTGAACGTGCCGGACTTCTTCATTCTCAGGTAGGACGACCTGCTGAGCACCTGCTTATTTATCCTTCAGTTCTAAAGGGTTCTAAAAGAACTGCGTCATCTCTGGCAGAACACCAGTCTCCTGAACACCAAAAAGAAACTCGAGGTGGATGCGACTCAGCTCCACGGTGAGATAGAAGAAGCTGTTCAGGAGGCCAGGAACGCCGAGGAGAAGGCCAAGAAAGCCATTACCGATGTAAGGAGCTCATTCTGCTTCACACAGACTACAGGAAATAAAGCAAAAATAATAAGGAATCCACTCTATTGTTGCGGCACCTCAAGGCCGCCATGATGGCGGAAGAGCTGAGGAAGGAGCAGGACACCAGCGCTCACCTGGAGAGGATGAAGAAGAACCTGGAGGTGACGGTGAAGGACCTGCAGCACCGATTGGACGAGGCTGAAAACTTGGCCATGAAGGGAGGGAAGAAACAGCTGCAGAAACTGGAGGCCAGAGTGAGTAAGCAGGGGGCGGGGCTACTGTCTGACTGACAGACTGTAAAACCCAATCAGAACACGGTGAAGAGCAGGTCAGCAGATCATCATCCCTCCAAATACGGTTTCATCCAGTTTCTAAAAACCAAGATGTCTGACAGACAATTGAATGATAAATATCTTCCATTTTTACTCTTTTGTTTGGACTGAACTCGGATCTTGTTCTCAGGTCCGCGAGCTGGAAAATGAGCTGGAGGCCGAGCAGAAGCGTTCTACTGAGGCGATCAAGGGAGTCCGTAAATATGAAAGGAAGGTCAAAGAATTATCTTATCAGGTAAATCAGGGTTCTTTGTGTTTATAATCTCTTAAAACCTCCTGCACCTGAGAACAATACTGTCCAATTAAAAGAGTCTTTAAAGACTTCATCCTTTGTTTCTCGGTTTCTCTCAGTCTGAGGAAGACAAGAAAAACAACGTCCGACTGCAGGACCTGGTGGATAAACTCCAGATCAAAATGAAGGCCTACAAACGGCACGCAGAGGAAGCTGTGAGTGGATCGCCAACAATCAGCGGGTAGATAAAATAAAAAGTGGGATCAGTACACTGACCCCGGGTTGACTTGCAGGAGGAGCAGTCTAACATGCACATGGCCAGATTCAGGAAGGCCCAGCACGAGCTGGAGGAGGCCGAAGAACGAGCCGACGTGGCCGAAGCTCTGGCCAACAAGATGCGAGCAAAGAGCCGCGAAATCGGGACGAAGGTGCTGAGTCGGTATTTGATATAAACTCTAAAGCGTGAACTTTAAATGGAAGCTGAACTATTGTTCCTTTTGTCGGTACGACTAGAACTCCATAAAACAAACGATCAGGCTTATTGTCCCATAAATAAACTCACAAATGAATCAACTCTGCGTTCATTCGTTTCCAGGTACAGGAGGGACAGGCCGAGTGACCGAACGAGGAAGAAGACTTCCTGTCCAGTTTGAAGACCGGCGAACATAAATGTGCATGACAATCATAGAAATATAATAGTTTATAGTGTGTTAAAATAAATCAGGCGATCATCATCATCAGCAGTCAGCTGCATCATAAATCCAGCAGCACACAGAATAGAAACCGCTAATCAGAATAACTACATTTCATTAAAACTCCTCAAACACCTCTGAGCTAAACGGAAGAAGAATAATTCGATTTTAATTTAGGATAAATAAAAAGAATAAAAGATCTTCCTCGCTGTTTTTGAAGGCTCAAACTTTCTGATTAAAGATGAATTTTAAATTTTTATATTTGTTATTTCAGATATATCTGTATCTGTATATTAACACTGACGGTTCTTTATCAAACCTCGTTCCTTCACCTGCCCCGTCATGATCGTTTTAGTTATTCCACATTTTCTGCCCACTCGCAGAAGGTCGAGGTTAATAAAAGCCCAATCAGCAGCTCATTTCTACTCCGAGTCCCGTCAGCCAAGCTCCTCATTATATTTGGAATCTGTATGAGGACGAGAGGTTTTCATCATTTAATCATCCTCACTCATACAGAAACACGAAGCTTGTTTTTATTTTTACGGTCCGACAAAAAGCTCTTTTTAGTGGAGACACGAGCAGGCAGACAACCTTTAAAAGTGGGTTTGAAGAGGATTGATTATTTTCCTTTTAAAGGATTATTGCAGGCAGCTGGTACGGACATAAAGGCCGTCACAGCCTGAGTGGGAGGCGGCGGCCCAGAGGAAAAGTCCATCGTTGTTCTCAGGGATGTTCAGCCAATGGAGGGGCGGTCGGTTGGGTTTGTGTCTGTGATGTCACGGCGGCGGCTTCGCCTGAAGCTTTAAGGTTTCACTCTGATCACAGCTTCCCTCCATCAGAGTCCATCTCTTTGACGTCTCACCTCGTTTTTCCTCCCAAAGTGCTTTTAAATCAAATAACGGAGTTAAATACGAACCTTTTAAATCCTGACAGCTTTTATCAGCATCACATAAAAACCTGATGGTGTTTTATTCAGCGGTAATATGTTATTTCTGATGTGGTGATTAATCAAGAGATTTAAAATTAACAGAGGGGTGAGTTTCCTCCTCTTGTACTTTCATTTCTTTTTTTTTATTGTTTTCTGTTCTACATTTATCCTTCAGAGGAAAACATTTGGTGATGGTACGTTTTTCAACAATTCGGTAATAAAATATCTAAAATTAAATCAACTACTGAAAGATAATGTTGTTGTTTTTTTTTTTAAATTATTTTGGGGATATTAACACGCTGATGTTGTGATAACTTAATTAAAAGGTGACAGGACTGAACCAGAGCAGGAAACGTTTCCCCGACCACAGAGGGACGACCTTTGACCCTCATCAATCACTGTAAATGCCGCCGACGGTTCATAAAATAGCCAAATGTTTAGAAAAAGCCTCGGGGAGATTTATTGTAAAAATTATAAAACATTCCCGCTCTTTCGACACCTTCAGGTGAAACTGAGACGTGACAGGAGCTTCCAAATCCGGCAGCCGTGGAGTTCTTTTCTTTTAGATCTGAGAACAAAGAGCCGTCAGCCTCTGCTTGTTTCCTCGTCCTCTGCAGTCGGAGAGATGAAGAAAGCCTGTAACGTGAGCTCTTTTCTGGGATTGTGCTCTGTGGTGAGACAGCGAGTGCTTCTGATCAGAATTTTTAAAAAAAAGCAAAAAACGACAATATAACAGAAGTAACCTTCATTTTATTTCAGAGGGAGTGTCTTTGTACTGTGCTGACAGGATGAGGAGGGAATAATATTTACACATGGAAGAGAGACATTAAATGTATATTTAAGCAGCAGTATCACGGTGATAATGTTGGACTCCATTAAGAATATATTCAGATGTTTCTTTAATGTTGTTCTCTTCCATATTTGTTATATTTAAGCAGTTAGAAAAATATCATTGAATTTGCACAGAAATTTGAAAATTGCCCTTCATGATTGTTCAAGATGTTGACTCAGCTCCAAACCCCCCAGATCTCAGTCCAGTCCAGTCCAGATCCACCGAGGCTGCACCTCACAGCTTCGGAGGTCTACAGGAGTCCAGACCTCCAGGATCAGGACCTCAGAGGCTGGTTTATGTTGCCGAGAACCGGACTGGACTGACTCCATCTGATTCAACAGAAGTGTCCTTGTTGTGTCCCGGTCCATCAGGACTCTGTCTCACAGTGAGCTCCTTTGTGTTTCCACACTCAGAGTCAAACTGCTGGACGTTTCCTCCCAACAAAGACTCATAGAAAACGTCTTTCACCGATCAGAGCCACAGCTCGTCTCTGTCGGGCCTTTTATTTGGTACAAGTGGAGGAAAAAAAGAAACTTAGCTTGAAAGAAATTCAGTGTCTTTAACGCCTCTCTGCTTTTAGCTGAAACCCTGCAGATCATTTTGGACACCAATGAGATCCAGTCAGCTCCTCTGTCCTCTGTGTCCTCATTCATGTTTCCAGTGGCTGCTCGACTGACACTGTTCCTCAGCACAGCAGCGCAGCAGCATGGTAAGACCTTCATTTTAATTACTGTTTGTGTTATTTAAAGACTATCGGCATAAATCACGTCGAGCGTTTACAGCAAAAACAAGAGATGCTGCAAACCGTGAAATGGGTGTGTACGGTCCAAGTCAAACTTATTTCTTCTTTATGGTCAAACTTATTTACAGTTCAATTATCCCTCCAGCTGAGCAGCAGTTAGATCATTTCAGCAGCTCATCTTGTCCCTTCAGGTCCTCCTGTGGAAGTCAAACTCAGCAGCAGAAATTTACAGGGAGAGAGTTTTAACTTTTTGGATAATAAATAATTTAAATTATTAAGATATTAAACTTTTTTTACAGTCTGGTTCAGACTGAAGGAGCTCAGATCCTCCTGACTCTGGTTGGACGGACTTTATCTTCCTCATCTGTGTTGCCACATTTAAAACCAATCAGAGTTACAGAATAACTAAAAACTGAGCCTCCCCCTGCGAGCGTGAGAAGTCTGTGAAGCACTTTTGTTTAAAGATGCCAGATATTTCTCTGATGACAAACTGAAAGGCTTAATGAAATCTCTCCTCAGTCAAATCGCTCTGCAGCGCCTGCAGGAACAAACCCGACCTGCCAGCAGCCTGACTAATGCAACGCTCATTTAGCCTCTGAGAGAATAAAGGGCTCATTGCTCTTTCCGTGCCCCCTTCTTCTGTCTTTTTTTCTTGTATTAGCGTCCTGTCTGGAGCGACTGTACATTCCTCTCTGAGGCTTCCTCTTGTTTTGCCTCGGGTCGCAGAACCAAACCATGTGAAAAATTATACTTTTGTCCCGTCTAAAATTACACATGGAGGCTTTTTCCCTTTTTGATAAATTGAGTTTTCTTATGAAGCAGATTCAGACCAGCACCACCGAAATGGATTTATGATAATGAAAAACTATTATTTAAAACCATTTTTATCTTAAATTTCCAATTATTGTCTGGCTGGAGCTTCTCCTCATCTTATATTTCTCCTTCAGGTATGAAATGGGCCTGTGTGAGCTGTTAGAAATGATACAGCTCCCTGAATAAACTGCTGCAACGGCAGACAGAAGCGGAGAAATGTAAACATCCGCTCCTCCCCTCAGTGTCCATAAGCAGGTTTAGTTTTATTAATCTTGTTTTCCAGGTACAAAGAGGATCTGAATGCTTCCTTTCTTCCCCTGTCAGCCTCCATAAACCAACAGAAAGGAAGGCATCCTCCCTTCTGCTGCAGTCTGACACAGCCTGTCTCGTTAGCTTCCTCCTTCTCAGAGGAAGTGAGCTAACACGAAGCGAGTGCAGATCCTGGTTTCAGGGTTACATTGAGAGCAGAACCCCAGAGGATTGTGGGAGTTTGACAGGGATATCTTACAGATCTGTGTTTGAGTGTGTGTTTCTTTTTAAGAATTCATCTACTGAGCTGCACTTCTCTTCATCCAGAGGAGGTGTGAAATGATTCTGGGAAGGAGATCAGCGGCTGGTGATAAAAATCTCACGATAAGAGTTTATCTTTAAACCTTTCGATCGCGATGGAGGGAAAACGTTCTGTGGTCGTGCTCTGCAGTCGATTTAAATGTTAACCTCTTCTACAAATTCCACCAAAATACTTCACTGGTTTAGACACCGTGTCCAACGGGAGCTCCGTCACCGACACAGGAAGCAGCCCTGAACTGAAGGTGGTGACCCTTTCTGTTTTTATCCAGAAGATCAGCTTCACTGTCACTTTACTGTAAATATGATCAGCGCTAAAATGGATCACTCTTTTAACACTTTAAACACAACAATGACATTTTAAGTCACGGTGACACAGTGATCCGTACTGTGGCCTCACAGCAAGATGGTCCTTGGCTTGAATCCTGGCTGTGGGCCTTTCTGGATGGTACTTCCAGGTACTTCCTCCCACTTCTTTGGTTAAACGGTGGCCAGCGATTGTCCGAGAGGTGTGAATGTTTCTGAATATATGGCGGTCTTTTTGCGCCGTGTTTGGTCTCCACCAGCACCTGAGGGAAACATCTTGCTCTTTAGCTGCTGAAAGGAGCCGGACGGTGACCTTTCAGAGGCATTTCTGAAAACATCGTTGATGAGAAACGTGAGACGGAACCAAAAGAAGCAAAGTTTTAGTTTGTGAAATCAATCCGGTGAGCCTGGAGATGCACTAAAGCCCCATAAAGTCGGCAGGAGCTGCAGAGTTGGATGATATTTCCTCTGCCAATTTGTCCCCACGGGTGAATTTTCACCGTTCGCATAATCCCCTCATCCACTGCTGATATAAAATTATGGATTAGAGCAGCTTTAAAAACCATCCAGTGGAATTTTTTTCAGATGTAGTCAACGTCTCTCACTCAGAGAAACAACAGGACTGATTGTTTATTTAAAGTCTTTCCCTTAAAGTTTGTCTCGTGAAGAAGCTGGTCGTGGTTGGACGAAGCAAAGAGCTGATTTTGAGACTGCAGCAACATTCGGTGTTTTAATTAAAGAGGTTCGATTGGTTGGATTAGGCCGGTTTAATTGGGTTATTTTAGATTAGGTTAGCCGTGAGGAGATTCAGGAAAAGCTGAGCTTCATCGCCGTTCAACGCAGCCCTGAGTGCTTGATCGTTATCGTTAAAATAAATTCTGCTCTTCGTATTGTTACGGCGCTTCATGTGGGCCGCCGTGTTTTCAGATGGAACCATCAACACGTTAGCAAAGAGAAACAGCCGATCTGTCGTCGAGTTACCTTCTGTTGACTCCGCATCCGATTCCCTCCATAATGTGGAGCATAAAATAAGATGGGACATCCTCACCGCTGATGTTAACTGAGGCCGTCTATCTTCAGTGAGCAGCGAACGTCCCCTCAGCCGAAGACCCCTCAACGCAAAGATAGGAAACATCCTTTAATGTCGCACATCAGTCGGGTTCATGTGAGCGGAAGAACACGATGCGAGTCCTTTATCACTGTTTTACTAATCTGCCCCGTTTATGTACCCGTCCCATCGCCTCCTCCCAAACCCCCTCAGACTGGAGTTCACCGTCCTGAAGTCGTGATCTGAGCCGAGCGTGCAGCCGCTGCAGATTAAAGCGGTGAAGTCAGAGTGCAGCTTCGACACAAAGGAGCCTCCTGGAGACTCCTGATAAGGAGCAGCCAGCGTCTGTCCTTATTTATCCGTTACACGGATCGTTTTTCAACATGTGGATAACAGGAACGTGTTGTAGTATGGGAGTATGGGAATTTGATGATAATGGGCTGGTGTTCATTTTTTGGACATTGTATTTTTGTTTTTTAATAGCAAATCAGAAAATGAATCCAAATGAGGGACACAAAATGTCAAGCAGGGGGTCATAATGTTACGGCTGACTGCTGTATAACTATCTTCAGGATAAAATCACTAATGAGGCCGTCATCACTTACTGATGATAAATTTAACAGCCTACAGGATCTTCTATAGTTAAACAGCGAACATTTAAATCCTGCAGGCACTTTTTCTTCGTTTATAAAAAACGTCCCAGATGAATCAATTAAGTGACGTTTTTACTGATGAGAAGAGATCGCTCTGGTACGGCACACTATCCTGTCGCCTCCAGGAAATCAGCAGCACTTTGTAAACCGGTAGAGTTATGACAGAAAGCTTCAGTTTGAATAATTCATATTGACGTCCTAACGCTCAGATGAATTGTTGTTTATCTGCGACAGGAGTCGGCGGCAGCCGGAGAGGAGACGGACGGTCGGCCTCTTCCCCCCGGATGGAGGAGCTACGTGTCTCCTGAGGGACTGAGGTATTACGTCAACAGCTGCAGTAAAGGTGAGAGAGCACATCAGAAAGTCAGCTGGACTCGTGAGGATCAAAATCCAGTTTGTGTTCGGAGGATTTTCCCGCCTCTGTTGGACCCGTTTAAAATCTGTTCTGCTCAGTAAGCGTTTGCCTGATGAGTTTATAGTCTGTTTCCGTTTTTTTTTTTTTTTTAATGATGGTCCCATATAGAGGGAAATGGAACGTAAAGAAGGCGATGGGTTTTAGGGGGTGTGGCTACTGTGTGATTGACAGACTGGAGCTCCCAATCAGGATAGAGCCCAGAGCAGGCCGGCCATCGTTTCCTCTGCTCCGGTGCTGACGTCAGCAGGTGCTCCCGTTTTTTGTGCTCGTTATCGTTCCTCCTCGTCAGCGTCTCAGCAGTCCGTTCATGAGGAGACTCCGTGTGCAGGTTCGATCTGCCTTAATGTGATTCTCTTAAAGAGTCCGAAGCTTTCACAAACATCTGCTTTCCTGTGTGTGTCTGTGTTTGTGTGTTTTACACCTCATTTGGGAAGAAGTCCAGAGGGAAGGGACGGGCTCTCAGGGGACAGACCAAGGCTGCATCAACAAAACAACCCTGGCAGTGATTACACTTTGGCACACAGTACAACACACACACACACACACACACAGACACACAAACACAAACAAACATGGCAGAAGCTATTTTTACATTGTGAAGCCATATGCTCCGACAGTCACTTTTTATTTTGTTACAGTCTGTTCTGTAAGTGTGGAGCTTCAAAGAGCTGCTAAAGAGACAGTGTGTGTCTGTGTGTGTTTGTCATAGAGATGCTAAAGTGTGTTATTCTGTTTATTAGGAAGCTGCTTGTTGTTTACAGTCTGTGTGTCTTTTAATGGAGGATTTTCTCAGGCGAGGATTGAGGACGGTGAATAATGAGACTGAATTACAGGGAGGAAGTGAGGCTTGAATCATAAAGGTCAAAGGTCAAAGGTCACAGTGACCTCAGGAAACACACATTTAGCCTCGTGGAGGCGATTTGCTTGATGGGATTTCTTCAAATTCGTCTCAAACGTTCACCTGGACCGAAGGAAGAATCCGAGTCTCATCCCGTGACGAACTGTCCTCGTTTAGCCCCCAAAGTCAGCGGGGGTCACAGAAAGGCTGAGAGCATCCAAGACGGATGGATGTTTGGAGTCATTTTCCAATGGCACTCAGATATGATCTTCTGTTTTTACAGCTCTTGTAGGTCCAATTAAAACAACATTCAGAGTTGAATGTTTATTTCTCAGTCGGAGTATCAAACATCACAGACTATCTACTACTCGGGTTCTTTGATTTCTGCTTTCTGTCCACACATATTTGGATTTGAATTCGTGCCACGACAGTAAAGTCGCTGCCAAAACATTTCTGTTTGAAGAAGCAGCTTGATTGCTCTTGAAGACTCGCGGCGTCATGGAGGAGCACCGATTCACCCACAGCCATGACAGCGTGGACGACTTCCTGCTCTGCAGAGTGGAATGCTTCCCGATTATTTGTGCGTGACGGACAGTTAAACTACCGGAGGCAAGTAGGAAATTATTCACAGGAGCATTTCCTCCCCAAACCTTAACTGTTTAGTTTGTTAGAGAAAAAAAAAAAACTACAGATCAAACCTGAAACAAGGCCATGAAGATTTTCTTTTCTGGGGTTGAACAAAAAATCGTATTCCGCTCTCAAAGTCTTATTTCACGAGAGGCCGTCCGAGCTGGAAAGCAAATTCTGCACATTTTTGATGAAGAGTGACAGTTAATTGACTATCAGATGAACAAATCTTTTACCTGTGAAAGAAATGCCAGCGTTCCAGATTTTTACTGTGAAGGAGTTTAATGTGAGATTTCTTTTTTATTCAGCTGTCGTCTTTGGTTTTTTGTTGTTCCAGAAACAACATGGCAACATCCTTCCTCCTCAGCTGAGGCCCCACAGAGACCACATGCACGACAGAAGTCCTCACCATATGGTAAAACTGAGCCCTTGTCTCCTCTCCTTTCCCTTTTTTGACACAGGGACCTCAACAAATGAAAGTTTTATGAAGGTTTTAAAGGTTAGGAATGAAGAAAAGAGAACGAGGCAGGCTGTGACTTCATGTTTCAGTCGGAAGCCTTTTGGTGATTTTCATCATCGGCATTAATCTGGAAATTAAACCAAGACTTTATTCTGACACAGTACAAGTGATCCCTCTGTTTCCACGAGACCGACAAACATTTCCCTAAAAGGTTTTTAGACAAATCCTCGAGCGATCCAATTCTCTGCCACATTATCGCGAACCTCAGGTAGCGCTTCAGGAGGAAATCCTACATTTTCTTAATGAGCTTCTCGTTTTGTTTCATCCCTGGCAGCGTCGCTCGCTAACAACATCTCAGCAGATAACAGATGGTTTTCTTCTTTCTGCTGGCATGTGGCCTAAACACACTTAGAGTAGGGAGGCGGCCAGCTGCTGCGGAGTTTGTCAGCATTAAAACAGACAAGTGTGAGCCTCCTCAGAGAGGAAGACGTTCCACGAAGGCTACGTCAAAGTCTGAGCTCAGCCTCTGGACGGGAAACCGGCGGATTTGACCGACTGGGTCAGGCACTTCTGAATGCTTCTGAGGATGAAGTAGATTTGGCCTTAGCTTAGCCTCATCTTAGACTGAGCTTAGCTTAAGCGACATGGATAAAGGACATAAATCTGCGGATGACTGCAGCCGACAGACCTTTTTCTTTTCTGCTGTGTTCATGTCAGTTTCCAGATCGATGCTTGTCTTGAGGAAAATGTTGTCATTTTTTGAGACGTTCACAAGATTTACCTCCAACAAAAGTGGCTTTTATCAGCTGCAGCGTCCCAATACTCTACTGCAAATGGCCAGTCATAACGTCAATCTCTAAAATTAAAGACCTTTTCCTACTTTCAGTGCCTCCAGTTTGACTTCACTTCCTGTTTAGCTGCTGACTGAGAAACAAGCCGTTCATCTCTGGACACTGAACCAAATCCGCCTTTTTGCGTCAGGACATATCATCGCTGATAATAAAGGAAGACAGTGAGTGTGTGGAACTGAATATCTGTTCCTGGCAGATTGTTAAATCTTACTGGTCACCAACAGGAGCCAGTGAAGGTTGTGCATTTGTGCAAAAAAAAAATAATAATATGGCAGCCATCTCTATTTTTAGAGTCACCTCTCTTTTCCCGCCGCCGGGCCGGTCTTTGCTCTGACCAGCGTCCAGCAGCACTCTGATGTTTGGCCCCCGGGGGGGTCACGCTCTGCCAGGCGCACGTGTTTACCTTTAGCCAGAGATGGTCCGAGTTGATATGCAGCGAGCGGATGGCTGATGAATCACAGGCGATGTGGAGCCACTCAGGGCATGTAGGATGAAACTGGGGGCGTTGCTAGGGAGCGGCTCTCAGAGCCGTTTGTTTTCAAAATAATCTGCTCCAAAAAAAATGAAAATGATGAGTGTCGGTGAATCGATAATGTGGTTTATGATGTGTTTGTTGTCAGCTGGCGGATGTCACAGCAGAACAAAGACCGGTCCGCCCACAGAGACCCCCGATGTCGCTCTGAGGAAACCCTCCAGTAACAAGCAGGTAAAAGATATTTATCCATCGATCCTGTGTGTGCACAAAGAGAATCACCGGTACGGGGCCTCACGTGACGCTGGAGCATTTAAATCGATGAATACATTACAAGTCCTTCAGATTAGCCGACACCATCTACCACCATCTTCCAGAATGAGCTCAGGCGCCGCTGTCGATAGCTTCAGGTCATCTTTCAGCGCCTTTAGATGACGTCACATGAAACAATTAGGCTTTGAGATGTGACGGGGAATAAAAGGACGAACCCAAAGAGAATTTATCACCCAAGTTTGTGGAGCCTCGTGACGAGTTTCAGCAACACACATCTGTATCCATTAGCTCAAATCTGATCGTGGAAACAACTTTGGCAGCCAAAGAGAGGGACGTTTCCTGCAGGAGCAGGTCGGGACCAAAAAGAAAAGAGAAAGAATATAAACTTATATTTTTCACTCCAAACGATTGACAGTGTTTCTGTCTGTTGGCTTCTGGACGTGTAAAAGGGAGAATATTGTCTAGATTTTATATTGAAGATTGTTTTCTGTATTTGCTTTCACCGTCCCTGTTTTGTGAGGTTTGATTTGGTTTAAGGCGTGATGATGATTTGGCTTCAGTTAAAATCAAGTGACAAGTTTTTTTATTTACAAAAACAAAGATCACGTTTTGTTTGAAGAAAACTTGACACTCAAGCAGAGATCATAAACTCGTTAGGAAAACGTTAACTGAGGTGATAAATCAGGGAGAAATAAGGCCATTTTCCCATAGACTTCAAGACAATGTAACCTCTTTGTCCAAACAGAGGAGTCGCCCCCTGATGGTCATTAGATCAGGAAATTTGTGGTCTGTGGGGATTTACGAATTCAGCTTTGACTCATCTGTGAGAGTTTTTAATGGATGCAAACAGGAATTCTTCGTATTTTAGACTGATCAACAAAAACAAATCCAAGATGCCAACTTGGACTCGAGCGAGCTTTCTCTTCACTGTTTAGACGGAAAGAAAAGAGAATGATTTGCAGCTTAACCTCGTGTGATGGTCGGGCCTCGGTGCAGGAAGGCTGCAGCAGGTTGATAATGTGAGGCAGGGCCGCTCCCGCCGCTCCCGTGAACCTGGGCCAGCAAAGATTACACGCCAACCCACGTGACTAATTGCAAGTCAGATGAGGGCATATCGTGTCATGATCACACGGGACGGTAGAGATGGACGCACACTCGGGCCATATGGGCTGCTGAGATCTGGACTGCACATGTCCGAGGTGGTCGGTTTGGGAAAAGGAGACCGTTAAATCTCACGCTGGGAGTTCTGGGAGTTCTGGGGTGAGGGATCACCAACTACCTGGACCGGGGCTGTGGCAGCCAGAGCTGCCCTCCGCCATGTTTTGCACAGCGAAGGTGAGGAAGTGTGTGTGTGTGTGTGTGTGTGTGTGTGTGTGTGTGTGGGTGTGGGTGGGGGGGGTTTGCTGTGGGTGTGATGGCACAGGTGGATGTTGTGCGAAGGTGCTAGCCCAAGCTGCTCCGGTGTTCGATGCCCCGGGGGGAGCGGCATCATGTGAGAAAGATCAGAACGGCTGTGTGTTTGTGTGTTTTGTGTGCGTGTGTGTGTGTGTGTTCAACACACAAAATGTCTCAGTTGTTGTTGACACAGACTCTCTTCAGCACACCTTTTTAACCCCTTCACTCCCGAACACACACACACACACACACACATTTCTCGCATCACGTGAACACACAATCAAAAGCTGCATCTCATTGGTTGCCTCTTTTCCCCCTCCCCCCCCTCCTCCCCCCCACAATCGTAATTAGTCTCTTAAACCTCATCATTCAGCTATTTCCATGAAACAAACCCCCACCTCTCCTCCTCCTCCTCCTCGGCTGCTGCTGCTCGCTCCTCCTTCACTATCAGGCTCTCTGGGGAGGGAGGTGTGGTGAGGATCATGTGAATAACCCCCCCCCCCCCCCCCTTCTCTTTCTGCCTTTTTCTCTCCTCCATCCTCATCTTTATGATCTTCATCCATGAACTTGCTCTTCCTGTCTCTAATTTGGTGAGGGGTGAGGGTGAAGGTGAGGTGTTTTTGGGTTTGGGGGGGGGGGGGCTGCATGCATCTCTTCTTTGCAGCCTTCAACCTTAAAACTCGTGTGACAGCAGCTTCACCGGAGGCTCGACTTCGTCACGCTTCCCCACAAACCCTCCTCCTCCTCCCCCTCCTCACCCCTGGAGCTACCTTCCCACCACTACACACACCCCCTCTCCCACCTCCCCTCCCCCTGCAACGCCACTCTCCTCCGCTCACTCCGTTGGCTTGTGAGACTGAAGGCAGCCTTGACAGAGAGAGAGCGAGAGAGAGAGAGAGAGAGAGAGAGGGAAAAGAGAGAGAGCGAGGCTTTCCCAGAATAGAGAAGCAGGAGGAGGTGAGAGGGATGATGATGGAAGCCAGCTTTGACACTGAGGAGAGTTTTGACGATCCCTCCTGTCTTGCCCCGCAGCCCCTCGGCTCCATCTCACCGGCCAAGAGGCAGATCAGGGAGATCAAGGAGACCAAGATCACCGTGAGTACCCGAGAACTTAATCCTCTTACTCCTCCTGAGCAGGTCGCCCCGATGAGTTCACCTCCCATCCCTTCTCCTTCTTCTTCTCCTTCTTCTTCTTCTTCTCCTCCCCGTCTTCTATCATCTGTTGACGTTTCCTGTAGTTGAGCGTGTTGTTGTCGTCCTCGTGGAGTAACATGGGGTTCCCTGCATGTTGGAGACCAGATCAGTCTGAATGAAAAAGGAGAAGGAGAAGAAAAAGAAAAAGAAGAAGAAGAAGAAGCCGTGCAGGGAGTTTGAGCTCGTCAAAAATAAATTTATTCTCCCTTTCTGAATTGTTATTTCAGTGAGTGGAAAGTCCGGCGCTGATCCGTCAGACTGATGGTCGGTATTTTTAGTATCAAACAACCTTTTAGTCTGTCAGATGAAGAAGAGGAGGAAGAACCTCAGAGTGGTTTGGTCATCGAGCGTCATCCACATGTAATCTACAGGGCAATGCAGGTCACACAGCCAGCAACATTTAGTAAGTGTATGCCCCCCCCCGCCAAAGGAGACTCATCGGTATCAGTGTGAGGTGAGGAGGAATTTAAATGTGCTCTCTGTGAAGTGCAGAACAGTGTCTTTGTCTCAAGATGCCCAGACAGGAGCTGCAGTTATGTAACCTCTTAGTCCATAGATGAGTGTTGAAGGAGGAGGGGGGGGGGGGGGGGGGGGGGGGGTGGAGTTTGGGGGGGTTGAGGCCAACCTGTGGTGGTGAAGACAGACGGAGGGTGATTTTTATTTTTAAGTCTCACGGGGGGGTTGATTTTTGCGCTCGGCGGGCTCGCTGACCTGCAGCAGCCGCGGGAGCCGTCAGTCTGGCTATTGTGAAAAACCCCGAGCAGACCTGGCGAGGAGAGATGCAGCAAGTCCAGTTTCCATGGTGACAAAAGCAATGGCACTGATTAATGGGTGTTGAAATGGAAAACACTGGCATAGGAGACGGTGGTTGTGGGGTGCCACTCAGATATTCAGTGAAGACATACTGTTTTGGAGAAGGAAAAAAAAAAAAAAGATGATTCCTCCTCTTTGGGTCTTTTCATTGACTCACAGCCTCCGTGTGAATCTACTGAGATCTATTTTGTAGTTTCATCTTATTTTTAAATGTGCACACAAGTCCTGATCTGTGAACGCGCGCTGCTGTCGACTTCAAGTAAATGCTGCATGTTTTCCGCTGCAGTGAGCGCAGCAGCCGGAATAAAACAGGATTAAATTCAAATAAAAGGCAGGTGATCGAGATTAAATCTGGATGACGTCAGTCCACAAAGGTGTCTTTTTGTTCGCCACGGTACACCTCGCATTATACAACCCCTCCACAGTTGTCATGGAGACGCACACATCCATGACTGTCTGCAAAATGGACCCTCACAGGACGCCGCACATCAGATAGGAGGACACAGGAGCCGCTCTGTAACCTTGGCTTCACCTTCACCGGCCTCGACCAGATCAGAACAAGTTCTCCTGCCTCGGCTTTTAACGTTTTTCCCCTCTCATAAAACATTCATCCGCTCATTCAGACTTGTTGCTATGCCACGTGCGCTCAGTGTAGGCATGCTGGGAATGGCAGCTCATTAAAGGGAGTCATCTGGGGTTGATGGCGGGACTCAGACGGGGCGCTCTGATTGGTCAGCGAGGAAGGGAATGGAGGAATGAGGGGAGAAAAGGCAATAGAGAGGATGTGTAAGATTTTTTTGTGAGAGGAAGGGAGGGAGTGTGTGTGTGTGTGGTGGTGGGGGGGGGGTCTTTTACAGCAAAAGTAATTTGTTGCTTAGCAACAGCAGCAGAGCATCCTACAGTCTCATTGTGTCGGAGAGAGAATGGAAGTGTTTCAGTTGTTCGTTTGACTGAAAAGCCGTTTTTTACGCGGCTCACGGGCCATTAGTTCTTTGACTGTGTCATGATTTTGTTCTCTGTTATTCAGCTAAGAAAAGGAATAAAACATTTCCACAGCCTGCAGTCTGGAAACCTCATGAAAACCCCTCAGGAGAGTGTGCGTTTCCGAGTCATCACTTCTGTACAACACAAGGAGGCAAAACACGGCAACACAAACAGGCAGCTGCAGAATCACACGTCCTCACAACTGGACCTCAAACATCCTCAAAAAGGATTTATTACATACTGTGTCATTAAGATAATCTATATTAATATTTTACCGGGAGCCTGGTGTACCTCACCAAGCAGCCATAAAGGAGAAGTCGGTAAGGCCGACGGCCTTCCTGGAGATAAATGGTCTCATTTTCTGCAGGATGTGAGAGGCAGATAAACAACAGTCATGATGAATGTGGAGCCAGCGTAATGGAAAATCTGGTGCCCATGACAATCAGTATGATCTCTGAGGCAGAAAATGAACAAAGTGACTGGTCGGCACACGGAGTAAATCACACCGCTGCTCCTTCGGTTTTTACGGCGTTCATGTTTCTCATCGAACGCACGTCCCGTCCGGGCCGTCGTCGTTTTACCGATTGGCAAATGGCCACATCGGTATTTCCTGTGGACTGTGGTGATTATGTAAGAGAGGAGAGAGCGTTACTCATCTGTTTTTGAAGTTGTTTATTGGAAGCCGCTCACATGAAGTGCGCTGATGGCAGAACGGAGAATGAAGAGGTCGATGTTGGATCTCCGGCTTTCTGTGTTTTATAGGAAAGAACGATTGTGTTGTGACAACGTGAGGCGGCGAACAGAGAGGACAATCTCAACCCCCTGACACTGTGAGGGCTTTGTTTTTGTTTTGTTTTGTCTTGTTTGTTGTTTTTTTTGTTTTGTTTTTTTTTTTTAGATAACTCAGATGCGATGTAAAGCCATCTCTGCCGCACTAAGTCATCCTCCCACAATAGATTTTATGTTCGAGTGTCCCATCGGCCATTTCCAATCAGAAACACAACCTACTCAACTCCAAACAGACAAACTGAGTGTTACATGAACACATCCTCAAAGATCCCTTAATTATTGGCTTTAGTATCACTACTTCAGTTGTGTTTCACTTTGTTCTGGACTCGATCGTCTCCAAAGAGTCTAAATTATACTTTGCCTGAAAGGTCCTGATCCTGTTTCAGGGTCCTCAGGTTTGGTTCAGATTTGTGGTTGAAGCTCCGGTTAATATCCTTCTGTAAGTAGGAAGGGAGTTTAAAAAAAGTATATTTATCATGTTAGGTCATGAAATTTAAAGGTTAATGCAGAAGGATGGAGGAGTCTTTTCAGGGAATTTCATAAAAGTGTCAGAATATTTCTTTGGTTAGCGTTGATATTTATAAGCAGCAGTTAACGGTGTCCTTCAAAGAACGCATCGTTTTTTTCCAACTAAAGGACGGTTTCAATGGATGCATCCTCTGCCGCCCAACCTTACAATATTTATTCCACACAGGGAAGTGATGAATGCCTGTAAGGTGGATAAATCAGCTGTAATGCTCCGTCTGCACAGGCCGAGCTTCCATCCACCTTATCCTCTGAAGAATTCAATAAATACTAGTGAGCGGCTTTAAATCTATATTATGTTCATATACAGTTTAAAAGAAGTGTCACAATTTTCTGCACTATGTGTTTCAGAAGATCTGCACTTTCTAAACTCGCCACACATCCTGGAACATGTCGAGAAATATGTCCCGAATAAATTCAGCCTTTGTCCCTTCGGTTTTTCCCTCTGCGATGATGTGATGGTCAGATTACACAAGTGAGATGTTTCCCTTCTGAAATCTGAAAGAGAAAGGAGTGAAGCTGCCTGTTTGTCTTTGGTCTTTGTGGCGGCGGTGAACCCGAGCCTTGAACTCTGAGTCACTGTGTGTTTGTGTGTGTGTGCGGATGAGCCGTCCTGCCTGGATGGCCGTGGATGACACGGCACAGAGGGTATCTGGTTGGGGGGGGTCACAGATGGTGAACATTACATAATTACACCCTAAAGAGTAATTGGAGATGCTGTGGACCGCCGAGTCTGTGTTCAGACTGAGTGCCCTGTGTTTATCTGCAACAGCAAATCTGATTGATTTAATGGACATTATAGAAAAAGTTTGTATTTGTTTTGGCTCTTTGTTCTTCTCTCTCTGCCTCTCTGGTCATTTTCTGCCCCCCCCCCCCCCCCTTTCCCTCCCATCTGTACGATCCAAATGAAACCCAGCAGCTCTGTTGTTTGTCGCCGGAAACATCTTCTTCTCTCTTCGCCTCAGATCAACTGTGTGACTTTCCCTCTTCCTGGAGAAGGTCCGGAGCAGCAGCTCCTCAAACCCAACGAATGGAGCTACTGCGATTACTTCTGGGTGAGTTCACAGCGAGGACAGCAGAGAGAGCCAACGTCCATCCATCTCATTTTCTATGCCACTTATCCATGCAAGGTTACATGGGGGATGGAGCCAATCTGAGAGCAGCGTCACCCTGGACCACAGCGTCTGAGAGCTAACCATAAATTAAAAACATCTTACCTCCAACATCCGAGAGGTCGTTACGACCGAGGCAATCGCAGCCTCTCATCGTCCAAAGAATGGAAATGGATTCAAACTGTCGTCACGTAACCTGTTTTGATGTGTCAGATGAGGTTGTGCAAGCCGTTGCCGTGGAAACCTTTCCCATGCCTGCATGTCCGGAGGAAATTTTTGTTTGTTAGATGGCGTCACTTAACAAACAACAGTACTACATTTTAAATAGAATTAAACACAACGGTCTTTTATTTAAACAGATGAACCGAGTGGCCTGACGACTAGCGGAGGGAGGATTAAAATAGATTTATTATTTTTAGGTAAACGTGCAGCAACATAAACCAGATGCTATCAACATCACAAGGTTAAAAGTGAAGAGTGAAGTATTTTCTCATCATGGATCAATTTCAGTAGATACGACCACTATTGGTTTCTGGAGAAGGAAAAAAATTACATATATAACACTGAAATTAGACCTCAGGTGAAAGGTCGACGTGACCTCACAAATTAGTTAACTACAATCACGGTTTACATCCAGACAGTCAAAGGTCAGCTTCACTGTGACATCATAACGTGCCCAGAAGGTTCCCATCAGCGGGTTTTATTGACCTCTAGAAAGAATCTGTTCTGGTAAACACACGCTGCAGTTGGAAGATAAACGATTAAATTAAATTATGACTCTAAAACATGACAGAAGCGGTCAATACAAAACACTCCTCATTAAACAAAGGATGCTATTGGTTTTCATGTTGGAGGATCTCAGGTGGAGCGCCGATCGAACGGCTACTCTGCAAACACAGCGACCTTCCTGCTTTAAACGTTTCCCCTGTGGCTGCTGTAATTTCAGTTTCCATACGTTTCAATTCTAAATTAAATTTATGTTGAAAAGCCGTTATTTGAAAAGCCGCAGGTATTGACTGGAGCCTGACACCTGTTCCCCCCCCCCCCCCCCCACCTCCTTTATTGCTGTTTTTCTCCCTAATTTGCCGTCTGTTGTGCGTCGTGTTGCGTCGCTGCTGCTCAAAACTGCTGCCTCAGCTCCACGTGGCGACGCAAATGCTCCCATAAAAAACAGAGAGAGCGCCACATGTCGGCGAATCCCATCTGCCATTTTCATACAGAAGAACACACACCGAATACACAACCCAATCATCGGTGACTGATGAACACACAAACCGACACTTTGCCCTCGAGTGTGAGTCACACATCCACGCTCATAGTTTCTGACTCAGAACTCGGAGCCCATTTTCACAAACCTACACGCTCTCAAATGTAAACAACGCGGACGTTACTCCGTCCCTGAACTCATCGCTGTTTGTTTATTCGTCCACTTCTCCTCTTCAGACCGACAAGAAGGACCCCCAGGGCACCGCCTCGGTGGCGGGCTTCGAGGTTCTTCTGCAGAAGCAGCTGAAGGGCAAACAGATGCAGAAAGAGATGGCAGAGTTTATCCACGAGAGGTAACAGCTTTAATGTCAGATTATAACAACCAGAAGCAAACAGTTCATTAATGAATCAACAAGAGCGTCGGACACAAAGCAGTCCCATTTGAGGAGCCACATATTATTTACAACAAACAATGTTGTGATTGTGATAACTTCATGATGCATTTTACAGCTCAGCTTTATCCCATTTAGACTGTAAGAAAAACCCTTTTTTTCTCATTTTAGTGTCTTCTGAACATATTTGTCGGCATCTCCATCAACTCAGTTCAACTTCTTCAAGGTTTATTGATTGAAAAACAAGGCAAAAGGAAAAAAAACCTACAGAAAAGCTTCATTTGGCTCTAAAGCGTTAAGCAGTTTTTGTATAAACTAAGAGAAGTTTACAGAAAGAAAACAAACCAAAAAAAAAAGGTATAAAAAGCTTTAAAAACAACACAACAATCAGCAGAAGAAGCTCCGTTTATAAAGGTCTGTAGGATGCTGGTCTTACACCTAATGTAGGCTTGAAGCCAGTAATTAAAGAATCTATGGATCTGAATGTGCAGGAAACTTCCTGAGTCTGACACGGATAACAAGGCCTCTATATAATTAGCCTCAGCTCACTGGACAAAAAGCTTCTATTCACATCTCGCCCGAGTGGAGGGAAGTTAATGAATGAAGTTCCTCCTGAATGGAGGAGCAGCTTTGTCTTTTCCTTTTTCCTGAAGTCGGAGAACGACTGACCTTCCTCGGGTGGCGGGTTCACTCAGGTGTGGACCGTAAATGCGAGGACGTGAATGTCACACAGCGAGAAAACATGGCCGGGGCCAATATGAGCACATCTCCAAAATGGAGGGAGGAGGAAGAACAGCTGCTGTGTGAAATCCAAACGTTTGGATTTCAGCTTTCACAGCACATTTGTAGCAGAAGTTTTGCATCATTCTGCTGCAGTACAGCCTCGAAATGATCTCCTTTTTTTTTTTTTTTTTTTTTGCTCCACACTTCGCCAAAGCAGTTTCTGTCCTCTCTTTTCGCCAGGAAGCTTTCACATCTCACTGTTTGTGTTTCAGGATAAAGATTGAAGAGGAGTATGCCAAGAACCTCTCCAAGCTGTCTCTGAGCCCCCTGGCAGCTCAGGAGGAAGGGTGAGTGCTGTAAACATTCGCTGCTGTGCGTGCGGCTCCAAAGCTCCCTCTGCAAGGCGGCAGATAGTGTCAGTAATTAACAGAAGAGCATCCAAAGATAGGAATGTTTAAAATAGGCTCATTCCCACTCTGCTTTCTGTGACTGATGCACCGTTCAAGCACACATACTTCATGAAAGAAATTGTGTTGTGTGTGTGTGTGTGTGTGTGTGTGTGTGTGTGTTGGGAGTTTTAAATCTTTGAGCTGATCTCAAATTCAGCAGACTCACACAGAGATAAAGTTCGGCTCAACAGATCAGAACGAGCGCCGTCCGGTTCCTTTCCAGATCTGGAAATTCCACGACTGTAAATTAGAATAATCAGGAACCTTTTTTAAACAACCACATCGGAGATAAACTGATGAACCAAGTTAGTTCAGATGTGGATCAGTCTGACTCTGACTGGAGCTTTGCTGCTTTCTCATCCTCCATCTTTGATAGTGACGTCTAGAGTCACGTCTCTACGTCGGACGCTCCTATTGGCTCCGGTGGGTGATGTCACAGCCAATCAGAGTGTCTCCGGATCAGTCCTGTATGTTTCTGAGTTTATTGTGTTGACAGAATAAAGACAATCAGATATTTAGAGCTGATTTTTCATCATTAATGAGCAGAACTCCTGATCAGATAAAGATAGAAACTTCAGATCAGCTCCAGAACAACACAAACACATGAGAGGAACTTTTCTTTGGTTGTTCTACTTTATAGCATTTTTATCCAGAAAATAAGTCTCTTCCAGTTGGATTGGAGAGTCTGGGTCCTAAAACATGAATCCTCCGTTTGTTCAGTGTTTCATCCGTTCACCTTCATCTTTTCTCAGGACTCTGGGAGAAGCCTGGACTCAGCTGAAGAAGAGTCTCCACGACGAGGCCGAAGTTCACCTCAAGTTCTCCAACAAGGTAACGTCTAATGATGACTTTTACTGTCAAATCCCATCCAGAGCTTAAAACAAAAAAGATTTAACAACTGGTTGATTTGTTGATTGACAGAAAAATTACTCAGCGATTAAATTTCTGTCTTTTTTTTTTTAATGTGAGAAAGTTGGACTTCTTCTTCTTCTTTTTTCTGATTGTTCACACCAAACTGAAAATATCTGGATTTATGACTATGTTAATCACTTTTGTTTTTTCAAAAATGTTTTGCCTAAAAATCTACTCAACCTGAATCAGAATATTCCCCACTGTTTAAAATTTGAATCCTGTTTATTATTTCTAATAAAATTCTTCTCAGATGTTGACATTTGGAAATTCTGAAACATCCAAAGAGAAGAATAGTACACCTAATCATCAGAGACAACAGGAATAGATGGTAGCTAAATCAATAGTGAGGACGAATGTCTTCTTTCTGCAGCTCCACTCCGAGGTGGAGAAACCTCTGCTGACGTTCAGGGGCGACAACTTCAAGAAGGACCTGAAGAAGTACGACCATCACATCGCCGACCTCAGGAAGCAGCTGGCCAGTCGCTACGCAGGAGTGGAGAAGGTACTGAGAGATTTTCTATTTTTATTTTTCTCCTCACAGCCAGTGAAACACACAGCAGTGTTTATATCACAGATATTACATAACCGCACTCGGCACGTCTTGGTGCTTTATTTTTGCTTCCCACCTGTTCAGTCTTTTCATGAATGAATTCGTTTCCTGTGTAGAAACACGAACAAAATGCACTTCGCGGTTGATATCAGCAAAATACAAACTAGACTGGTTGAAGATTATCTATAAACTGAGAGCAGAATTGTATCGTTGATTTAGATTCTCAGGTGATTAAATTTTGAAGGGCTGATATATATGTGCGGTTTTAAGAACCAAAAACCGCCTCAGTGTATTTTTACTTCTCTTCTCTCAGACTATTTTCTGAATGGTCTGATGAAAAATACATCAGATTTTAAGAAAAACACGGTTGGATGGTGAGTCCAGGTAGGTGGGGTTCGTGGGCGTAGCTGAGGACGGTGACTGCTTCGTTGTGACATCACAACGTCTTGGCAGCTAGTTTTAAGGCTCAGTTTCTAAATCCAGGCTGTGAGCATTTCTTTGTGGACTAACCAAGAACTTAGAACTGATTTTAGCTGATTTTAAAACCTTCAGACCGTATGGGACCTTTAATATAAAGACAAATATAAAAATGTGGAAATGATATTAATTTGTGGAGGAATGTCGTTCCATCCATCTGTGTTTTCTCGGAAGACTAACACATTTTTTTACCGTCAGAAAAACTTTATAGGACAGTGTGGATAAGAGATGGGAGAGAGAAGGAGAACGATGAATTATACAGCGTGATTAATTAAAAATGTTGTGCAAAAATAACGAGTATTAACAATTTCAAATAATCATCCAAATAAGTAATGAACTTTTTTATTTTAAATAAAGTTTATTCCAGAAAGTTTTTGAGTTGTGAGTACTTTATGAACTGTACAGTCAGTTATTTGCACCAATCTCCAGTTTTCACTGTGTTCAAATTCGGATTATTTTTCTTCAGTTTGCTGAGTAATGCTCCGAACTCTTTCCCGCACTGTTCTCCTGACAGCGGTGGGTTCAGGCTCTCTGCAGCCCACGCCTTTTCATTTTGCACATCACCGTTACTGCTTGTTTACCTTTTGAACACCATGACAGCGCGGCCTTCGTGGGGTGCCTCTGCAGAGAATGAGAGGAAAGATTCAATGACGTGGGTTAAGGAAAGATTAAAGGGTGAGACCAGGAGCTTGGTATCAGTAGCCAACATAAAAAGGCTGTAATGACCCTTGTAATAGATGTAGGTATGGTAGGTATATCTAAGGATTGGGCCAAATGACTTGTTTTCTTCATTCACACATCCTGTTTCTGTTTGTGTGTGTGCAGGCCCGTAAAGCTCTGGCGGACAGGCAGAAGGATCTGGAGGTGAAGACCCAGCAGCTGGAGATCAAACTAAGCAACAAGACGGAGGAGGACATAAAGAAGGCCCGGAGGAAATCCACACAAGCAGGTCAGAGGTCACAGCGTCGCAGTGACAACAGTGTGACACCAAATAACTGCACTGAGAACCAGAGAGGAGAAAACAGAGCAGAAAGAGCTGCCGCACCCGAAAATGAAGGATTTTACAGTTAACGTCTGTCATCAGTGTTTTAAAGCTGAAGATGGTGAAGCCAACCACAATCTGCTTTACTGTGGCTAAATTTAAAACCACCCATGTTCGGATTTAGGTGGCACGAAGTGATGGAACAATTTATTGTCAGGCTAAGCTAAGCTAAGATAAAAGCATCAAATCAACGGTTGATGTCGAACTGTTTTTGACGTTCAACGAAGTCTCGACCGAGCGTCAGCCAACTGTGACCTCCTCCGTTGGTTTGTGATATAGATTAAATTAAATCACTGGACTGGAAGTTGCACGTGCGCTTTGGTTTCACCAGCTTAAAGTGAAGCAACTGAAACATGAGCAGAGCGAAGAAGAAAAAGATTCGGCGGTTGACATTTTACTCAGGCAGAATAAGAGCTCCAGCTGTGCTTCAGTAGAGAAAAAGCTCTGCGGGAACTTATCTGGTAGTTTCTCTCTTCCACTCAGTAGATTAGTCACCGTCCACGGCACTAATCGATATCGCTCGTGAGCCACCGTGAAATGATGTCAGCCGTGTGGCAGTGATCACCGCTGCAACCTCAGGGTTGGGCCAAATGTCATTGCGATTCACTGCACACGCTGCCCGAGGCGGGAAGGAGTTTTTACCTTCGCTGAGTGAATTTTAATGAGCTCCACTGACTTTTTTGCTGCTTTATTATCAGACTCTTTGTGTTGTAGGATACATGGAGCTGGTATTTGATTTGGATTTGATAGAGAAAGAGACATTCATGGTGACTAGAAAATAAAAAAGATCTTTTTACTGCAAATCTTATAATAACCAAGGAAAAATATTTACCTCATCCGGCCTTACAGTTATTTTAAATAAACAAAATTTATGTCGTAACTGCTGACGTGACATGACAACGAGAGCAGCTGCACACAGATTTTCATAAGGGACCAAAATATAAAACGACCGATAGCTGCTGGTTTAGATATCCACATTAAACCAACAGAGGCAAAACGAGTGATGAATAATTCAAACTGTGCAGATTTATCTGTATTAAAAATAAATATATAAAAGTGAGAAGGTGAGGAGGATTTAAAAATAGTAGCTGTCAAAGCAAACCTGAGCTGTCATTCATGTTTGTCCCAGAAATGTTCAGCATCAAGAGCAAAAGGAAAGTTTTTAGTGAGTTCCAGTTTGTTTTTTTGTTTTTTTTTATTTAATATGAGGAAACTGGTTTGTCACAGATTGAAGAGTTTATTAATGTGCATTAATGAGTGGAGGCTTCTGTATAAACACATAATGAGCAACTCATATTGTAAAACAGCTGTAAATGAAATAGGAAATGTCATAATTTATCGTACACATCTGCTTGCAGCTACATTATAATGTCTTATATGTAATTTATTAAATGTTTATCTTCTTTTCACATCAGTCAGGTTCTTCTGAGTGATGTCTGAGCTCCCTCTGCTGGTCCTGCAGCTTTCAGATCATGTCATATTGTTAACAGCTCGCAGACACGTAGAGCTGAAAAGGAGGAAAAGTTTGCTAAACTAAAAATCCTTTTTGACCTTTAACCTTTCATGTGCTGCTCTGCGTTTTCCAGGAGACGACCTGATGCGCTGCGTGGACTTGTACAACCAGACCCAGTCCAAATGGTTTGAAGAAATGGTCACCACCAGCATGGTAAAGCTTCCTCTTCGTGGTCTCGACTTAACACAGAGTCCAGCTAATCTCCAAAACAGCTTGATGCTGACCGTCTGACTTCCTTCCTTCCCCTTCAGGAGCTGGAAAAGCTGGAGGTGGACCGGATCGAGTGGATCCAGCAGCATCTACGCCAGTACACGACCCTGCGGCATGAAACCGACATGTTCAATCAGAGTGTGAGCGTGTGTTTGTTTTCCTGAACTGTACAGAACCTCCGCTCTGTCTATAATACTGTAGCTTCGTACTGCAGATAGAGATAATGAGCTCTTTTTGTTTTTGTATTATTCTCTAATCTATCTTCACTTTTCGCCCGATAACATAACACAACCCGACTTATATTCTTTTGTTTCTGGGAACTTTTCTACTTCAACCACGGAAAATTGATGTGCCACTGCCTGGTTTTCTTCAGTATCCAGAATAATCCACATCCACACAAACACAGCAAACAGGAGCTAATTCAGCACAGTTCATCGGGACCAATGTGGTTAAATATGAACAAATACAGGCTTTAAAATGGGGTTCAAGGCGACACCCGGTGTAACGAATGATTGGCCTACAAAGACCATACAGGCTGAACCAAAGTAGGACGGTCTGGTCTACTGAGGATTTCCTATTCATCCTCGGTGTCTGTTTTATTTGCGGAGTCTTCTTAATATATTTTAAAAGAATGATCCGTCACTGGTGCTCAAAGAATCTGGGGAAAGGCAAATCTTCTGCTGCCCAAGAAAAAAAACAACGTTATTTCTCAGCCTCATTAACGTATAACATGCTGAGGTCTTAATAATAATAGTGAATTAACTGACTAAAATACTGATGTTTGATTGGATCGTGTCGTTGTGCGTTTGTAGACGGTGGAACCGGTCGACCAGCTGCTGCAGAACGTGGATCCAGCCAAAGACCGAGAGCTGTGGGTGAAGGAGAACAAAACCGGCGAGGTCCGGCCTGTGGACATGGACATATAAACAGTCCTGACCTGGGATCAGCTGTTCAGCCTCCATTATTATAGCACAGAATCACAGAACGTTTGTACCAACACTGATCCGGGTACAGCGGCGTGTTCAGACTACAGGCGGTCTGCTCGTCCTCTCTCTGACTGGAACAACAGGAGGAAACAGTCGTGGATCAAAGTACCAGCATGTTCCTTCTAAATTTTAACCCTCTCATAATCAACATTAGCTTAATGAATGCCATTTAACATACTCTGCTGTTTACCTGTTGTAAAGTCGAGACTATAAAAAAAAAAAAAAAAAAAAAGTATTTTGAATTGTTCAGTTTTAGCTTCAATCAAAACTTTTCCATTTTGAGTAGACCAAACAAAAAAGTCTAATTATTGATATTGCCCTTTATTTTCGATACAGATATTGAAGCATATTGATATCTTAGAATGAATATGATATATTTTCATATTTTGCCGGTTCATTTTTGGTGGAAATGCATGTTTTGAATATCTTGCTTTTACTGTATATGGAGAGCTGCACAATTTGTGGAACCATGATGGTTGTTCTTTATATTTTCTTTTCTTTTTCTTTTTTTTTTTGTTTTTTTTTGTGTAGTCATTGAATTTACACACAGTTATTCTGTAAGTGGCAGAATCAATTTAGGAGCTTTCTCAGAAAAACAACAAAAAAGTAAATATAGACTTCAAGTGTACAGCGTGAACATCCAGTAACCTCAACTGTTTAAAGCAAACACACACACATACACACACACACACACACACATATATATTTATATATATACAGTGTTTTGGAATGTGAATTTGATTTTTCTCGGCACAAGTCCCCAAATGTGGTGGATCGGATGGAGGTCTGTTTTGGATGAGTCCAGAGGAAAAAGGTGGTCCAAGTTACACTGAAACACCTTTTAGTGCCTAACGGTTATATACCTGGAATGTCCTTGATATATTCTACTCTACATCAGTGTACAGTTGTACATACAGGCTAGATGTATTTTGCCGTCAGATGTTTAACAGGCCCCCAGATGTTCGGGCCCATGACATGTTTGTACTGTACAATGTTCGTTTTGTGTTTGTTTTTTTTGTTTTTTTTGTGGTAAATCACAGAGAATATCTTTATGGAGGTGTTCAGTTAAAGGGGGCGGCATGAGAGCTAAATTCACCAAATTACAGATGAAACAAGGAGGTACGTTTTTGATCCAGTGGAGCAAAAACCAGCTGATTCATTCCAGTTGCACAAATGCCGATAAAAACACGTTTGATCAAAGACTGCATGTACAGTTTGTGTCTGTGCTTACACGTATGTGTGTGTGTCTCTGGTCTTTGTCTTTACGTTTTGTTGTGGCCAAGCTGCTTCGGATTTATTTTAGATTATTACCTTTCTGAGGTCGTCCTTTTTGATAAAGGCAACCAAACAACAATTGCTTTAGTTATTGATTTTAATCCAGCTGCAAGGCATGAGAAAAAATACAAAAAATTGCTGTGAAAAAATAAACAACTGCTGACCTGCCTTATTGCCAGCACACTGATAATTCATTTTCTTAAAGGAAAAAAACAAATGTTTGTTAGAATCAGATGGATTCAGTATATTCCAACTTTCAGTTTTAACCCAGATGCTTTTTTGTGCAGGTTTTTAAACAGCATATCTGTTGTAGATGTTTTAATCAGTGTGTCAATGTTGTGCACTAAATGTAAGACGTTATTATGTTCCAACTAAATGTTCTTGACAAGACACAACAGTTTCATGATGACGTAACGGTTGAGTTGACTGCCCTTCTGTGGTGAACATTTTCATGACGTGCATTCAATCCGATGTTCCTGATGTTTTAAGAATGTTTGATCATAGGTGACCTCTGTCCAGACGGTGTACTGTGGAATGCAGTGTCCCCAATAAATCTCCTCTTTGGAAAGTAAATGTAACGGTGTGTCATTATGTAACTGTACTGGGAAGTTAGGGTTTTAGAAATGGACACTTACATGGTGATACGTTCAGCTATTGGAGAAGAGGAACACACACACACACACACACACACATTTTGACCTTTTTGTACTTACATGCTTATCAAATGCTGGATCCAGTCCAGAGATCCAGACTGGAAAGACAGAAAGGGAGGTGGATGGACACTGAAACATGGTTTAAGCACAAGCAGATGGAAAATCATCTGCCCGTTAAAAAGAGCAGCTCACCGATCAGCCAACACATTGTTGGATCTGAACACTGTCTCAAAGATAATCAGTGTTATTTCCTTTATCTGTGAGTTCTGATGTTTAGATGCAGGAGTTTAAATGTATGGAGTCATTCTTCAGAGCATAATCTTTATTTCAAAACACTCCAAAACATTTTTGAAAGGTTTCAAGGTGTTTTCCCATTTATTTTAAACTCATTCTATCCGTTTGAACATTCAAATTATTCCCTTGCTCGCTCTATTTGGTGTACAAAACGTCACCAGATAGTTTGACTTTGTTGCAGTATATTAAAGATAAAGTGCTGTTAGCTTAGCTCACTCTTTTAGAGCGCTTTGGCTCGTTAATGGAGTAAACAAACAAGATGTTTACATGTTTACGTTAATGTGTAAAACGTGTCAAAGGTATTGTACAAAGTCAAGATGAACGACTTTCTCGGTCTGCGCTCTCGCGTCAGTGCTTTGTGTCACGTGACGTGAGCGGAGGGAATGATCTCATCGATCCAAACTCTTTGGTTGCTCTTTGGCTCGTCAGACAGGTGAGTCCGTTTTTTGTTTTTGTCTTTTTGTGTGTTTTTTTTTTTTTTTTTTTCTGTGATTCAGGTAAGATTTCACCTGTGGACTGTTTGTACTTTAGCCTCTTTCATCCCCGGATATCATGCCACCGACAGTTTTCGGAAAATTAGAGCTCACAAAAGTGAATTAGCTCGCTAGCTAAAGCGCTAATCCGTTAATTTTACCTAGCTAGCTAGCTATTAGCATTTAGCTAACATGCTAATTAATTAATGTTATTTTGTTTCCATAAATCAAATCAATATGTTTCTTTTTTAATGCCAGAAAGTGCGTTTTATATTTTAGTGAGAGGTGACATTAATGCTAACAGACTTTGTGCTTACTTTCTTCGGTGACGTGAAATTCTAATAGAAATCCAAATGAGATGACATTTCAGCGAGATAATCTGTTTTTGTTTTTTGGCTTTCAAGGAAGTTTTTCCAGCTGACTCAAAAAAATGTCTTTTCCGTTGTGAATTTTAATAGTATCTTTGGAGAGCAGGTGTAATATTTTGTGCTTTCTAACACAAACACAGGACACAACAGTGTTCAATCATATTTCTCGATTTTAGCTCTTGATATCTTCATGGTGTTTAAAATGAAAATTTTAAATAAAGATGCAGAGACGGAAATGGATATGAAAATTTTCTCCTTAGAGAACCATGGCAGAAAATAAATTATTATTATTATTGTTATTTATTATGGTACATATACGTGTGTTTAACTATATAGTTAAAACAGGCTGTAAGACAGGGAGACTGAAATGATTGTCAAACAGAACTTTAAAGGTCAGTTTTGCAAACATACACACAATGTATTGTATAAAATTCCTAATCAAAACGTTGACACGCTCGTTATCACTCAAACTACCTAAAAGTATTTATGATGAAAAGGAGAAATGGTTTGGGGAAAAAAAATAATGCGGACTGTGTGACGTACACAAACCGTCCAGGAGTATATTTACAGTAAGCAGTGAATTCTTCACTGCACCAAACCACTGAAGTCCCAACTGGACACTCGAGTAAAGAGGTTTGTCTCAACTGACCTTCAGCTCCTAATAGGATTGTCTGAAACAGGCGGATTGTTAACCTGAGCCTAATCCCCCTCATAAGGAGCTCTCCGTCTGACTTTCCTGCCATCAACCTAATGAATGAATCCAAGTGGAGTGGAAGAAAACGTGTTGCCGCGCTGCCAGATGTGAGCGAATAAATTGGTTGTTGGTAAACACAGAGGATGGCAGGCGTAAAGGGTCATGATTAAGCTCCATTAAGTGCATGTGGACGTAAAGTTGGGATATCAAGCCCCTTACTGCCCTACAAAGTCAAAGAGAGGTAAACACAGACACCCGGGAATGAAGGTGAAGTCTGAAACATACAAAATGTGTAAAACATAACTTTATACCCGTTTTAATCCTGATATTTGTGACAAAAATATTCAGATAGTGTTGAAAACACATAATCTTCAAAGAGAATATGCTTTTTTTCTGTTATTCTATGAAGCAAGCTGCATTATAAAGTCATTCGCTATTTAGATGAACATAAAATATTTAATACCTCAAATAGATTTTAATACGTGATATTTAAAGACATGACATCAGCTGGAGTCAGAAGCTACAGAGACGGTGGAAGCTAGTCTGTGTTTCTTTCTTTTTACTCCCTTAGTTCATAAAATTTAGCTGTTTTATTAGACTGGAATAAAAACTCAAAGATGTTCAGACATCGAAACAGATTTTTCACTTCCAGGAAACAAGTATTAGCGTTGGGTCTTACTAGATCTGAGTGCAGTCAGTGTAGTGTTATTTTGTTTGTTTCTTTGTTTTTTTAATCTGTTATTCACTGATTCCCAGAAAATCATCAACATAAATGAGGCAGTTTAATGAAAAAATATTTAATCAGATGTATTCATACATAAATGCAGCCAAGTTCTTATGTTATTTCGTATGTTTGCTATTTATCATTCAGCTGAATTTGTTTGCATCTCTTTATTTTGATTCAGGTCTGAGCTTTTATCTTATGTATAAGAGATAAATGGAATAATGGCCTGCATTTATTAGTTAAAAGAAAATAAGCTATAAACAGTCAATTTTGAGAAAATGTTGCATATTGGCTTTTCAGGGCAGTCTAATGATATATATGTATATAAACAGCACAGTGTAACTGCAAACAGGTTTAAATTCAGACGTTAAATCTCCATTTGAACAATTTCTCAGCCTCAGTTTTTGGTATCGACTAACTTTTAGGGTACACAGAAAAAACACAACATTATTTGGCTGCTAAGGCCAAAAACAAAATGGGAAACATGAGTCAAGCGTACAAGCAGCCGAATCATGTAGGAATGTAAAAAGAAAACAGTCTTAACACAACATGGAGGGCTATTGTTTCTTCTCTTTCAGCTTGTCTTTAATTTTCTGAGGTTCATCATATTGTATCAACCTCAAAATGTCCTTGTTGTCCATCACGCCCTGAATGAATTCGCCTTCTGAAATTTTATCTGTGAAAGGAAAAGCAAAATAAATAAAGAGCCATGAGAAAAGTATTGAAATGGCTTCATACTGTTGAGAAGAAGATAATGAGTTTAGAATTACCGTTATCCTTCTTTCCAAAGAACTCCCAGATTTTTTCAGCCCTCTTTTCCGGCGTGTTTTCATCCTCTGGGAGATTCTTCTGGTCATCAGTAGGAATCATGTTGAATATTGACTGCATGGAAGTCAGTCAGTGAAACATGTGTTTAGTTCTTCATGCTGAATTTCACTCATAAAATACGCAAATAGCTTCAGCAATAATAAGTACTTTTTAATGGCCTCAGTTAATCATCCGCAATTTTGATAATCAGTTAACCAGCTAAGATTTGATTTATAGACTAAAGATGTTGGCAATTTACAGCTTTTGTCTGCTTTCTTTTATTGTCTTGTTTGTTTGGCTAAAAAGCAATAAAAGATTACAGCCTGAGAAATGGATGGGCTGTGGACCCACTTTTTATGAACAACATTATTCAGTTGCAGATAATTGCATTAATTGCAGCCTTTACCTGATTGTTACTCTATAAATGTTTAATTTTTTACTCTGCACAGCTGTAAAGATTTAATATCATTACAAAACAGGAGTGTGCAGCATTGTTGACTCATTACTCACTCGCTTACAATCCAATTTGCTTATGTATAAAGATGTTTTCTCTTGTTTCTATTTATAGAAATTATTGCAACACAATTTTTGAACAATATAATGTTTGATGTTTTAAAATGTCAGTTGGCTTGAGGCCCTAATGAAGACAAAAGTTATTAATGGTGCAGAGATGAAGCAAATCTTTAGTATAATTAATTTTGTGTGTTGCAGGCCTGTTTTGTGCACCACCATAATTAGAGAAGAAGGTGTAAGTACCCTAATGATCTCCTGGACTTCGTTTTTGCTGATAGTTCCGTTCCCATCCACGTCGTACAGAGCGAAGGCCCACTCTAGCTTCTGTAGTGTCTTCCCCCCTGAGGTGAGATGGAGAGCGACGATGTACTCCTTGAAGTCCAAAGTGCCGTCGGAGTTGGTGTCAAAACTCCTGAACACATGCCGCGCGTACGCCGTGGGGTCTGCGTTTGGGAAGAAGCTGGCGTAGATACCCTCAAACTGCTCCTTGCTGATCTTCCCGGTGGGACACTCCTTCAGGAAAGACTGGTACCAAGTGCAGAGCTCGGCCTCGGAGTACTTTGTGTTGGACTTCAGATCCTCCAGGAGCTCCTTCGACAAAGCGCTGCTCTTATTATTTCCCATCCTGCTCAGAAAGGTAAAACTACAACTTCTTGTTCTTTCTCCTGTGTTTTACAGCGTTTGTTGGCGTTACTCTGCCTTGTGTTCACCGTGGCAGCCCCTCAAGGTGCCAAATGAGATTATAGTCATCACCACCTAAATCCAGACAGCTGTCATGAAGATTAAGGGGATAACCACGTCACCCCACTTCGACACAGTTTTACTGTACTGGAGGTATAAACAGAAGATTAAACACAACAGGTGGATAACTCTGTAAAGGCCAACATCTGGGAGACCTTTTATACACTTCACAGCATTTTTGCTCCGATGATGATATCATCTGCCAGATGTAATGATAATAATAAAATTACTTATTGGACAATTTTATTTTGGGTCTACAAAAGTCTACAAAACAAATTTTCATCTATAAACTAATATTTAAAAAGCCAATGTGAGTGTTGGTTAGAAGAATAATGTTAATTCTGGCCAAAATGTAGATATAGATAGATGTCATCCACCACAATGGGATGAGATAATCCAGGTCTGCAGATTGGGAGTCTCGGGCTAGATTACAAAACCATCTGCTACAGCGGTGCCAAAACAACAGCAAGGTAATTAGAGAAGCAACACGAGCCTGTGAGCATAATGACTAAATGAAACCAGACCTGAAGCCGGAAACTTGACTAAAGCTACTTTAATCTCATTGGATGACATTATTTGTATTGTTGTTTCTTTTTTTTTTCCCTACGTTGGTCCATCTTTTATTACAGTGCACCCTTTTCCTGCCATATCATCTGAAATAGATTTATCTCTGTGTGATATGGTCTCCCCCCGTTAGTTATTTTTGTTGTTCTGTTACCTGTTGTTGGAGTTGGTCTTGTTGCTGTTGTTTTGTTAAACGCCTTGAAGACAAAAGATTTCCTTTCGTATTGTCAGACGATGAGATGGATATTGTAACTATGTTCCCCATTAATCTGCAGTAATCTATCAGTGATTTTAATCCAATAGGGACATATTTTTCATAAGTGAGACTTTATTAAATATAATCTGGGAGCATCTATCTAAACCTCCACACATCTACCTTTTTACAAATCAGATTAGGACATTTCAACTCAGTCTGGACTCTTTTAATATTATGGTATGCTTTTACGTAATCGTGTAGCATTTAGGTCTCGTTGTAAAATTGTGCAGCGTCTCTGTCTCAGGGGTAAAAAACACTGAGGCATCACATCTGCCAGTCGCTCTCTGATATTAACGCTTTTACTGGCAGATATTTCTTATGTTAAAAAAAAGATGAGAGCTGTATGAAATACTCTCTGTACAACAATCCTACAACTTCATCACATGTAATGCTGGAGGTATTTGTCCTGTGTTTACATTTTATTACACGAAAGCTAATGTTCAGAATAGTCTTTGTATTCACTGGAATCACACTGCTGCCTCTTTTAAATTTGAATTTACTATTAACTTTATTATATATCACTGTAACTTGAAAAATTCTTGAATAAGGCAGATGTTATTGTATATATTCTACATGTTGCAATAATATTTGTTCCATAATTCTCCTGCCAATAATGGACTTATAAATCAAAACAACAGTTGTTAAAAAGAAATTGTAGCTACACGAATTCAACATGATCAATGTTTTGTTTCGCAAATTACAGGTGAAGACTCAAATCTAAATAGTCAAATAAGGACTGTTTTAGTTTGCGTGACTCATCCAACCTCCTCGTTCAGTGTATTTGGGATTTGGTGTAGAAAACATGACAAGGTTGATGTGATTGATGTTTTATGTTCCCGCATAGAAACCAGATCACTGTCACGAGTCTGCAGCCTTTTAAAAATGACTCCCAATGTCCCTGTTCTGAATTCCAGCTCAATCCAAAGGTGACTGAGAGCCTGAACTGCAGCATTTTATGGCACGCTTAATGGAGTGATGGAAAATTATAGCGAGTAAAGGCAGCAGGTCTTTTTTGTCATCTCCTCCACACACTTCTGTAAGTAATTTGTCTTCATTTTCACAGTCAGCAGGCTATTAAATGTGAAGAGATTTGCACTGCATGTACACACACATTATGGATGGATTTTCATAAGAGACTGTGCACATTATGTCACGGGTCACAGACTGTAAGGCAGGCAGCTGATCTTATGCTTGTGGCTGCAATTACTTACAGATATGCTTTGACATGAAATGCAGAAAAATCAGGGCAAATGTGAGCAGGAAGAGCCTTGTCCTGGATTATAATATAAGACCATAGTAATCTTTTTTCTTATTAATATGCTCAAAGGAAGTCTGGAATATAATTTGCCATTTGTAATGGATAATATTCCAGGCAAAGATTTGTAGGAGGGGAGGAGCGATGGGCTCGGACAGGCAGCAGAACGTGGAGAGTGAAAGAACTCAAATGATGCAGAGGGAAACAAAGAGCCATTGGGCTGCCATGGGTGTCCATTGTATTTCTGGACGTGGAGAGAATGAGGCAGTGAATCAAGGTGGCAGCTTGTCATTAGAACCAGCGGAGGAATATACACAAGTCTCACCCAAGCAGCCCCAAGGGCAACAAGATTATGAAGATTTGATATATCTGCCTGGAGGCCAAACACGGTGGCTACATATTGAAAGCCAGGATTAGTTGCCTTTTCATTTCATCTCCTTTTGGGCCTGGCCTCGACCATGAGGCTAGAGCACGGGCGGCGGGCTTCTTTGGCGCTCACCCTCAACTTTGTGGCGTTTGCCTTTGCCTTATCAGCGGTGACCACCAGCTACTGGTGCGAGGGGACCAGAAAGGTGGCCAAGCCCTTCTGCACGGGACCGCCGGTGAAAGTGAAGCAGTGGTTCTGCATCCGCTTCAACAGCTCCAACATCAACGACACTCGGCTGGTGCAGTACATCTTTGAGACCGGGGAGGAGAAGTTCCTGTTGAGGAAGTTCCACACAGGCATCTTTTTCTCCTGTGAGCAGGCCGCCGACATGAACGGTAAGACCCAATAACTAATGAAACCTTTAGCACTCATCTAAATCTGGAAACGGCAAACGCATCATTCATATTCATCACACTGGAGTTTTTGTAAGATTATGTTTTTAACATCGATAGCAAAGATACTGTGAGTCAGAGTGAGATTAAAACCATTTCTCCAAATATTGCGTGCCGGGCCGTCCCATTTGATTTCATAAGCTCCGGTGATGAGACTGAGCAAAATAGGTTTTTATCAGGATTTGCATGGAATTTAAATTGTCCGACCCGCACATGAAAACCAGTTCTTCAGGGAAACCAGAGGACCGACTCCAAAAGGTCAAACCACTGCAGTGATATATCACTTTTCTCATCTGCTCTTAAGTGCTTTGAAATACTGTCCAAACCCAAAGATCGATGAAGCTGCCATCAGGTGCAGTATGTTACCCAAAGAGACCTGATTTCATCATATTACTTAAAGTCTGGTCTGATGAAATCATTTCACATCTCCAGCTGTGGCTGCTGACTGCCCATTTTGAAATCAATCAGATGAAATCAGTGGATTAATGAAGCTTTTATCTTGTAATATTACAACCGTCCCTCTCTCTCTCAGAGCTAATAAGCATCTAATGCAGAAGCTCATTAAACCTGTTAACAAAGTTTGAAAATTTATTGGGAGATACAGTTTTTCAAAATGTAATTGTTACTAAAAGCTAATTTTACATCAGTAACTTCATTTTACTGTTTTGTCGTTTGTTTGTTTTTTTCACAGGGTTTGACTGTCGAGACTTCTCAGAGATCGCACCAGAGCATGAACGAGGTTGGTAAAAAGACTGAGGCTGAAATTGTTCAACTATGAGCAAGATTTCTGCTTTAAAGTGAAACTGTGAGCCGAGGAAACACTGTTGGTGGAACCTCAAATCGTTTCCTTATTTCTCTTAACTGGTTTCCTCCTCCCATTAATTTATATACTTGATATGCTTCAGCGGCAGATTCAGACTAAAATGTGTAGACACAGTGGTTCTACTTTTGTAGAAAACTTTGGTACTTCCTTTATGACTGTGATTGCCAGCCTGTATGAAAACAGAGTCATTTACTTTTTCACCAAAACAGAGAACCTGAACATGGAATTATTCATCAGGGGACGGGTATTATCAGGACAATACAACTCAATTCCCAACTCCCTCCCTCTGTCTGTTTTGTGTTTCAAGGAGTCCTGTGGTTGTGTATCGTGGCAGAGAGTCTGTACCTCACCCTGCTTTTCACTGGGGGGGCTCTGATGACCCTGGAGCAGTGTCCCTACTTCAGTATCATGAACAAACTGAAGCTCAGTGCCTTCGCCGCCTTGTGCACTGCCCTGTCAGGTAACGCTGCAGAAGGAGCTCAGGTGTTTTATTTTTGTGTGTGTGGGTGCATCTGATGTTTTTAAATGACAGCAGCTGATGCTGACACCCTCCCGCTGTGATGAAGCTGCGACGCGTAGAAATCCCGTGGCCGCTCTGATTGGAGTTACAGTTAGACAATATGTAGCTCTGAGGCAGAAATAATCTGATTGCTCGAGGGTAAGCCCCCCCAGTGGGCGTGGTCAGAGAACTGCAGTTTCTCTGGTTGTATCCACCTGAATCAAACACAAACGACAGAAGCATCGTTTCACTTGTTAGCCCATTTAACCGTCAAGTTTACTTTCTACGGTCATTTTCGCCAACAGTTGTCCAAGTAAAGTACCCCTTTAGTCAGATTTTCTACTCGTGCACTGATAATTAAACTTGCCACATGTTTTTTTAACTAGGTTAAAAAAAATTAAAAACTGTGGCTGGAAGTTTACCTACTGTACTGTCCTCATGGAAAAATACAGATTAGGACTTAAGCCCCGCCCACCACCTGCTGGGTCCAGGTGACAGGTAAAACAGATAGTTAAAGAAAGAAACTCAGATGAGTCCAGAATCAGGATGATTAGCACAGTTAGCATCTTTTACCTGTTTACATTGTAGATTATTCTTTATATTGAAGATTATTACATGTCACAATTTAAACGTGTAATCTATTCATTTATCACAGATCACATCTGATGGCTTATTGTGGTCAGAGATGATTTAATTGTTAATTTATAATTCAATGCAGACAGGAGACAGTTTCACATTTCAGTGTGGAAATGACCCGATGTAGAGGCTTTATGTTAGAACTGTATATTAAAGCCAAGAATATTTATTTCTTATTTTTCTAAAAAGATCCATGTTCTCGCAGCCTGATAATTCTTTTAAATCTCTGTAGCTAATAAATGAAAACAAAACGATAGGATGCCGTATCAGTAGCAAATTAATTTGCTTTGGTTTCTGTCAAAGACAAAAAGAAACCTGTTCTCTTGAGAATAAGACGTGTTTTATGTGGTGAGATCTTTGCCGTCAGAGAGCAGAGGAGGGGGCAGCAGGTCAGGCAGCACCAGCGAGCAAACAGTCGACTGTACTTTGTCCACTCGCTGCCTCGGAGGATTTGCTGGTATGTGGACTAATCGGATTGGAGCCGGGGGGCAGCGGTTTTGGGCCGTGCCAAGACCTGACCAGAGGAGCTTCCTCATTGATGCCCCCTCCTCCCTCCACTCCCCCATCTCCCCCCCCCGTTGTTAGGAGTTAATCCCAAGAAAAGCAGCTGTGGATGGATGAGGCAGACTGCTGGATGAGGGAGGGCCAGGATGGAGAAGGGAGATAACGGAGGGCCACAGCCCGGCTCACCTCACCCAGAGCTTCGTTTAGGGACTGAAGATAAAAGATAAAAGCTCTTTTCAGGCTCAGACTGTCAGAGAATATTTCTTCTTTAAAGTTCTCACTTTCTGTTTGTCTGCAACAGAACTACACCTACTGCTCTTAGTGTTATTCTGTAAATATTCATAAATTCATTGAGTTGAAATCAACTGAGGTTTTATCATCAAAGACTGAAGTGAGATCAGTTTTACTAAGTTTACTTAAACAAATTTACCTAAAATGTGTCAGTGACAGTAAAGCTGACGTTAAGAGCTCTGATGAATTTGCTGTTGCTGCAGGATCAAATAAACTGTATATCTCCTTTTTGTTAAAATGTGTTGTTGGACTACATGTAATGAAAGTAAAGAGGATTTTTGTGTACGTTTTACTGCAGAAAATACACAGATGTGCTCTCGTCCTCAGGCCTTTGTGGGATGGTGGCCCACATGATGTTCACCACCATATTCCAGCTGGCTGTCGCAATGGGACCAGAGGACTGGAGGCCCAAGACCTGGGACTACAGCTGGTCTTATGTGTAAGTGCACCATCAAATCCTGTTTGATTGAAGTCAGCTACCAACAATGACTGTGTCAGCACTGTTGTTTCATTCTGATTGGTCCATTAAGTCACGGTTTGCACGTCTGGAGTCATAGCAGTTAATGCTGCCTAATGTCAGACCCCCCTGCTAGTCCACTCGTCCAGTGAAAGAACACAAGGATGTAGTGTGTGAGGTCAGTGATGTCAGTGTGTGAGAGCTGCCAGCGACTCAGCAGGTGCTGAAATAACACGAACTACGATTAACATCTTAGTGCTAACAGTAGTAAGCCCGGTTTACCAGCTCCCACACAAACCTAACAGCAGGACAGGCCTGAGGTCCTCAACGGTACAAAACCAGGAGACGCGAGAAACCATCTTCCATCAGTGTCCATGGTTTTATAATTTTATAGGAGCCAGATTTGGCCAAAATAGTCAGTTATTAAAATTTTTTATATAGTTATTAGTTCATATACTCAGTGGGGACTTTAAAAGACAGAATAAGCTCAAACTGTTGTCTTTTTTTTTTTTTTAGTGTCGTGTCTGAGTTGAGATGTTCGTTTGTTTCCTCGTTTATTGAGTTTAATGATCCTCACTCACTCACTCATCGTCATGTTGGATTATTGCTGACCACTGCAGGACCCCACAGCAGAACAGTGTGGGAATTCAGGCGTCCACATAAAATGACAGCAAACGTAACACAGTCAACAGGAAACGGGGTTTTATTGTGTTTTACCCAGCAGCTGCATGAAGACCTTCTTCTGGTTCTCTTCTGCTCAGATTAGCGTGGGGCTCCTTCGGCACCTGCATGGGCTCTGCAGTGACGGCGCTGAACAGGTACACCAAGACCATCATAGAGTTCAAATACAAGAGGCGGAACATCGAGAAGAGCCTGATGATCAAGCAGAACATGATGGAGCTGGACCTCCCCGAGCAGATGTGGGACATGTACCTGACGGCCGACGCTGAGGCGCTGTTAGAACTGCCAGCCAACGGCCACAAGCCCTCCACAGGAACCACGTACGTGGTGGAGATGGACAACGTCCCAGAACAACAAGGAGAGGCGTACTGCTAAAAATGGAGCCGCTGTCCCTTTTTCCCTCCACCCAACTGGATCCATTTTCAGGCCTGATTGACTCTTGTTCTAGGATTTAAATTTCTAATTCAGGGCTGGGTGTGTTTGTTTCGTCCTCTGACACACATCCAATGTGTGTCTGAGACAACAGAGCCCAGAATCGTCTTCTGGAAAATAATGTTACATGGTCCGCTCCGACCCAACACGCTTTTCATCACATCCTTCCGTGCGATATTGTTTGTAGGAGGAGGGAGGAGAGCTGCGATTCCACCGCCCCTCGCACTGAGCTGCGGCCACGTGCAGGCAGCAGAACAGACCCTTCGTCTGTATCAGCCGAGGTGACCTTTGACCTTTGATCTGGGTCAGTTGGTGGGCGGGACTGCAGTTTACTAATGTAGATGGATTATTCTACTTGGTGGAAACATAACACAACTTGACCACAAAGGGAGACAAAAAAAAAAAAAAAAAAACACAAAGTGACCGTAAAGCAACATCATCATCACAAAAAAGACTTAATTTGGCCTTCAAGGGCCCCAAAACAACAAAAAATATAATTCAATTACCAAAAGAGTAAGTGAATAAAAACAATTTTAATTAAAAACCAGACTGAATAAACTTTAAAGGTTTGGAAATTTCAGCAAAGACACCATTTGGATTCCACTTCTGTCCACAACAGTTCAGATGTAAATCAGGAATCTTGTTTTTATGTTTCCTCACTTTGTTTCAGCTCTGATGACTCGTCTGACCAGCAGCATCTAGAATGGAGTAAGACTGACATCTGTTGGAACAGAAGTGTGTTTTCTACAACAATACCGGACTGGACTTTTTGTTTCATGTCATCACAAAGTTTAAGACAATAAAACATCAGCTTGTTTTTAATTTATTGGTTTTGCACTCTACATCTAATATCCCACCTGGTGGTTGCTCCTGAAGGCACCGTTTGACCCCCGGCCCCCCACCCTGCAGCCGACCTGACGCTGTCCTACTTGTTATATAATCTTTTTTGGTGGCGAGAGTTGAAGATGTACCGTGCTGATTTCATCTGAGACTGCGGCTCGTGGTGAGGCTTTTTCGGCAGTTGTGATGTAATCTTATGATTTTTGGGACACAAGCAGAGTTACAGTCTGATTGTGTTGTGGGTCTTTTTTACTGTTTAATTATGTTACAGAAGAATATTTAAGCTTTTAGACACACCAGAAAATGGAAATTTTACATTTCCTTCAGAAAAATCGACCAGCTCTGATTTTTAATTATTTTTATCACACTTCCTTTCCTCGTTACTGATTGGCTGATTTTTATTTTATTTTTTACGTTTCCCACCACTGGTCACTCCAAACAGACTGTCTATAGAAGAGCGTTAAACTTTCATTTAAAAAAAAAAAGAAGAAAAATGTCAGATTGGATTGAAGTCTATGGGAAAATGTCCCTCCTCCTTCTCAGTAAATGTTTTCCTGATGAGTTTATGGTCTCAGTCTCTAGTTTACAGTCTTCAACACAACACGATGTTAATTTTTTTAAACGATGCTCCATTTAGAGGAAGGAGGGGAGGGGTTAGGGGCGGGGCTACAGTTTGATTGTACCAAATATGGTTTATGGAATGTGGAAATAAGAAATCATTATTAATAAGCACGACCTTTAGCAGCTGAACAGATCCACCGGTCTCCGGTGTCGTACGATGAGGTATCTGTGATCAGGTGATGATGAGGTCTTTAAAATGCCGCTGTGGATGCTCCTCCATGTATTTCTGGATGTACCAACAGGAGACGCGAGCCTTCAGGTTTCCTTCAACCAGAAACTCCATGGCAGCCTGTAAAAACACATTCAATCAGAAATAAAGCTGGGAATATTCCCTTTTACTGGACGGGGAACGTGGACTGACGCACTTCACCTGTGACAGCAGAGCAGCGACTCCTTGGCCCCTGAGGGCCTCGGGTACATAGGTGGACATCAGATCCACCTCTTTGTCTCCAATGAAACTGTAGCTGAGCACCGCACATTCATGGGCCGCTGTGAACACAACAGAGAGACACAATTCATCCAGAGGGGCAATTAACAGATGTAAACAGACATTTCACAAGTAATTTAATTGAAATAGTCCTATGAAGGCTTAACAGATAAAAAAACCAGCATCACTATTTATATAGTCACGTATAAACATACAAACTGACACTTCTCGGGCCAAAACGGCACCAAAAAGTACAAATTGCTGCTGAAATGTGAAATGACAGGAAGTTAATTATAAAAAAAAATATAAATCGTTGATATCTGCGCTGCTGCAGTTCATCACAGGATTCTGCAAATAAACTAATAAAAGACGAATAATTTAAGTCATCCTGATTTAATGCGTTCATCACAGAGAGCTGTGTTTCAGTAGGCCGCGTGTGGACCCCGGGCTTTCCTGCAGGCTCTCCCCGGGCCACGGAGCTCCAGCGGCGGCGGAGCGTCCTTACCGGCCCCGCTGCCCGGACGGACCGTGAAGCGCCGGTTCTGTCGGTCGTGGTCCACCGTGAACCTGCAGCCGGAGCCGGGAGAGCTGAAGGCGGCCTGCAGCCCCCTGAGCCGGCGGGTCAGAGCCGTGAGTCTGGGGAACATGTTGGAGGACACGTCCCTGTTCTGAACACTGTCCACTGAGAGGAGACAAATCCACAAACACTGACAGGAAATAAAAAGAATGACCTCCTTTAACCTCTGCTCTCCTCTGACCATATTCAACATTCATTTACTGTTCAAATATGAAAAAAATCCTGTTATTTAGGGGGACAAATTGTGTTATTCATAAGTTCATGTTCAGTAATTGGCATTAAATTAACTTGAGAAATATTTCAACACGTTTCAAACTCATCTCAGTTTTGGGGCCTTCAAGTATTCACATTTTTTACAAAATACTTTTAATGTTTTTCAGGTAGAAACTCCACTCCAGAAATTTCATTAATTCAGCTGAACAAAATTCAGTTTATGAAAACTGTGCACATTTTTACATTCGTTAAAGTATAAATGAGTAAACAGGAACCAGAAGAAGCATGCGTAGCTCTACGCGTGACAATACAGGCTGCACACATTAAAATCATAATTCTACATGTAAGTATAAGTTTAATAACAATACAGCGCATCAAAGAGCCACAGGCGACGTGGTTAAACTTAACTCAAAGGATTTATGGAAAAACCAAACAACAGGTCATAAATATTACTTCCAGATTTCCTGCATGGATGAATGAGCAGCTGTGTCCTCAGCAGAACTGCACCATTTTCATTGATTCGTCTGACAAATGGCAAAAAATCAAAGTTGCACTCATGTACGGCTTTATAATACAGTGCTACATCTTGTCCAAGGCGGCGGCGGCGTTCTTCACTCCAGCAGCCATCACGGCGAAGAAAACGTTAGGAAAGAAGGATCGGGCATAGATGGCCACCTTGGGGAGCGAAGGGGCAATGACCACCTCCCTCCTCCTGTTGTTTAAAGTCTTGATAATCTCACAGGTCGCCTCGTCTGGAGAAACGCCGAGGGGCTTCTTCGTGTACAACCCTGCAGACGCAACGCTCGTGTTTATAAACTTTATATGAACCTTTGAATATTTATTTGCCCTGAAAGGAAAATACAGCATATATACGTGATTTCTACTTTAACCTTCGACCCGACTCACATGACCAGATGGATTTGGATGAGTTGGTGTGTGTGTGTTCAGACGCAGAGCGGCTGATGAAGGTGTGGTTGATGGTGCTGACGGAGATCCCGTACTCCTCCACCTCGGCCCTCAGGCAGTCAAAAAAGGCCTGGACTGCATGTTTGGACGCCGCATCTGAAAAGATGCAGTAACACGGCTCAGAGCTCACAAATATCACATCTGCAGCATCTTATAATTTAACATGGAAACACTACGAACGGGCGTGATCTTCACGTATTAAATGAGTTCCACTTGGGAAATTATCGCAACAAGGGGCTAAAAAAAAACAAACAAACAAAAAAAAACCCCACAAAAGGAGACAAAACAGCCACAGAGACTTAAATCAGGTGTCCAATGTAGGTCAGATCAGAGGCCTGTTGCTTGTTTGTGCTCATTATTTCACAATCTGCCCAAAGCATTACTCCATTTGCCTTCCTATTTGGCATGCTAAAAATTTTTAGTTAGCAATTAACACAAAAGCTGTGTCCTAATTCAGGCTCTAAAAACTGTTCAGGCAAAAACGAAGATCCTACATAGACCAGAGTGGCTCATTTCAGTTCAGCCTTGGTGGTCTACAACAGCTAAATAGGACCAGACCTTTGCAGACAGGATGTAGAAGGATGCAGCTCCTGAATTAGATCTTATACAACTGAAAATAATTGGATGGTCGTTAGTTTTGCAGGTAAGATATTGGACGAGTTTCCCTTCATAGACCTGTGAACTCACATGTGGCACGAAAAGGTACAGCTAGTTTCCCCTGGATGCTGTTGACCAGGAACAGGTGGCCGGTTCTCCTCGAGATCATGGAGGGCAGGACCCCTGAGACAGAAAGACAAAAAAAGGAAATGTGAAGACGCTGTCCTCCCTCTGCAGCCGCAGATCTAATCCCAACAGTTTCCATCCTTTCCATCCACCTTTGGTCAGCGTGACCGGTCCAAAGTAGTTGTTGTCCATCAGCAGCTTGTCGATCTCCAGAGAAACGTTCTGTGCAGGAGCTTTGACCTTCATGCTGCTGTTGAGGATGAGAACATCCAGGCAGCCGTAACACTCCATGATCTCTTCGATCACCTCAGGCATACTCTCCATGTCTCCAAAATCCAGCAGCACCAGTTTAGGAGGAAACGTCTGAGGAGGAGAAGTTTACTTACATTTTCAACTACTTTCCAGTTTGTGCTGTTAACTTCCCTCCGCTCACTCACCACTGCGGGATCCGAGGTGTTCGACAACTCATCTGCAAGTTCTTCGAGTTTCTCCCAACTTTTCCCGCAGAGGATCAGCCTGGCTCCTCCTCGGTGAAACACTCCTGCACATTCTTCCTCAGCCAGCGGAAAAACAAACAAATCGAATTATTTACGTCCAAGATGATGAAAATGTGCCTTTTGTTACCTTTTCCGAGTCCAGACAGAGCATCAGTTATGACCACCACCTTGTTGCGTACTGATGTTTTGGACAACAGACTACTAATGAACTCGTAGAGGTAGAAGAATCCAGCAGTCAGCACAACAACACAAGGCACCAGGAGGACCGTGGTGGTCCAGGCCGGGTCCATCTCCTGGAGGACGTGTTGAAAAGTACATTTTATTTTTACGTTAAATACACAAAAAGGACAAAAATATTTATGTGAACGTTAAAGAAAAAGTTAAATATGTTGGGAAATGCTCTTATTTGCTTTTTGATACCACTCACGTGTGTCTATGAGGCTACAGCTGGTTAGCTTAGCTTAGCATAAAGACTGGAAACTCACCGGTCAGGAGGCTGAATAACATTTGTACAAAAACTGTACATTTCTTCCTATTACTAAAGTTAATAATAAGATAAGCCAATTAGCTTAGCTTCTTAATTGCTGGGCATGTTAATTGGCTAATGTTAGCAGAAGCAGCCTAACTTACCTTGTTTTGACTGTTTCTGCTAAGTCAAGCTAACCAGCGTTTATTCTTTTAGTTCATATTCATCATAAATGTTGATTTCTTGATTTTTTTGTAATGATGGCTCTTTCCATTTTTTTTGATGGGACAGCTAGTATTTTCTCCTTTATGTTATTCTGTGAGTATTAAAGGTGCTAGCAGAAGCAGGGTAGCTGTTTGTCATATTTATACTGTTTGTGCTAACAGAGCTAGCTGCTTCATTGTGGTTAATTAGTGAGCGTTTGAGGTGGCAAAAAAGCAAATAAGCTAAAATGACTGTAAACAAACAGATAAACAAAAACCTTTGTAAACAGCGACCGTCAGGACTGCTGCGGCTCGCTGCAGGGTTTTGTTTCAGGAAGTAAAAATGTCTTTTAGGTGGTGGATGATTTATTTGTGCAGATGCAGCTGAGATGGGATGAGATGTCAAAAACCACTTCAGGCTCTAATGAAGCGTCATTCACAAGAAGAAGGATTGTTTCGTACCCAAAAGCTCTCCGGCTCTGTAACATTGGAATCCATCTCACCTTCTACAACCATTTCTAAATCTACCTTTATTCTTACAACTCTGAAACAAAAACAGACAAAATATTTCAACCATATTCTTACATAGGAAAGTAAAATGAAGAGCAAATTCACAAATCATGAATCTGAAAGATTGGATTGATTGATTTGGATGAATTGATGGATCAAACATAATCGTTTCATCTTAATCTTTCACATCTAATTTTAGACAACTATGGAAAATACTTTTCATTTTAAAAGGTGTATTAATAAAGTATATAAATAAACATTTCATCATAATTCTTATACATTATAACCATTTTTAACATTTCTGGATGAGCACAGATGCTGAAGATGGACACCGAAGTACAAACATAGAAAATGACTGCAAAAGAGACAACACAAAGAATTTAAACTAAATATCTTAGAAAGCATCCACAGAGAAAATTAAAACATCAAAAAAGGTGATGCAATAAAACGATTTTATAAAGATGCAAAACAACAAAAACGGACAAAAGACCACAAGAGAGACACACAAAATGCAGCCACGTTGTTTGTTGTTGCTTTGTGTGTCTTGGTCCTGTGTTGAAGGAATGGGGGCTTGTAATGTCTTTAATTATTTTCCGTTCTCATCTGGCCCAGAAAAACTGTCCTTTGTAATCGCTCCACTTGTCCACTTGTACGCTGAACCTTTGGTGAAAGTTCAACACGTCAAGCAGCAGCTGTTTGTCCGAGAGGAGCCTTCTAAATATAAACTTCCCCAGAAATAGACACTCTATCACCCACAAAGGCTCGATGTCAGAGTACCAGCCACATTCATTCAAGTCCAGACATCCACAAAACCCAAAGGAAATGACAGCACTTCTTATTTTATGCTGCAATAATTCAGCATGAAATCAGAGATTAAAACGAAGCGTGAAAACCCTCAAGTGTCTCGGCACATTTGGCCAAAAAGAGCAGCTCGTTTCTGACTGACTGAGTCATCTGACCTCGATATTACGAGAAATGAAGTAGCTGCCAGCACTTACTGCTTCCTGGGCCTCTACAGGTATCCTGGACGGCGCTTTAATTCGTCTCCTGAGGAGCTGTGGCTGTTCGCCTCAGCAGCTCATCCACTCAGCTCCAGCTCGCCTGCTGCAGAAAGACTCCCGGATTTGAGCTCTTTTAATAGCAGCACAGCTGAGTCGGTTATTTTCCATGTATGTTGTCAACATGTTAAGTTTAGGGTGGCAGGTGTTGCGGGGTAAAGGAGGTGTTTCTCTTGGCTGCCGTACAGCATCCTTCAGGTGAATAATAGATAATAAATGTAGTGTTGGGCAGGAGTTTGGTGAAAGTGAAAAGTAAATACTTCTCCTTCGGAAACTCAACATATTTAACTGATGCTTGACCACAAAGGTGTTTTGTATCGGATAATTTAGGTTTCAAGGACGTTGTTGAACATTTCTCACAATTTTCTTTTATACTTTATGGATAAAAAAATTAATCATTTGTTCAATAGGATAAGTGTCAGACTGATTGATAGTGATTGTAGGTTACCTATTTACAGTTTTTCTGTGTTGGGTGTGTTTGCATAAATCCCATTTCTGCGCATCCATGTTTTTAATGTTTGATTGAACTAAATTCAGTTTATTTTATTTTATTTTTAGTGATAAAGAGAAGAAAACTTGATACCACTCAGTGTGTGTGTGTGTGTGTGTGTGTGTGTGTGAGAGAGAGAGAAGAAATTAAAGGCTCGAAAATTCTATCAATAAAGTTATAAAAGTTTAAAAGGGTAACCGGATGTTGACATAATCACAATAAAAGCCTAAAAGTTCTGCAGTTATTGTACAGATTTATGCACCAAACTTTGATACAACAAAGTGTTTGTTTTTTTTTAACTCATCGAACTGCACAAAACTGCTAAGATGAAAACCTGACTGTGAGTCTTTTTTATTTCTGTTTGTGTTTGCGTATGAATTCAGCTCTTTTCATTGCATCAAATTGCCATTTTTTAAACAATAAGTGAACAAAGTATTTGTTATTTTTATTCATTTCTATTTTCTTTTTGACTTCTGTATGATCCATCACCTTTTTTTTTGTCATTAAGTCATAGACACAACACAGTGGAAGATGAGTAATTAAACTCGGTTGCAGAGAGAGTTGTGACACAAAGAAGTTGTGTTAAAGTAAAGTTAAAGTGCTCAAAATACCAATTTCCCTCATTCTACAGTCAGACTGAAGGAGCCAAACGAAGTTCCCTGAGTTAAAAAATTTATTCTGATAAAATAAAGAGTTTTTCATACTCATTGCAGAAAAACATGATCATTTTTTCAGATATGTAAATAAAATATTTTTAGTATTTTATGTTCCATGTTTCCTTTTGTAATCAGTTTTTTGTCTGTCCACACCTGAATTATTCTGTTTATTCTGATTTATTTCTGGAAATAAACTAGCTAACTAACTGATTTTATTTTGAAGGTTCTAACCGGATGCGTCGTTTTGTGTGTGCGTTAGTTTTGAGCTCCGGGACGTCCCTCCGGTTCCTCCGGGGTTTTGCTGCACTGACAGCGGGCTGACCGTGCGCCGTCCCCCGGCTTCCTGAGCCCCGCCTTTCGGCCCCCTGCGGTGCTTCCACCGGGGCGGAAATCATCGGAGGGATGTCGGATTTCGAGGAATTTGAGAAACAGCTGAGCGAGAATCGACAAGGTGAGCACCGACCGACCGACCGACCGGACCGACCGACGGACCGGACCGGAGGACCGGCCGACGGTTAGCTAGCTAACCGGCGGAGCGTCCGTTATTTATGAATGAACCTCCGACCGGTCAGCAGCTTTCACCCCCCCCCCGGCTCAGCTGATTCCTCTCATATCATCATGAACCCCCCCCCCCCCTTTTTTTTTGTTTATTTTATTTATTAAATTTATTTTTATTTTATTTTTTTTCCAGCCGTTTTTTAATTTGACACGATCCTGAACGGAGTCCGGTTCCGGTTTGAGGAGCCCGTTCTCCGGCTGTGATTCTCCACAAGTCCGCTGAACTCCGTTCGGATTTTCGACCTTTTTCCGGATTTTCACCTCTAAAAAGAGGAAACTTCGCGGCAGATCGGCCCCATGTGAAGATTTCTGATTCTCCATGATTGACTTTTTAATTCGGCACTCATTCATGGCATTTTCATGTCTGTTCAAACACTTTATTTTGTTTAATTTGCTGAAACACTTTGACCTTTTTAGGAGCTGAAATTAAAGTCATGATGATAAATGTCATTTTTATTACTTTTATTATCATCATTGTTTTCTTGTTGCTGTCAGGGAGGATGGCATAAATAAAATTAGTCTGCACAGCAATAAAAGGAAGATTTCAGTTTTATTTAAACACTGACTAAATACAACTTGTATTTTTCCTTCATTGCTTCTCTCATTTTCTCTCTTTCTTTCTTTCTTATAGAATTTATCTGGTTATAATTTTGGCCAGTGATGTATAAGGCACAATTTTCTAACGATAAATATAAATAAAACAAAAAACCTAACAACGCAGACTTGGAGCAATAATCAGGTTCCCCTAAGTTGGTACTGAATATCAACAAAGTCCACTCTGTTGTCAGTCTGAGCACAGATTTATTCAAAAGTTTAACCAAAAGCCTAAATGAGCCAAAGTGTCCAAATGTTAGAGAAAATACTGAGCGGATGACAGAAGAGTGAAACTATCTTGGTAGATAAATGAATGAATGCCAGTTTGAAGGAAAATAATTGATAGTTAATTTATCCTCTTTTACAAAACCGTTCCCTAATTTCAGCTGCTGTTAGGTTTTGATCAAATAAAGGACCATTTCTAGTGTTTGGAAAAAAAAAAGTTCAAAAGATTGATTGATTAATCAAAAAAATAACTGTTATCCAAACTAACAAATAAAAATAAATGACACAGTCCTGTACAGACAGAAAAATAATCTAAATACAGAGGTGAATATTATCTCTTATCAGTTTCATTAAAACCTCTAGTGGGCGCTTTTATTCATTATTTTTCTTATAAATCAAATAATCAACAGAAGAAGCTGTTAGGAAGCTTAGCTTGTCAGTTGCAGCACAATTAATTTCTTTACATGAACTTTTACTTTAAATCAAAATGGAACACTCAAATCTAATATATTAAGTCATATCTCCAAGATGTTGATTCTTTCATTTTGAACCTTCGCAGGTGTGACTCAGTTCCAGTCTAGGTCCCAGAACTCGGTTTGGTGGTTTTTGCCGTGGTCCATATTAATGTCTCCCACCACAGAGCTGCTAGGATGTAGTACAAGAAATAAAACCTAACGTTAGTAACAGTAACCACAACCCTGAAGAAGCCCTGTAGCATGAATCATTTTAATGTATGCTGTCGCTATTTAATTTAATTTGTGTGTGTTTGTTTTTTGGTCCCCCGGTGGTGTTTGTGGTGGGTGGGATGTTGGCTGCAGAATGAAACAGTAAGAGTTGGAAAAACCAATAAAAACATCAAAATATGAATTATTTATATGAAGAAGTTAATTTCCTGCATTGACTATCTGCGTTCCAGTAATATAACACACAGCAGAGTTTACCAGATAAATACACAGTGATTACAGTCTTAGTAAATATTTCTTTTTCTTTTTACAATCATACAGAGCGAGAAAGAGAGAGACACAAAAAGAGGAGTCGCAGTGGATCTCCGGGCCGAGGAGACAAACATCGCAGCTGGAGCAAAGACAGAGGGAGCCGCAGCCGAGAGAAGCGGAGCCGGAGCAGAGACAGGAAGAGCCGGGACCGCCGGAGCTCCTCCCGGGACCACAAGAAGCACAGGTCAGTGGGCTGGAGTCCCTGAGGCAGCTCTCTGCTGCAGAGCCACACCAGAGAGGGTTTTATGTTCTGAACAGGCAAAACTTGGGACGCTGAACTCACCTTTGAAGTTGAGATAACAAACCTTTAGCTTTGATTACACATCCAACACTCACAGAGCAACATGGTGATTCATTTGAAGTCGTGTTTATGTCCAGCTGATCAACGCGACTCCACTGTTCCCTCACTTTTGGCTCTGTGCTTCTTTAGCTGCTAAACGCTCCACTTTGTTCACCACAGTGATTAAATGAGTTGAATGAGTGAGATTTTTCTCAGTTTTCTTTTTATGCAGTCACTCACCGAGGCGAACGAGGAAGAAGAGAACCTGTAAATACTGGGACGTGCCTCCTGCCGGCTTTGAACACATCACACCAATGCAGTACAAAGCTATGCAAGGTATCGGATGTTTTCTTTGGAGCGACACGTACCAGAGCTTCTGTCTTCATGTTTTCTATGACACACACGGGCAGTATTACAGCTGACGGTGTATGTTCCCCTCAGCGGCCGGACAAATACCAACAATAGCTCTGCTGGCGACCTCCACCACCACAGGAGTGGCTGCAGCACCGACACAAGTGCCCATAGTCGGCAGCCAGATGACCAGACAGGCCAGACGGCTCTACGTTGGAAATATTCCCTTCGGAGTGACTGAGGTAAAGTCTTGGTCGCCCTCCGGTAGCCAACACAGATCCGCCCGGTGTGTCCAGTAATGCTCTGTGTTTCCTCTCTCCACAGGAGTCCATGGCCGAGTTCTTTAACGCTCAGATGCGTCTCGCAGGCCTCTCACAAGCGCCGAGCAACCCAGTTCTCGCTGTGCAGATTAATCAGGATAAAAACTTTGCTTTCCTAGAGGTGTGTTACTTCTCATGATGCTTGTAAGGTAGACTGCAGGTTTAGGGCTCTGCAGCATTTGGCCTCACTTTCCAGACCTAGAGTGTAGGTCCATGGCCTGGACCTGCTCTGTGTGGAAAGTGCCTTCAGATAACTTGCTCTTGCGCCTTACAAATAAAAGCTGACTGGATAGATTGACCAGGAGGTAGTTTTCTTCCTCCTCTTCCATCACCATCGTCACGTTCTTGTGAGGAGTCTCAAGCTGTTTTTTTCTGTTGTAGTTCCGGTCCGTAGACGAGACGACTCAGGCCATGGCCTTCGATGGAATCATTTTCCAGGGTCAGTCGCTGAAGATCAGGAGACCTCACGACTACCGACCTTTGCCCGGTATCTCAGAGCAGCCAGCTTTCCACGTCCCAGGTACCTCACTGACTCTTCTTCCTCTTTTTTTCCTAAAAATAAGAAACGGTACCACGGGATATGGAAGACTGATATTTGCTGTTTTTATGCAGGTGTCGTTTCCACCGTCGTTCCAGATTCCCCCCACAAACTGTTCATAGGAGGCCTCCCCAACTACCTTAACGATGACCAGGTATTGAACTGAGAACAGACTGAACAGGTGCTCTCATGTTTCCTCAGTTTCCTCTCTGTCTCACTGAGACACAGAAGTCAAAGTAGCTGAAGTGAATGACACCAGAATATAAAAACAAAAGTAAGATAACTTTCAGAAACACAGTAGCTCTACCTGATGCAGGTACAGTATTGATGTTGTCATTTATTGCACAAGAATATGATAATAAGGCTTTTTGTGAAATGGTTATTGAAGTAAACTGCTTATACCTTTCTCATGTTAAGCGTACTGATTTAGGAAAGGTAAGCCATGTCCAGTGTGTTTACATCAGAGACATGTAGTTATTTCTCTGTGGTGTTTGGATTGTCAAAGAAAAAGTCCACATATATGTTTCAGTGTGATTAATCATAGATGGTAAAATGGTTTTGGTTCCGTGTTTTTTTTTTTTGTTTGTTTGTTTGTTTTTTCATCCCCATTACAGCCACATCCCTGTGAGATATTTTTGTTACTTTGCTCTGATATGAACAAGATTCTCAGAAAACGAAACAGCATCATGACCAAATGTTTTGACTGCTGTAAAATAATTATTTTAAAAACTCTATCTGAAATTATTCAAGTAGGTACGAATTTAAATGTTAACAGGTCAGTCAATACATCAACCCAGTTTTATTGCAAATATATCAGTATTACTGTTGTATGATTTCTCTACCAGATACCAGAACTGATATGTTGATGTTTCATATAGTATATTATATTACATTACTTCTCATATTTTTAACTAGTGTAGCTCAGCTCTTGGTAGTTTGTGCTGGCCCTCCATTAAATCAGACTACTAAGCATGTTGTAAAAGGATTTTAATTAAATCTAGAAGAGAACTGGAAAGTGGACTTTTTCTTTGAGAATATCAAAGTAGAGTAAATATTTCCTGATAAATGGGACAGTTTACTGTATCTGAGGAAGCAGTTTGACAGTCCAGCTCCATCTTTGCTCCCAGGTGAGCAGCAGATGATCATGACTTTTAATTCTAACTGTCCATTCTGTCTCATTAACTGGTTTAGAGCACATGTAGCCTGATGTATACTATTCATTGACTTTTTAAAAATATATTCATATATATATACATATATATATATATATATATATATATATATATATATATATATATATATATATACATATATACTTGCAGTCACTGCCACTGCGTTGATACTCACAGCTCTTTCATTTTTGTTCCCCCACTTTGTCCCCAGCTAGGGGCCTGTAAGATCGTTAAGTCTGCGCTCATAATTTGTTCAGTAGTACTCATCTACTGCTGCCATGCCAACTTGTAACACAAGGCAAGTAAGACATTCTGGTCCTCACACGGATACACTCCGAGCCAGCAGGCTCCCTTACTGGCTGCTTTCTTTCTCCCATCATGCTTTTGGAGCGCGTTTAGGACCCGGGGATTATGGGTTAAGGACTGATCATTCAGATTTGAAGACGTAGTTGTTGTTGTTGGTGGTGGTGGTGATGAGATTAACGTGTTAATGTAAAGGTAAGACTGTATAAACATTGTCTGACTGCTCTGGTGCAGTCACTTTAAACACTTTAAATAAAACCTTTTTTTTTTTCTTCTTCTCCTCAAAATAATTCTGTGAATCTGTGAAAAAGAGACCGTCAATCGTCGTCTTATATAAAACTGTCTCACCAACACTCCAGATCACAGTTTGATCAGTCCATTCATTGATTATTTAACCAATGGAAACACCACTTTTACCCCCCAACATCAATCCTGATACCTGAACGTATAAATGGGCCGAATCCGAGACCTGCCATGATACCCGCGCATTAAAATAATAATTATTATGATAATAATAATGACAGCTGTATTCATGAATCATTCATTAATTTTCATGCATTCATGATTCCATTGCGGTAAATTTGTCCTGTTCAGGTTTCAGACCACTGATTTGACTAAATAAGCAGTTTGGATTGCGACTCCACAATCAATCAAATAATCAAGAAAATTAAACAACCAGCAGATATTCATTATTTGCATTTGTTTGCCGGAAGATCTCAGTAAGTTTGTCAGGAGGTTATTTTGCGAAGTCACATCCATAAAAAGTCAACAAAGTGTGCAAAGTGTATTTAATCAGATACATTTAGTTTCCCTGTTCTGTTCAGTAGAGTGAACGTTTCCAGTCCATTTCCTCTGACCCGTTTCAAATCAAATCAAATGGACATTTAGAATTCACTCTGTACAATAACTCATCATGTTCCCAGTGAACTGCCCCTCTCACACCTTGTGGTCTGACTCTGTTGTGCAGGTGAAGGAGCTCTTGACATCGTTCGGGCCGCTCAAAGCGTTCAATCTTGTGAAGGACAGTGCCACGTCACTGTCAAAAGGTTACGCCTTTTGCGAATATGTCGACATCAGCGCCACCGATCAGGTAACCACGTGGCCTGCGGCTTCTCTGTGTGAAGATCGTAGGATAGTCGGCTTGTTTGAGTTGAGTTTGAGTTTGAGTTGCAGATGATTTGACTCTTTGCATGGTCTTAATCAGGCAGTCGCTGGACTCAATGGGATGCAACTGGGAGACAAAAAGCTGATTGTCCAGAGGGCGAGCGTGGGAGCTAAGAACGCCAATCCTGTGAGTAGGAATCCGTTTGTCACCTTCCTTAAAGGGTGCCGTTAAAACAACGTCAAAGCTTTATTATGAGTGAGTGTGGACCGTGGTCTGCTGTCTGTGTCCTCAGACCTCCATCATAGAGACCCCAGTGACGCTGCAGGTGCCTGGGCTCCAGAGGCTGCAGAACTCTGGCATGCCCACGGAGGTGCTGTGCCTTCTCAACATGGTGATGCCCGAGGAGCTGGTGGACGACGAAGACTACGAGGAGATCCTGGAAGACATCCGTGAGGAGTGCTGCAAGTACGGCAGCGTCCGCTCCATCGAGATCCCCCGGCCCGTCGACGGTGTGGAAGTCCCCGGCTGTGGAAAGGTGCGCCCAGAGCTTGTATATTTACATTTTATACTTTTAGAAGTTTCAACTTCTTGACTCCAGTAAATGTTCCTGATTGGAAACCATTAAAGCTGAATTAAGGCTTAAAGGTTCAGTTTTCAGGTTTACATGGAAGCCTTTTTTTTTTTAAGAAGAGTCTTAGCCAGAACTTCTCAGTGTATAAAATAATCAATATGTTATGATAATTTCACAGTATAAACTTTGAATCTGTGTCTAACAGCTTTCCTGTCTGCTGCTCTGAAAATTGCTGAGCAGGAACTAAGATCCACAGATCCTGACCAACATTTAAATAATGAATAAACATTCGCCTCTCTCTGAGTTTAGAGGCTCACAGATCGATCCTGCTGCTCTGTGCTGCCTGAAGAGGAAAACGCTGGTTTGCCATAATATTTATACCACCTGCCAGATGTTATGTAGGTCTCCTTTTCCCACCAAATTCCTAATTCCTGACTTTTTGAAATATGTTTTTGTCCAAACGTAACGTTGATCAGGAACTTCTCATGGATGAGGACGGTCAGACTGAGAGCTCATCTCTACGTTCTATGACTTTCATACCTTCTGTTTGTGATTTCAGATCTTTGTGGAATATGTTTCTGCTGCAGACTGTCAGAAAGCCATGCAAGCCCTCACCGGCCGCAAGTTTGCCAACAGAGTGGTGGTCACCAAATACTACGATCCAGACATGTATCATAGACACGAGTTTTAAAGCACAGACGGAGAATCTCCCTCCTCCTTTCTGTTTGTAAGCTTCGGTTCAGTCAGTTCCTTTATTCCTCTGGATGTTGTGAGTGTGTCCTTAGAGACTGGACTAGGAAAAGACATTTTATTACATCTTCGACTCTACAAACTGAATTGCAGTGTGTGTTTCTTCATTATTGAATATCTAACTCCCAGCTTTCGCCTAATACCCCACAGTGAGCTCAACTCATTCTGAATTTAAAAAAATAATTCTGTAGTATACATAGCATTTGCAGTATCATGATTGTGACATGTATCTCACTTAAACCCAAACTAATACTGCCTGACAATAACAGAGTAGCTGTCTATGAAGTATGCACTATATGAAAAAAAAAACAACGGTGAGATGTTTAGATTTCCCTCCGGAGCACAAATATTTATTTCTGTTTTAGACCCAGACTTGAGAAGCCATTTTAACCTTATTTATGTGGCTATGAGGAAAAAAAGATTTCAATTTATTTATTTTTCCAGAGTAATATTTTTATTCTATACGTCATATAACAATGTTCCTGAATCATATACAATGCTGTTAACTGTACTGCTTATATAGACCAAATGTCAAGTGAGAAGATGCGTTTTGGCCTCAAAGGTCATTTTGTAAATATGAATCATTCATGTCTGAATATATAAAATTGGCCCTGCACACTGGAAGGTACTTGAATTAGATAATCGAAATTAAATTTAAACATCTCAATGGAAAAAATCTTATTAAATACTGTTGACTGTTTTTAAACCCCTCCCCCAACATGGCTATTTTCCACATAAACCTGACATCTGAAGGACCTTGGGTACTCATAGTTGTTCCATTATCAAAACACAAAACTTACATTTACAAGTGTAACCCTCTGTTGGTGATTTATGCTGTGATTTTTATTCCTGGCACACTGAATCTTGGGATAGGATCCACCTGGAAATGAGGGGGTGTGGCTTTATTCACAGTCAGCCGTGTTTTTCTTTGAAGCAGCAATAGTCAACAAAATCAGAATAACAAAGTCAAAATTTTCTTCATAGTCTTATTTAGAAAATAAAGCAAATATGCACATTTTATGAAATGCACCTTTAAGTTTTGTAGATAGCATACTGAATGAATTTTTTAAGCTTTATTATTATCTGTGTGCTGTTTTGCATCTGTTGAAGAAAATGTATTAACTTAGAGCATTAATTTATTATGAAATATAATTTATCAACGTAAAATGCAGGCAAAAAAATTATTCTGTATTCAAACAAATATGATAGAAATTGGCATGATGATCTGATCTGTACATGCAGAAAATGACTTGTTCTGTTTCAGTCAACTACTTGTTTTAACGTAACCAGTGGAACATGCCAAATAATAATAATAATAAATTACTGCATTTTCTACATTTTTGGGTGGCCAAAAATTTTAGATCATTTTTGATTTGTATAATTCCTGCCACTGCCATTGCCTTGAATAAATGCTTGCATCCACTGTCAGTCAGTCTGCTGAGTTTTTTTTTGTTTTTGTTTGTTTGTTTTTTGCATAACAGTCAGCATAAATTCATTGAACCAGTTATTGGACATAGTGTAGATATATAATGCAGAGGAACAATATGAATACACTAAACAACTCTTCACTGTACTTTCTTTATCCCCTTTATGCTTTTGTTTGATTTTTTGAAGATGAATAGAATTGTATAAAAACAGAAACTGTCCTCCAGTGGTCAAAATGAAGAACTGCATTCCATAAAATTCCCAAAAATTATTACTATATAAATATATAACATTAAATAGCATTGTCATAGTAATCATGCATTTGGTAGCTCTCTTTACGTTTCACAACACTGAGTCTTATTTTTTTTAGAAGATTTGTGTTGTTTTTATTTTGGAGACTCTAACCGGATGTCTGTGATCCATGTTAGCATTTGATATATTTAAGTATAAATCATTCATATTTTTATCTGTATAATAGTTTAATTTAGTTTGTCGAAATCGTGTCTCTCATTAATTTATTTTTTATTTTTTATTTTTTAATAAAATAACATTTTTGTTGGTTTTATTTTGAAGGCTGTGACCGGATGTCTATGATCTCACTTTAACGTGCGATATATTTCAGTGTAATAATAATAATAAAAAATCTCTGATCGCTATAATCTATATATTTATTTGCCTTTTTTGAAGTTAAGTCTCTCATTAAAACTAAAAATTAAAAAAATGAAAATAAAATAAAATAAAAATGGTGACTTTATGTTGTTTTTGTTGGTTTTATTTTGGAGGCCGTAACCGGATGTCTATGATCTCAGATTAATGTGCGATATATTATTATTATTAAAACAATTTCTCCCCTGTATAATATCTCCATTTTATTTTTTGAAGTTATGTTTCTCATTTAGAATTAAAAATAAAATAAAATAAAATAAAAACGCTGACTTTATTTGGTTGTTTTTTATTATTATTATCATTACTATTATTATTATTATTATTATTTTGGAGGCTGTGACCGGATGTGGTGACGCTTTGCTACGTCAGGACACGTGACCATGACAACGGCCCGGACCAACGGCTCAGTGTTTGACAGATGCGGAGCGGGACTGCGGCTTCGTCCGGCGCCGAGGAGACACGGAGGTTAGCGGGCTGCGTGTGGATCTTCATCCGCCGAGAAGAGCTCCGTGTTCAAGGGGGGGAAAAAATAAAATGTCTGCGGAAAAGGCGACGAATCCCTGTAACAAATTTCAGGCCAACATCTTTAACAAAACCAAGTGTCAAAACTGCTTCAAGTCCCGAGAGCTGCATCTGCTGAACGACCGCGACAAGGAGCAGGTAAGGAGCCAGCTCATCTGCTCCGATTCCAGTAAAAAAAAAATCTAATAAGAAGTGGCTAAATTAACGTTTTTATACCTCTTAGCTGCTCCACAAACTTTAACCTTCAATATCAGACCGAAAACGTTCCGAATGGGAGAGGAGAAAGTTTAAAGTTATTTAAAGTTTGATTTTAGCTAACGTCCGTCTTCACCTCTGGGTCCATCTTTGTTTATTGTTATTTATTTTTTAGTCTAATCTGTTGATGGATTTACATTTAAACGTGAAACGTGTCTGTTAAATGTCAGCTGACATCTTTAAATGTCTGAGGAGTGTCATGTTTGAGAAGCACGAAACAGCAAATATTTCGTCTTTTTTTGCTTTGAAACAACCTCAAAAATAGTTATTAGATTGTCAAAATAATGCCAATCCATTTTCTAATCAACCAACCGAGTTTGTCAAGCTTTCCTCATTTATTTTTGTCATTCAAGGCTTGAGGATTCCTCATTTTCACCAATTAATATAATATTAATATAATAATATAAAAAGTAAAAACTAAAGACAATATCCCAAATCATAAATCAGCATCTTTTCAATTAACTGTACAGAAACCCTTGTTTTGATTGACTTTTATTGAATCCTGATATCAAACAAAGTCAAGCAGGGACATTGATAAAATATTTAATTCGAATGAAACTCAGGTTTTCAACACACAATCGAAGTGTAATCACTGATAAAATTCCCCAATCATCAGATCATTTATTTATTTAGAAGCGAGTGTACTCAGGTTCCTGCAGGTCTGTCATATCGAGGTGATGAAGAGACGATCGCAGCGGCCTCCTACATGCCTCACATTGTTCAAATATGTTATAACTGTCTGTCCTCCTGGCTGGTGTGACTGTGCCCTGTAATTTCAGCAGTTGTTGCTCAACCTGCACACACACGGCACATAGTGTTGGTTTTCTTGGTTCATTTTTTCATTGTGTTTCATATGTTAAAAAATGTTGCATAGTGTGTCCGGACTTTTCTTCATCCGTTGAAGTTCTTACAGATGACAAGAAAGACTGGCACCGGGAGCTCAAAGTCGTGATGTTTATTTTCTTTGTTTAAGCTGCAGGAAGTTTGGGAAAATCTGAGGATAGTGTTTCAAAAGATAAAGAGTTTGTGCATCTGAACGGAGATCGGCCTGTCAAGCAACTTTGGTCACCGTTGATTTGTTTAAGTTATTATTTTTTATAGTAAAAACACCAAATATTCTTTCTTTGCAGCTGTGAGAATTTTCTGCTTCCCTGTTTCATGTGTGACAGTAAAGTTGGACAGCCGTGGTTTTTGGACTGCTCAGACAAAACCAGAGATTTGAACGTGTCATATTTTGGACTCAAGGAGATTTTTATTATGTGAAATTGTAGCTGTTAGAGATTTCTTAATAAACCAATCAAAGATAATAAAAAAGAAAACTTTATTCTGGCTGTACATTGAAAAGGAAAAGAAACATTTCATTTTATTCAGACATTTTATAGAATCATTGATTCATTAATAAATTTTTTTTAAAAAGAAAAAAAAAAAGACCACATTCGCCGATGAGAAGTTTCAGCAAATCCTGATATCAGAGAAGCATGCATTAGAGAATGTATCACAATAAACAATTTAATTCCTAATATTAATACGTTTACAGGAAAACCAATAAGTTAGTGAGTTGATTATATTTTCTGCATGAATGCTAAATATTTAGTTTCTTCTCTCTCTCACAGGCCAAACCTATCTATGGAGGCTGGCTCTGTTTGGCTCCTGAGGGGACGGACTTTGAGAACCCGATGCAGAGGTCGAGGGTAGGGCATAACAAAACTGAAATGAAATATAGAGACATTTCCTGCTTCTGCATTGTGACTTATTCATCAAGGAAAAAATGAGATGCAGTCATTTCTGTGTCCTCTCTTTATCTGACAGAAATGGCAGCGGCGCTTCTTCATCCTGTACGAACACGGCAGCCTGAGCTTCGCCCTGGACGAGCTGGTGAGGAAGTGCTGCAAGAATATTGAATCACAACGCAAACATACACAAAGAAGATGTACAGAGTGAACCCTGCTCTGTGTGCACTATACATCTGCGTTTACAGTGTGCTGGGATCAAGCCGGCATCTTCAGGCCAGATGTTGTGAGCAGAATCACAGCAGATGATTTGGGCTTAGCCTGAACTCTAATGCACACATCCCCCCTCTCTCTGTGATCCCCCACAAATCTCAATCCCTCAACTCTCTCACTCTGCTCTCAACACCACTAACGACTTTCTGCACGGCTATGCACTCTGGTCTCTGCAACACGGTCTCAGTAAGTAGCTCTCTAACCATGACCGAACTAACCTAGATGCTCTGATTCTCCCCCAGATGAGCACCTTGCCCCAGGGGACAGTGAACATGAATCTGTGCACGGACATCACAGATGCTGAGCCCAGAACGGGCCAGAGAAACGCACTGTGCATCCTCACTCCGCAGCAGGAAATATTCATCCGCGGAGACAATAAGGAGATCATTAATGGGTTGGTATAAAGCTGCAGAGGCTGACAGTTCACATCCTGCATGATGTCTCACCTCTGCTGTTTCTGTGTCTCTGTACCAGGTGGAGTGAGCAGCTTTCAGCGTATCTACAGACTAACAAGCAAAACCAGAAGAAGAAACGAAAAGTGGATCTTGTTACCACCCAGGTAAAAAAAAGCAAATGTCCAATCAGTGATTCAGGACACAGTGTGTTTGTGCTGCTAGCTGTGGGGACAAATTATACTGGAATATTTTGATTCAGCCCAGATTAACAGATTAGCGGCTCCAGAAGATTGTAATTCGTTTTAGATTCTCATGGTTCCCAGAGGATGAATCCTGTTGCTTGTGGTCGTTCATCTTTAATTTTCAGTCTGTATGAAAGCAAAACCACAAACGTGAACTTTGTGGTAGCAGCAAGGAAAAAGGACATGATTACCAAAGTCAGTAAGATTAAAATTCAACATGGAAACATGTTGTAAAGACCACGCAGTGTGATGTGGCATTCAGGAAAGTTTTATGTTTTAATACATGTCAAATAGGGTGAAAGTCAAAATGAATTTTAAATAAGTCTTATTGAATGATCTTATCTGAAAAATCAGGAACCCAGTCCAGCAAAGATGGCTGCGACTGATCCAGCAGAGTCCGGCTGTGGTCGGTGGCAGGAAGACCAGCAGAACAGGGGACCGGATGTGACCCCCATCTGGACTGTCACAGACGCAGACCCCCCAGGCCCGGAGCAGACCCCTGCAGGTGCAGCAGAGGCAAAACACACACACACATACCAAAGCTTTCAGGTCCATCAGCCAATCACAGCCACTTCCTGTCCTCTTGTTCTGTCCTAACGTTGTGCAGATGTTCGCACACTTGCAGCTTTTTATTTAAACAGTTCATTTAGCTCTTGTTCAACCGGGCATGTTGACTGAGTGCTGGTTCAGGTTCATGAGAACAGGAAGAAGGGGTTTTTGTTTTAACAGGAAGTGACACAGACTGACAGAATCACACAAACACACTGGGATGTACCGAGAAACGTGTGTCTCTAACCTTCAGGCATCATAAAAACCAAAGACGATCCATTAAAAGACCTCTTAAACGGGTCCTGGTGGGCTGGAAGATTAGCTCAGGACAGGTATTTGTCCGGACTGGAGCTTTGTGCGGGGACAGTGTGCACACCAGTCCCCAGCTGGCGTCAGAGTTATTGCAGGGTCTGGAAAGGTCCTGTAATAAAAGCCAGGATTAACTCCTGCTGCTTCATTAGAGGTTCACTCTAAGACCTTCTGATGAATGATCTTCTGTCACGACTCTTATCTGGAGCCGAAGTTTCCCCTCGTCATTGAATGATTCGGTCATGTTGATGGTTTTGTTTAGAAACTCATCCAGTATCTGAGGATTATGAAGTCATGTGTATGTTTATATATTTACTTGTGTCATTAATCATCTTTTCACCGTCTGTCCAGTTCATCCATCTTTTTAGTCGATTCTATTCAAATTCGCCATAATCACGTCCTAGTTGCGCATGTGTTTACTTTGTGTTGCTGTAAATGATTAATTAGCTGACACATGGAACGGAAGATGGACTGCAATTGTGTTGGCGCTTCCATAGCAACTGTAGAATAATAAAAAGGTCTTTGGTGGGTTTACTGCCTTTAAACCAGATGCCTCTCTAGAACTTAAAAAACTTTGGGAGGCCCAGGATTCTTTATTGATTTATTGATCTGTAGAGAGTAACCTAATGTTGTTGCTGTCGTCAAATATTCTTGCTCTGACTTGACATCTTGAAAAAGCCAAAAATCGCTACATTTTTTCATTACCCCATTCCTGCTAAAAGTGTGGTTCCCAAAGCCGAATTTTTGAAAACCAAAAAATATTTAGGCCTGAAGCCCGGAATGATTGGCCTTAAAAACGCCTCAGTTTCAAACCCCGTGGTATTTTTTATTTTATTTTTTTTTTTTTATTTCAAAAAGCTGATTCAGATGCTTTATTAAATCCTTAGGTGATTTCCTAAACTTTGGAAAACATATCATTATGTAAAACAATGTAAATGGTTTTACGCCACTGACTACAGTGTGAACCCTGGCATAGGGTTCACACACGGGGGATCAAAAAAGAATGACTTCATGTAGCTCCTTGATGTTTAGAAAGTCTGGCTTTTTTTGGCAAAATCTCGAAAGAAATGGACAAATGGAACACCTGTATGTGATGTAATATAAATATAATATAAATAGAAAATACCAGTCACCTCAGAAAATCTGTGTGTGATTGTCAAGGGTATAAAGGGATTTCAAAAAGAAAAAGTATCTAAAAAACTTTCATCTTTAAATTTCTCTATAAATCTGTATTTAATATAAAATATTCATTCATTTATTCATGTCCTGTCCTCCACACACGTATCTCATCGAAGACACTTTCCTTCATGCATCATTCTCTCTTTATTCTTACACCAAACTGTGTTGGATTGTCGACCCTGAATCGTGTCCAACTCAGCCTGAAACCTTTTGTGTCGTTCTCGATATCCAGGCAACAAGTCTGCCTACCTGTGCTCAGCCCCCAGGGACTCTCACATCAGAGCTGGCAGTTTTGGGGGCCCAGTTTTGAACCTGGCGGGCAACGGAAACACAAGCCTGGGGATGAACGACCTTCTGGAAAAGTCAAACAACATCCAAACACCCTCAAACAACAAGAAACCGAGCCAGGACAGAAGGTGCGTAATGAATCGGGGAAGATTAGCCATTTCCAGCCACTTTCAGTGATGATATGTGGAAGTAACTTTACATTGTGTTTGGATGCAATCTGGAGTTTATTTTCTGTATGTATGTTTGCATGTAATCTGTGGGTAATGCTAACCATTTAAAGGGCCTTGGCAAAGGAAAGGGTTGGGGGGGGGTAAATGTGCAAGCAATTAGCACAAAGGACATCCAATGCCTCTCAGCTTCCCCCCAGCTGAACAGCCATCACACACCGCTAAACACCAGATCAAAGGCTCACGCTCTACCCCTCCATTAGAGATCCGACTGCCGCATTTTTATATTTAGCTTAAAGAAACCCTCCCAGTTTTTGCTCCAGCAGCATGTAAACTGGTCACGTGAGGAGAATACATCTCAGTTCTTCACTCATTGCCTTATTGGGAAACAAAAACACAAAATACTTATTTCACCCCCCTCCTCCACCAAATAAGGCCAGAAATTCCAAAATGCTGCTGTAATTAGATATCTGCAGCCTTGTTTCTCAGGACCTTAATGCTGACTGTCTGCCTGCCTGTCAGAGAACTCAGAGCTCAGTGTGAGGGCACAGCCAGTCTTAGAGGGAACTGAAACATTCTGCTCCAGAAGAATGTACAGAAATTACTTATGTATGTGGAAGTAAACCTGTATTACCTTTAGGGACAGTAAAACAGATACTAGACAAAGGCATCATATGATGTTTAAAACAAGGTTTGTCTTACTATGTTCTCATGCTGTTTTGTCATCTTCCTGTATTCTCTTTATTTCTTTCAATGTTCAACATCAACCTGACTTGTTTACATCATGTGTATGCGACACAAATAAAGGAGCTACTTGTAGGTTTCACTATGCCTGCATAGGTAACGTGAACATTAGCAGCTTTTTACTCGCCGGTGTTGCAGAGAGTTTCAGCCATTTTTACATTGATAGGGAGAACATTTATATTTTGTTGTTTGAGAAAAAACTCGAACCATTTCTAAATATGTTTACAAACCCAGTCTGTTAAAATAATGTTGATGGAATGTGTCTCTGTTGTCCTCAAACATACAGACTGATCCCGAGTCCACGTTTACACTGTCATTGGTGTGTTTCAGTGGTCAGTGGTGACATTCAGAGGAAGGTCCTGGTCGCATAGGTGCAGTTATGTGGAAATGATGTCAGGACCACCTGTGTGTACTTGCGGGGTCGAGGAAGACCACGCAATAATGCTGTGTGTTTATCTCGGGCGTAATTTTTCACTAATTAGTTGTTCATGTTTTCCAGCCAAGCAAACACAGCAGAGAGGATTCTGGGATCGTCCGCCAAAACAGAAGAGGGAGGAGAGGCGGCTGTTTCCAGGAAAGGCAGGAGTGAAGCTCGCACTAGCAAACGTGAGGTAATGAAGCTATATACATGTTTCACGCTACAATGCACCTTCTACACCACACTGATCTTCTATCAGCCTGTCGGATGCTGGGATGGCATCAGAGCGTTAGATCAGAGGATTAACACCAGTCCCATGTCTGCATGGTACTGTAAATGTGCAGCTACAGACAGCAGCTTAGCTTAGCATAGCAATATTGGAAAAGATGAAAATTCTCATATTTAGAGGTAAAACAACCTCTAATATCTCTGGCACTCAGACATCAAATGACCCTTTTATTGCCATGACTTATATTGTAAGTGTGTTCAGGGTTTTTGTTTTAGCATGGAGATGAGGAAGACATCAGATTTCAGGTCCTTTAACATCAACGATAAAGAATGAAAACAGTTCCTGACTGCAGTCTTTTGCTGCTGCATGAGAGTGATAATCATAAATAGGGAGTATGGGTTTGTCGTGACTGATCTGGGGCTGCCGCTGGGCTGGGCTTTGGGCTGGACTGGTTTGAACATGACTCACAACCAGGTGTGGGAAAGACGTCACTTTAACAATGAAGCTCTGTCCTGATGTCATACTTCCAGAGTCGACCCCTCTTATATTATCCTCTGACACCGTAAACACGAGGGATCCCGCTTCATTCAAAATTTCTGCATCTTCACCGTCCTCATTCAGTCCATGTTGAGAACTTTAAAAGCAGGTGATGAGAGTTTGGCAAGGAACGCGTGGACGAGTCAATCCTGCCATGTCAGGGCATGTGTTTCTCCCAGCGTGTTTGTGACTGAATACATGTGTCAGCAGGTGGGAGAGAGAGTTGGTGATTCACTCTGAGCTGCATTTTGTTTGTGAACAGAACTGGTTTTGATGCCCTCGAGGCGTCAAGTCCGCCTGCTGCTGTGTGTTGTAATCTGGGAGATGGCATTCTTCTTACAGACTTTTTTCCAGGGATTCCTATGAACTGAAAAAAGAGTCAGTATTGTGTTGGGAGCCGTGAGTCTCAAGGACTCGTTGGCAGGACTGTTGCAAAATGTTGGCAGTGTGTGTTAAATCAGAAAACAGCACATCTGTTTGTGAATGACACCATGCCTTGTCAGGCCCCAGTGATTAAGGAGGTGAGTAAACCTCAAAGTGCAAAAGAATCAACCGAACACAAGAGCAAAGTCAACAGGGAGTCACATAAAGTCAGATTACAAGTTAAACCAGGATCAGTTCATGGGGCTTGTTTGTTTTTTGTTTTTTGTTTTTTCATCAGCGGTACTGAAGTTACCATGGAAACCGATACCTCCGTACTGGTCTGTTCTTGAGGGATATTTAGGAAATATATCTTCAGCCTGTTGACAGGATGCTTCAGGTTTGTCATGGCTTCTCTTTGTTCTACAGCGTGTTGCATACGAGTCAGGTCTTAGTTCCAGGTCTTCTATCTGTTGTTGAGGTTCAGCTGAAAGCCAGAGGAGTCCTGCAGGAGCTGCCTGAGGCCAGAAGCAGATTTTCAGTTTTCTGTCCATCCCATTCTCATAGACACATTACCTCAGATAGAACTTCTTCAAATTTCATTTAAATGTTCACTAAGATGAACTGATTAGATTTTGGTTGTTAAAGGTCAAAGGTCAAGTGCTCACTGAGCACACAAAATGTGATTTGTGAACACAATACACCTTCCAAATGTTCATCTGGAGCCTTTTAAACACAAAATCTCTACATCTCTTCATCCCTTCACGTATGATGCAACTGGCAGCTTGGCCTGGAGGATGAAGTGAGCAGATTTTCGGGGTCAAAGGTCAAGGTCCAGATGTCTGTTATCCGGAGGGGGCTCAGAATAGAGTCGCTGTTCCCTCATGTCAAAAGGAGCCAGTTGAGGTGCTTTGGGCATCTAATAAGGATGACCGCCCAGGCGCCTTCCTCTGGAGGCTTTCCTTACGTGTCCAACTGAGAGGAAACCTCAGAGTTGACCCGGAAGGGGTCTTGGCCTAGGAAGGTCTTGGGATCCCATAGGAGGAACGGGAAAATGTTGCTGGGAAGAAGGATGTCTGGAATTTCCTGTGTCAACTTCTGCCACCGTGACCTGACCAAGGATAAGTTAAAGAAAATGAATTGATGGAAAGTCAAGGTCAATGTGACCTCACAAAACACTTTTTAGCCAAAGTTTTGTATCTCTGGATATAAAAGGGTGTCATCTGAAACTTCATAGGCGGTAATTCAAATTTTTTATATGTCATAATTTGGGCTATTGAAGTGTGGTTTCTTTTTCTTTCCATCCTTTGGAACTATAACAATCATGATAGAGTTACAAAATTGATCACGAGTCTATCTGTAGTAAATATTAAATTTATCGAAAGAAGTTAAGAGAGAGCAAAAGCTCAGCTACAGGGCGTTCTGGACAGACAGTCATTATCATCATCCTCACATCAGTCCAACATACATAATCAACTTAACATTTGATGATCTGTCATGTCCGCTGCCCCCAAGTGGCCGAAAAAATCAGTTCCTCCAGGTTTGGGAGACTCAGGGGACAACTCAGCACAACCCAGATCAAAATAAGTCTAATTCAGAGTGTGAAGGACAAAAACAAGACCGGACCAAAGGCCTGAAGGTGATAAGTTGCTAAATCAGATTGCATTAATCTTAAATTCTTGAGCAACAAATGTTTAATTGTGCACAACTTTGTTTATAAAGTCAAAAATAAACCAGGCTTGACCTGTGCAAATGAAGCAGATTAACCCTTGTTCAGTTTTAGAACAAACTTTTCTGAGCCACCATTATGAAACACCGTAATTTGCTAACGCTGATGTGGAAACACTGCAGATGGTCGTCAGTGTGGCTGCTGATAATCTTTGATTAAACACACAGCCTCATTCTAGAGGATTGATTGAAGTACATCGGCAGCACTTTTTTTTTATCCCATGTGGTGATTTATGTCTCTGGGTGCATCTGATTTGGTAGCAAGGATAAGGTCAGAGGAGCCTGTCCGGTGTTTGTTCCGGCCTCAGAGCTGAGATGCTGAAGACAGCGTCCTCTCCCCCCTCCTTCCCTGTGGGAGTCTTCTTCACTGAACAGAGGAGGAGCTCTGTCTGCAGCCGTCAACAACCGTTTGGGAAGAAAAAAACAGAGCTGACAACATGCTGCAGTGTGTGTTCCTGTGTGTGTTGTGTCCTTGGATAGTTTTCAATGTAAATGCCAGAGAAGACGAAAACACAAAGAATGTTCTGTAACCATTAAAGTGGTCATTTTTCCCATTTAAGTGGTTATATAAGAGGGAAGAATGAATCTTTTGAATAGCAGAGGCTCAAGTAAACAAAAAACCTTGTTCCATTTAATGCTGTGTAATCCAGACTTTGAAGAGACCCTGATACGTGTTGTTAAGGCGTCTCTATTCGCCAGTGTGAAACCTGATCATAAGAAGCAAACAGGAATCTCACTCTCAGCTCGTTGGATTTGTAGCATCATTTTGAAACGTAAAACAAAAAGGCCTCGGAGTATCAGGGATTATGTTGCCTCTAAAGCCTTTTCATGCATTCCACATCCAAATCCAGTCATCCGTGTGCAGCACACTGGGGATGTGAGTAAAAGCCTGCTGGGCTCCCTGCGGTGCTCTACAGCAGACCTAATCCCTACAGCTGACATCCTTGCCAAGGACCAAGACGATCGGTTACTCCGGTTGAAGGAATGCGGGCTGCAGAGCTGCCACCATCCAGAGGGGAGGAAAGGCGTTACCTCTCTGCATCAGTGAAAGACCTGTGACTTGCTGTAATTTCAGTGTTTGCGCAACCATTTCCATGTTTTTACTTTTTACTCTCCACAGAGTAAAAAGTCATGTGGAGAGAAGGCCCAGCTCAGCGCCCCCCCCTGTCAGAGACGATCCAAATCCCTGGACCGCAGGACATCAGACACTGTGATGACAGTAAGTCAACAAATCAACAACAAAATCCATTATTTGTGTCAGAAAATCAGCCATCTTTACATATTTACTTTCAGCTGGCAGTGACAGTTGACCCTTTAACCTATAGTGTCAATTAAATGTATAGAAGCTCCAATTGCCCTCATCTATCAATCATGATTGGGTTGGGAACCACTTCAACGTTTCTGATTTTACAATCATTTGAAAATGTTAAAGTTTCCTTTTTTTACAGCCAGATTTATTGAACTTTAAGAAAGGCTGGATGGTGAAACTGGATGAAAATGACCAGGTAAATATTTTTTACTTTCCTAAAGTATACCATGTTTGGCCTTCCGTGTGTCACGTTTGTCTTTTGCTTTCCTCTAGTGGAAGAAATACTGGTTCGTGCTGTCGGCTGACAGTCTGAGATACTACAAGGACTCAGTGACTGAGGAGGTACATTTGTTGTTTCATAAAGTAAAACATTAAATTTTTGTGTTTCCTTTAACAAAGAGATATTTTCTGCTTCGTCCCCCTAGGCTTCAGATCTTGAGGGAGAAATTGACCTAACAAAGTGTTATAATGTGTCTGAGTATCAGGTGCAGAGGAACTACGGCTTTCAGATCCATGTAAGACTTCACATCAACAGTTGCTACACTGAAGCACCGACACTCTGTCTCCAGAAAAACTAACTTTGTTTTTGTCACAGACACCAAAGGCTGTCTACACACTGTCAGCCATGACAGCAGGGATACGCAGGAACTGGATCCAGTCTCTGATGAAGAACGTACATCCATCTTATGCTCCAGATGTGGCCAGGTGAAGGCAAATTACCCAACAGTACAAGTTTTAATTCAGTAAAAGCAAAGTCATGGTCTTTTTTTTTTTTTTTTTTTTTCCTCATCTAAACAAACCTACGTGTTGTCTGCAGTTTACCTGGCCACCACGTCCCCTGCACCCCACCTGAACTCCCCAAACCAGATGTGACTCAGGACTCTTCCTCCACCGATGTCCCCTCAGAGAGAGACCCTCACCACAAACCCAGGAGTGTGATGGAGAGACGGCGGGAAGGACGTTACAAAACCTTTGACTGGGCCGAGTTCAGACCTCAGAAAAGTCTGACAGCAGAGACCGACAATCGGAGGACTAAAACTCTGTGCTCTCTGGAGAACGGTGACCTGGAAAGGAGGAGGAGGCGGGAGGAGAGAAGGAGGAGGTACGAGAGCATGCTGGGTTTCCCTCTGAGCTGGGAAGAGACTGGAGGTAAGAGGGAGGCTGACGGTCTCAGAGCACTGAGTCCTAAATCACTAGAAAAAGTGGAAGAGGACATAGAAGAGTGCTGGAAGCAGGTGGAGAAGACTGCATTCAGACTGGAGAGGACGATCCCTCTGTTTCCTGAAGCTAAAAACACTGAGGAGATGGAGGAGCTGCTGGACAGCTACAGGAAGCGGGTGAGTGCTTCACATCAGTCCAACTTCATGATACAGTACCATAAAATATTATAAAACAATCATGATCCCCAGAAGATCAATCTTGTGATCCCCTCATAATCACCATCATCATACATCATTTTTTGGTTTAAGCAGGTTAATATCGATGTTTATATTTTCCCATTTCAAGTGTGAAATTGATGCAGCGCCCCTTTAGCTGGTTGTCTTTGTGTTGTTGAAGGTGGAGGATCTGAAGGTTCAGCTGGAGGAGTCAGAGCGGCACAGACTGGAGCTGGAAGAGCAGCTGAGTACAGTCGGATATTATCATCATCATCATCAGGAGCAGCAGCAGGTCACCTTGGTAAAGCTAAATACATAATTATATTATTAGTTTGTTAGGTGACATCTTGTTTTTGTGCTGAAACATCTGGCAGCTGATCCTTCTTCCTCCTTTTCCTGTTTTCTTTTCCCAGCTGGACCCTCCACTCGGTTCCGAAGCTGATTTTTGTCCATCAGACACAAATGAAAATTTGTCAGCCAGCCAAACACATAGTCTGAGTGACATATATGAGGAGACCAGAGAGCAGAATGTTATCAGACAGGACAAGCAGCAGCAGCTCGGCCTTGAACCGCCTTCATCAAATCCGCAGAAGCCCAGCATCTGGCTTCATGATACAGACGACAACTTGCGGGAGCTGGGAGATTCCACTCCTTTACTATCACCTACGTCGTCCACCGAACACACACTTTCTGAGAACGAAGGAAAACATTCAGGAGTAAACTTTGATGACACAACAGCCAACCACCAGCAGCAGGACAGAGAAGACACTCAGCTGTTTCCCACCTCAGAGACACGAATAAATGATGGTGAATATGAATCAGGTTTATTCATTTTGGAGAAGCCTGCAGAGGGAAACGAGAGGGTGCTCGGCTGTCTCATAGAGCAGCACGTTCTTCCAGACCAGGCCATCATCAGGAGGCTTTCCCAGGAGGTGGAGCTGCTCACCAGCCAGAACGAGGCTCTCAACCAGCGCAACCAGGAGATGCTAAACCAACTGACAGAGGCCGACCGCGAGATTGAGAGGCTGAAAGCAGAACTCAGCAGCCGGTACACTGAACCCCATCACCTGCCGGAGGTGGAGCAGCAGGGAAAGATGAGGACAGAAGATCTGGAGAGGGAGCTGAGGGCGAGGAACCAGGAGCTCCTGGAGGCCCAGACGCTGATCACGTCTCTGGAGGAGAATCTGAGGGAGACGGAGGCGCTGCTGCAGCTGAGCGTCCAGACAGAGAGGGAGGAAACAGGAGAGGAGGGAAACGGACAGAAAACAGACGGATATCTGCTGCGGTGTTTCGAGGCCGCTGAAACGAAGCTGACGGAGCTGGAGAGGCAGCTCGACCGATCGGAAATGACATGCAGGGAGCTGCAGGTGCAAAACGTGGAGCTGAAAGAGGCGGAGAAATTTTACCTTCAGAGAGCTGTAGAGGCGGAGATTGACATCATGGGGCTGAGGGAGGAATTAGAAAAGGAGAAGTTAAAGGAAGCAAAGAGGAGTGTTCCTGAGGAAGGAAGGACCAAGCAAGTGATAGAAGGGATGCTGGTGAGGCTGAGAGCTCTGGGGAAATTACTGGAGGCTGTTGACATGTTGGATTGTGGAAAAGAAAGTGAGGATGAGGAGGATATGCCTGCAATGGTGGGTCAACTGAAGTGGGAGGAAGAACTCTGGAGTTCACTTCTCACCAAACTGCAAGACAGCCCCCCCCAGTCAGACGAGGACAGAGATGCCGAAGTGCTTCTCAGGCAGGTGACAGAGCACATGATTCTAGAGAGAGAGCTGCTGCTTGAAGGTCATGGTCTACTTCCTGAGACAGACGAGGGAAGGGAGGGCTTGAATGATCTGGATATTATTTGGGACACCACAACTGCGAATAAAACAAAAACCACAAGGAGAAATGAAAACGAAAGGGTTGGTTTTAATAAGCAGCCGTGCAGCATTGGAGATTTCAGAGCACTCACACAGATGAAAATCTCTTTGCTAAACCACCTCGGCTCCTCCGTCAGCACCTCCGCCCCTGAAAAACTCCAGCTGGTTGTAGACAGACTCAAGGACTCCCACATTTCAGAGCATCCATGGTTTGGTTTCATTCACTCTGCAGCCACTGAGGCTCTGTACTGCTGCCTGCTCGACCAGCTGCAGTCTAAAAGTGAGAGGGATCTCGAGGAAGCCAAAGAGAAAACGGTCTCATTGTCTCTTCACTGCAGCAACTGTGTCAAACTGACGGAGGAAAACATGGAGCTGAAAGCAACACTGTCAAACCGGGAGGAGCAACAAGGATCCTCGTTGAGAGAGAAGATGAATGTTTGCTCTCAGACAGATGAGGTTTACCCACAGGCCACAGACACAGAGCCTCAGGTAACAAGGGAAAGTTCTGCAGATGAAATAAGGGAAAAAAATGTTCCAGGAAAAGCTGAAAATCCAGAAGAGGAGACGGTCGAGTCTTCATTCAGCTTCATGGAAACCACACAACTGGGAATCCAGGAAAGTGATGATTCCCAGCAAGAAATGGAGCCGGACTTGGAGGTGGAGCAAGTTTTAGAGCTGAGAAGACGAGTGGAGGAACTGGAGCAGCTGCTGTCCGTCACTGTGGAGGAGATGAAGCAAGAGTTTGATGGGAAAATGAGTTCAGCTCAGATGCAACATGAGAATGAGATGGAGAAGATGAAGGTAGGTGGCTCTGAATGTGTGATGTTTACAGACAGCATTTTAAGATTGAAGGTGGTTGTATCTGAAACTCGTCTAGAGATCATTTTTGTCTTCATGTCGGAAAAAATAAAACCCATCAGAGTGTGTTTGCGTTAAAGATGGTGGTGTTGGAGGGAAACAGGAACATGTGCTGCCCCAACGACCAGCTGATATAAAAGATAAAAATGGATGATACAGAAACAGTTAATGTGAATGAGTTTATAAGTCCGGTATTTGACTCCGCCCGCTCCAGATCTCATGTCAACGAGGGTTTGCCTCCATGGAGGAGTCTCACCTGAAGGTGGTGGAAGAGCTGCAGCGTCGACACCAGCAGGAGGTGGAGCGCCTCCTGGTGGAGAGAGACCAGCTGCTGGAGGAGGAGAGCACCGCCACCGCAACAGGTGACAGGAAACGCATCAAACATTGATCCAGAACAAATATTTATTTATTATCAAACCAGAATGTTTGATAAAAGCTTTATTTTCCTCCACAGTCTCTGATTGTCAGTAAATTCTGAATGTTGTTTTCAGCCATCGAAGCCATTAAGAACGCCCACCGCCTGGAGTTGGAGAGGGAGGTGCAGAGGAGGCATCAGTCAGAAAACAACAACGGAAACACAATCCTGGATGAGCTACACCAACAACACAGGTACGTCTGCTGCTGATGAATCAGGACTGAGCTGCTGCTGCAAGCAGGACAACGGTGTGACTATGTGATTAATGTGTGTGTTTGTTGTGCACTTGTGCAGCGAGGAGCTGGCGTCCTATCAGCGGGAGCTGGAAGTGTTGTCCCAGCAGTTCTGCCTCAAGTGCCTGGAGAACAGCCATCTGGTCCAGGCTCTGGATGCAGAGAGGAAGGCCTTGTGTCAGTGCCAGCAGGAAAACCAGGACCTCAGGACCAGAAACCAGGTGACTCATCAGTCCACCCATTATGTTTTATTTGACACAGTTAATACACAAAAGTTCCAAGATGCCAAACCAACACGGAGATCCTTCTCTTAGTTTAGGTGTGTGATTAACCTTCTGCTCCTCATTTTACCTGACATTCAAAAAAACCTAAAATATAAGTAGATCTTTTCTATTTTACCTTTAACCATCATCAACAAAGTCAAACATTTTCTAACTCTGGAAAGAAAAAACAAATGAAATAAACTCACCAAAGGTCAAATAAGATCAGTTTCTATCTCCTTTTTGGAGTTTCCTCTCCTACATGTCACTGGAAAAGAGTTTTATATTTTATCTGTGAACTTAGTGATGCTTAATTGATTGTTTGTGACTGATCCAGGAGCTGAGCGGTCACCTGGCAGCAGAAATCACCAGACTGTGTTCTTTAGCCAAGCAGGACGATCTGCCGCTCAGTCAGGGGATGGACATCTACGAGATGGAGGTGAGTCTGGTCAACACAGGAAGCAGGAGTTCTCTCTGCTGTCAAGGATTCCTGTTGTCTTTTGGGTTTAGTTTAACCCTGGTTTAAGTTTAGGGGGAATCCAGCAGCTGGATCAGGATGAAGGTTTCAGTGATGATGTGATTTTGTACCTCTAGATGTCAACCACGACACAGGAAATGTGAGCGTCATTCCAGTGAAAGTGTCACAGGATGAACTTTGATTCTGAACTTCAGCTTTTAAAGACGTGAAGCTGACGATGTGACGTTTTTTTTTTATTCCAGATCACGCTGAGAGTGAAGGAGTCTGAGGTGCAGAGTCTGAAGCAGGAGATCAGGTCTCTGAAGGATGAGCTGCAGTCGGCGCAAAAGGTGAGAATCACACACAGCCCACAGTCAGACAGGGAATTTCACTTTTTTCACCTGTTGTGTCGAGTAAAAACTAAGTCCCCAGATCTGTGACACGTTTCAGGACAAGAGGAACGCCACAAAGAAGTACAAGGACATTTACACGGAGCTGAGCATTGTTAGAGCCCAAACAGAGAGAGAGGTGGACGAACTGAGAGAGAACCTGAGGCTGGCTCATCAGGCTCTGGACCAGACTTCACCGTGAGGAGCTACAGTACTTTACCCTCAGTATTACTCTGATGAACGCAAATTAAGTATTTAACACACCAGGGACTCCCTTTTTTTATTTTCGGTTACTGATTGACTCTATTATAGATTAAGTCAAACTTACAATCTTGTTGTTTTACTTTGTCCTTAAATATGCAGACTAAATATGCCCATACACATATTTTGTGTGTTGTATATACAGTATTTTATGTGTACAGTTTTCTCAGATATGTGAGTTATTGTTTTCCTGCCTCTGATCACTGCTGTATGTGTCGTGTATTTTTAAACGAAGCACACCTATAAACATTTCTGGCAGGTAATTTAACCTGTAACACACAAACTGTAATTTATATTTGTACACTGAAGTGTCATTAATATAAATAGATTTTTTTATTGCTATTAAACAGATTTGGCTGATTAAACCTTCACTGCGTTTCTTTACTTTGTCGTTGTCTTATTGTGATCTCACTGAGTCGCCACGTTTGTATTTGGAGCCTCATTTTATTTTTTATTTTACTTTATTTATTTATTTATTTTTGGGTCACATCTGGAAACAGTGCAAGTTTCCATTTCAAAAAACCCCAAAAAGAATCACAGCTGCTTCCGTCATTTTAGCTGAAAACCTTGAAGGTGCAGTAAAAGAGCTCTGAGTGTGTGACTGCTCAGCCTGCAGGAGGAAAACTGTCAAGTCCAACTGAAAATACACACAACGTCCCACAAAGTACATCAAAATAAATGCTCTAATTCATGTGTGGCAGTTTTGAGTTGGACAATCTGTTGTTTCAACGTCCTAAATTCTGCTGATACATATAAATGTATAAATGTGTGTATGCTTTTATAAAAGCAGCTGTCTTTCACCTGAAGAGGAGGGAAGAAGAATCTGGACGGATTTTACACGGCAACAAAATATCTGTCATTGATATTAGCTTTGAATTAGAATATTTACACCAGCAAAGAAAAAGATTATGATTATTAATAATGAATAATTATATATATTTTTTTATTACTGTTATAATGAGTATTAGTCGTATTGTATTTTGGATATTGGATAATTTGGATATTTATACCAGAGAAGAAGAAGAAAAAGAGCTTTGACTTTTCTTGTTTTATTGCTGTAAAAACATTTAAATCACATTTTTAAAAGTCAAACTTCTCTTCACTTCTCTCTTCCTCTTAAAATATTAAACCGTTACGTGGAGCTTTTACTCTGAAGACCCGCGCTTCTCTTCCGGCGTCGTCCATGTTGTTTCGGGGTGTCTTGACTGTGGAGGAAGAAGGCGACGACCATGATGACAACTTTCAGACACCGACGGTAGCCAGCGGGCTCCGACTCACCTGCCTGCCCGGGCCGGGATGCCGCCGCTCGGCCTCGGCCGCCTCGTCAAGCGTCGTCTCCGGCTGGAAGTAGCTTAGCCGGACCGAGGCGGGCTAGCCAGCTAGCATGAAGTCGGGCCGCCGCCGCTGCTATTGTTTACATCCAGTCCTGCTGATGAAGATGATGAAGATGATGAAGAAAACGATGAAGATGGGCCCGGTGAGGTGTGTTAGCTAACCCCGCTACCAGCGCTCCTTCAGCGGGGACAGCCGCCTCCCGCAGCCCGGTAGTCGAGCTCCGACCCGCCGCCCGCTGAGAGCGGAGCTCCGCTGCAGCTTTAACTTCCATCTCACTCTCAATGTGAGTCTCATCCACAAAAACGAGCTGTTTGTTTGTGTTTGTTTTTTATTTACAGTTGTTTGTTTGTTTGTTAAAAAAAAAAAGAAATGAATGTATCGATCACAAAGGAATGTCTGATCGGGCCTTCTGTTGGAAAAAGACATAATCGATTAGTTGATTGGAAGGAAATTATCATTAATTATCATTTTTCTTTATAACGTCAGTGTGTTTTTTAAATTTAGAAAAATAAATAATGTTCCTGTGGACTCTCCTTTATTTGAAGATTTTATTATTATTGTTGTTTTTAGATTATATTCTGATTAATTGTTGATCATGTTGATTTCTGATCAAAACAGTTATTATTATTATTATTATTATCAATGCTTTTTTTTAATGTGACCAGTGTGATTAGTTTTAAAATTATTGATTCAGGGTGAAAAATAAATTAATTAAATTTAACATGTTCACGTTATTCATCTTTAAATTGACTGAGATTAAATTAACAAACAATTATTTTGATCATCTGAACCAAGTAGTTTTTACTCAGTTTAGCTTCTCACATGTGAAGATTTTAATGTTTGTTGTTTTGTTTTTCTTTGGGTTTTTTTTTTTTAGATAACTTTTTGTTGACTTTTATGTGTAAAATATTCAATGCATGAACAGAGAAATTCATCAGCACATAATAAAAATAATTAGATTAATGGTAAAAATGATAGGAGAGTGGTTGGCTTGTAAAATGTAATTTCCTGAATTCAGGTTTACTAAGAGTCTGTGTATTATCACACAGGAAGTTTCACATATTAGAAAAGAACGTCAATGATTAATCAATGATCAATCTGATTGATGAAGCTTGAAGGTGGCGACAGCTGTTGTGAAAAGTCTCTTCTTCTTGTTAAGGACATGAAATGATGCGTGGCGGTAATGTTCTTTTTGGTGTTCTGCAGTGATGGAAGTTTCCTCCCAGGATCCGTCCCTCATGGCTATGGACCTGTCGAAGAGCTACAACCCGCTGACCCGCGGCCACGCCGAAGCCATGGACCTGGCGAAGAAACCGGAGTGGTACCACCGACGCCCGGCGAGCTGCAGCACGGACATCGGCTCCTCGTACCGATCCAGAGCGTCGTCGTCGTCGTACGGCTCTCTCTCGGCGCAGCCGGGCGCGCCTGTCCACTGCAGAGACATGGACCCGGGCCCTGAGGCTTTAGGTAACTACATGAATTCAACACGAGCTCCGGGACTGGATCTGTACCACGAGCGAGTTCACGGCAACCTGTGGCATCCCGGTTTCTACGGGCCTGACCAAAGCGGCGGCCCCATTCCAGAAAGCAGCGGCGGCGAGGAGAGCGACAGCGGTTCTGATGTTATTTTCCTTGTTTCCTCAGCGAAGGAGCCGCTCATATGCAGTTCTTTCATCCAAGACAGCGTGAGGCACATCGTGGAGCCTCTGTCCCCGGCCGTGTCCTCGCTGGACGAGGGGAGAGGTTGCTACCACCTACCTCAGCCGCTGAGCTCGCCCAGTCCGGACAGCTCGTACTCGGAAGACTCCTCGGACAGCTCGGTGGACATCCCTGTTCATCACACCCGGCCTGTCGTCCTCCTGTCGGACCTCAGCGCCGTTTACGGGAACCCGGCCGAATCTCCCGTCGACATTTCCAGCGACGACAGCGACGTTATCGAAGTTTCGGTGACCAATGAAAAGAAGAAAAGCCTCCCGTGTCCTTACAAGAAAAATGTTTCTTGTAAGAAGAGTCTGGCGAGAGAAAGTCCAGCTCAGAATGAGGGGACGAAGGCTGTACCTAAAGAGGTTCGACGTAGTTCCCGGATCAGAAAACCCGTCTCCGAAACGCCTCAGTTCACCTGCAGTGCGTCACGCCACAGTCTGAGGAGACAGGCCAAGAACGACGCCGTGGGCATATACAACGAGAGCTGCGACTCGGATGACGTGATGGAGTACGCCGTGAGGTCGTCCAGCACGGAGGCGGACGAAGCGGTTTCACAGCCGAACGTGGCGCAGAGAGTGAGCGGTCACTCTGAGGACTCGGACGCCAACGTTCAGACAGAGAGGAAGTCACAACAGAGGAAGCGGCGGCCGAGGCGAAGAGCCTCGTTCACAAAAAGCGTCAAACGAAAGAAGCCGCTCGCCATTCAGAAAGCAAAACAGTTCAGACTAACCAAACCGAAACAGAAACACAGACTCCCTCCACAGCAGCGCCTCAAGGCCTCGGCCTGCAGGAGCACGTCAGCGAACAAAAAAAACGCCACCAGGCGGAAGAGGAAACGGCGAACTCAGCCGGGACCTTCGGGACCTCTGTTTTCCCCCAGAGAGCCAGAGATCAAACTCAAATATGCAAACATCAAAGACGACAGGAAGGAAAAGGACAGGAAGTCGGAGAGCTTTTGCCCCTTTGTTCACGTCGAACACAGGATATGCACTGTCGTCAACTATCAGGAGGACGAGGCGACGGTCCGGGGCAGCAGGGGGCGGCGGCAGCAGACGGCCTCCCGGTCTCTCTCTGGATTCGTTCCCAGTACTTCCTGCTTCCAGCTGGGTCGGCTCAGCTCGGACAGCAGGTGTCCGGACACGCTGCTGTGCTGCCTGTGCGGCCAGACGGCCAACGTCACGGGCCTGGGGGACCTCCACGGCCCGTACTACCCCAGCAGCCCGCCTCAGGACTGCCAGACCTGCGTGGCCGAGCAGAAGGAGGAAGAGGACTCACGTGGGCTCTCTAACAGCCATTTGGTGAATTCCTCAGATGACGGTCGCGACCGCTCTGCCATCACACATTCACACGGTGGCAACGACGGCGACCACGGCTCTCTCCCAAAGGTGCCTCTTCATCTGGACGAATGCTGGATCCACGAGGACTGCGGGATCTGGTCCACCGGGGTCTTCCTGGTCCGGGGAAAGCTGTTCGGGTTGGCGGAGGCGGCTCGGCTCGCACAGGAAACAGTGAGTGACACAAACAGGAACTTTTTTTTTTTTCCCAGGTTGACGATTTTTAAATTGTCAGAATGTGACGTTTTCGAATGTCAGAAAATGTTTCTGCTTCAAAAAAAAAGACAAAAGTCTTTTATAAAACATATTTTTTTTATTGTTTAAAACTGCCTGACTGTTAAATCGAATTTTTATTATAAATTATTTTTTATTACAGCGAAATTTTTTGTGTTTTTATTATTTCTACATTTACAGGAAATCAAACCGAACCTCTTTATTTCTGGCTGTCACTAATGAATAAAAGCTGCAGTTAATAAATGAACATAAAATGAATCAGCTGCTTTTATGTGGTAGTGAAAATAAATCTGCTGTTTCTTCAGTGATTCTGTTCGTCTAAATAAAAACAGCTTCACTTTTCCTTCTTCGCTTTCTCGACAGCAACATCAAGTTACGGGTGACGACCCAGCACTTCCTGCAGCTGCTGCCTTTACCTTTTTGAAATCGAGCAATCGATCAGGGAACACTGCGCAGTCAGGGGCTTTTAAATCTACCCGAATCAACACTTTCAATAATAGTTTTAATATTATCCGTTTAAGTGGAAATGCTCAGTGATCGAACAAACTGTCAAACTCAGATAGAAAACAGACATTAAAGGTAAAATTCTCAGATCATCTTCACTCTCAAATCCAAACCCGACTGCTTCAGTTCGGCTTGATGTTAATAGTTGATTATTATTTTTCCTCTGGCCTTAAATAATCATTTATTTTAATTTTTTTTTTAAAGCTGGAAACTTTGTTCTGACAAACTCCTGCTGAGGAAACGGCATCATTTCAAACTAAGAGAGCAAATCTGTGGAGGAAACCAACAGCCGTCACAATAAAAGCACAGAGGACGGACACCTTGTTTGTGCGTTTTCTCACAGGTTTGTGTTTGTCCTCCTCAGGTGTGTTCCACGTGCCGACAAACGGGGGCAATAATGGGCTGTTTCCAGAAGGGCTGCCCCAGAAACTACCACTACAGATGTGCCATCCAGTCAGGTACGGGTCGGGTTACTCACATCATCTGCCTGCGGTGCAAATATGTACACGAGTTGTTGTGTTGTCATGTTGTGTTTGGGCTCTGAAAGTCTTTGACTATCAAAGTGTGCGAAGTGACAGATCTTTGCAGGCTGAGAGTTTGACTCACTTGTGTTTTTGTGTCTTTATTCTCGGTGTGTGGAGTTTTTAAGTTTTTTTTTTGTTTGTTTGTTTTCTGTGCGTTTGTGTGTGCAGGTTAAATGAAGGTTGTCGTTCTCGTTGAATTTTAAAGTCTCTCGTGTTCGTGCGTTCTGTTTTTTTAGGTTGTGTCCTCAATGAAGAGAACTTCTCGATGAGATGTACAGAGCACAAGGTGAGACACAACAACGGGGACGATACACAATGTTGTCACATATCTCGATAAAAACACACTAAAAAGGTTGATCGTGGTGAATTTTTGTTGAACATGTGTTTGTTAAAATCCTCTCAAATTATTTAAAAATGCCTTCATGGTCAACGTTTCAGTTTAACTCAGAAGAATGATCTTCAAGGAAAAATAAAATCAAAGTGGAAAAACGTGAGAGAGCGCCGACTCACACAGTGTTGGTTTTATTTTACTTTATAAAAACAGGCGATCTTCTGATTTCTAATGACCGTGATTAAGATTGATTGATTTTTTTTTTTCCAGTCCGTCTGTTTTAAAGCTGTTTTAAGACTTTAAAGCTGATATTCATGAATCAAAACAATGAATGATTGAAACATTAAATGAAAAAGTTTATTGAGCAAATAAATCAAGTGAGAATTAGTGGCATTTTCCCATAGGCTTCAAAATGCAGACATCTTTTTGCATGTGTGTGAATGAGAGTGAAGGGGCTCTTTAATTCAGACACACACAGCCCAAAATAATAAAAATCGGGGCAACAATAACATGAACTGTGTCAGGAAACATGAAAGAGTGGGAATCAAAGACAAACAAAAAAATATTAAATTACAAAAACAACACAATAAAAATATGAAATTAAATCCAGACGTGAAAACAAAATAATAAAATTCCGAAAGATGGAAGATATAAAACAAATCAGATTTGAATCAAAGTTAAATAAATAAGCAGAAATTAAATTCAGCTATTAATATAAAAATAGTGTGAGGATGAGATGTGGAAGGAAAAACCTCCAAATAAATCAAAACATGCAGGAAGCTGTGAGGAGCTGAGTGGCCTCTGGAGGTCAGCAGAGCAGCTCTCAGACCACGTTTAAAAATATATGATGATAAATGATGTTTTTAGCACCAACTGAACAAGTAACGTCAACAACAACAACAACATGTTTGAGTGTTTCAGGCTGAAAATGAAGAAATATTAGTCGGTGACACTGAAGGTCACTTTGTTCTGACCTGAATTTAGTTTTTATAGAAGATCTTTGAAACATTCAGATGTGACACTGTAAGACCTTCAATTAAAGAGCCGGATTGTTTTCAGAGTTTACTGCTGACGGCACAAAAAAACACTGAAAATATTACTGATGAAGTTTTTGTTTGTGTCCAACAGAACAAAATGTTCACAACTTTAACCAGACAACACAAGAGATGATGCAGACGTGAAGACGTGGAAGAACGGGAGGTTTGTACTATTTCTGACGACTAATCTAACGATGGTTCCGGCACGTTTTACCTTCTATAACAACATCAGAGCTCCTCTGTTTCCACATAAAAGATCAGATAAAACTTTATTAATTCTCAATATTAATCACTCTAGTTCCAGATTTGTCCAAATAACATGAACTCAGAACAAACGACTAAACAAGAAGAAAAAACATAAAGCTAAAATAAATATAAGAACATAAAAGATATAAAGTGTACAAATGGTGCGTTGTGACATTGGCGGATATAAGAAGTCATCAGTTTTAAATCCGGAGCACATGTTGAAATGAAGGTTTGCTGATGGTGTTTTTTTTTAATTATCATTATTAAAATTTGTATTACACAGCACTTGGGAGAAAATATATTTTAAAAATGACATTAAATAAGCAAAAGAATAACAAAGACATTCACGTTAATCTGCTCGACAGCGTGTTGAACCTCATCTGTGTTGTTTTTGTCCCAGAACGATCCTCAGATCTCCTCAGGGTGCGACGCGAGCTGCCTGACTTCACCTCCGCTGTTTTCCAACGCTCATTAATTTGAGCGCTGGAGCAGAAGGACCGACCTTCTGGTAAGATCTCACTGGCGGTGACAGGCAGATCAAACCAGCGGCCACTGGAGGACTTTTATAAGACGTGTGTTTGTTTTTGTTCTATTTCTGTCCTTTTGTAGGTCTTTAACACCATTTGGACTGAACCAAGATGGGGGTGTTAGTGTGTGAGAGTGAGTGTGTGTTGGGAAGTGTGTATTTATTCCTCTTCTTGAAGATCCACTCTTGGATCAGCCACGTCACAAATACAGTTTATTATTTGAATATTGAATATTTTAGAGTTTAAATTAGCTTTATTAATATGTTGTATAGAGTATAATATCTTTATATAAGGCCACTTTTCTTTCTACTGTTTTTCTACTACTTTTCTATCACTGTTAGTGCTTCAGTCATAACATAATTTATTTTCAGTCCGATGCATGCACAGTTGATGTTTGCTACGATGCACTTTATGATTTATGATTTCATCCGTTTTTTTTTTTGAAGTCGTAGACTTTGTTCTTCTTTTTCAAAGCGGTTATTTAAATTGAATATAAAGCTGCACTAAATAAGATTTATATATAAACGTAGGACACTTCAGTCAAAGTCACCACATCTAAGTGACTTTGTTCCGAGTGTCAGGTTTGGATGTTTGTCCGTGAACAGGATGTGGAAATTTAATCCTGACAAACACGAGAAAGTCTCTCATAAACAGGAAAAGATGCAGCTATCAGTGTTCGGTGTTTTGTGGCAGAGCTGGTAGATCGTTCTCTCTTATGTCATGTTGGAGGGATTTCAGATAAACGTTCTGTTAAAAGGTCACTTCAACCAAATCACAAAAAAAGGAGGCTTAAATCAGATCACTTTAGTTTTCTGTTTTCTGTTTTGGTCTGTTGGTCGGACAAAAAGCCATTTTTCACTATTTACTGATAATTTACACACTAAAATGTTTCAGCTAAAAGTCGATGATGAAACAATCCTCTGTGTCCTGTGGCGTTAAGGTCTCCTCCCCTTCACGTACAATTTGAAAATGCTTCTCTCAGGTTCCAATTTCCATGAAAACTTTCTGAGCTGATTTATTTACTTTATATGCAATTAACTTTGCAGATAAAGACATTCTTGAGAAGGTTAAGTCAATCAAACTGGAGCAAGTGGAAAAACGTGTGTTTGTGATTTGCGTGAATCGGCCCTTTAATGTATCTGTCCCCTCTTGTTGCCGTGTGGAACTGAAGTCAGCGAGTTTATCTTTAACTGGCCCAAAGTCTTGTGTTTGAGTTTTCATGAGTCATTACTGGACCGACATGACAGACGAGATGCAGGTGATTAATTGTTTAAACGGACAATTGTCATTTAATAAATATAAAAAAAAAAAACAAACCCAACTGCCTTTTATTGGAAAAATGCAAATGTTTCTAGTTTTTCTTTCGCACATCCCTCAAAAATCCTGACGAATGATGTTTGTGCAGAAATTTTCTGGCGTTCCTGCTCAGGAACAAAACGTGCTTTCGCTCCGAGGAACGTTTCCCGTGTGAGTTTTGGAAAGTCACCAAAATTTCTGAAAAGATTTGCTCTCAAACTCTCGAATCCTTCTGTCTCTGAACCGGCGGGAATATCCGCCAGGTTTGTGTGATAACACAATTTCTCATTATTGTTGTCAGAAAGCATCTTTAAACTTCCTGTCCAATCAAAGTCAATCTGACACCTTGTGCTGGTTTTCTTTCCGTCTGAAGGTTTTAAGCTGTTTGTCCTCACTGTGTCAGCTTTTGGTTTGTCAGACATAAAACACTGGGAGCTTTTTATCTTTAAAGACGGACATGTTGTACTTTTTCTTTTTCAGGGAAACCAAAGCATTTTGAATATATGAGCGGATGTTGAGTAAATATGAAGGATTTGATTTTCGCTGTGACTGACGGTGTCGGTGCCCGCCTCTCCTCATCAGTGGCCTGTTTCTGGTCTGAAACCAAATTGATTCAGGTTTTTTTTTTTTATATCGAAGAGACGGAGCAGCTGACTTTAACGCTGACTCACAGCTTCACTTTGACGGAGACAGTCTCGGCTGCGACACGTCGCTGTGATAAAGCTGTCTCAGCGGGCTGACATGGCGACCGGCGGCGGTGTGAAGAAGGTGTTCCTCACCTCACTGTCACCTCGTTGAACCGAGAATAGACTCTCAGCTCTCACCTGCTGAAATAACGGCCAGCCAGAGAAGATGTGAACGTGTTGACTGATTCAGTCAGCCGTGTTTTTAATGAATTAGATCATAAAAGGAAAGATTAAAATATCTGTTCAGATAAACAGGAAGAGTTCGTACAGATTTCTGGGAGTCGAGGAAACACGTTGATCAGAAAATGAATGAAAGCCGTCACTTTGTATTCTTTTGATTTGAAACTCATCTCAGGAGTTGTCGCTTTTCCAGACAAAGAGTCGTTAGATCGTTTTATTATCCGGCACTCTGATCGGCTGAGTTCTGATGTCAAAGAGCGTTTATGTTGGAATAAGTGAAGTGTAATTTGAATGAAGTTTTGATCTGTTAGATTCATCTTTTAGTCAGACGGCTGGACGGATGTTGGCGGAATGAAGAGCAGTGATTGGTTGGTTGATGGAAGGCCGCTCTCAGAGAGACTCTAATGACGCCGGCTTTATTCTGCAGTTAAAATGGACACATGCTGCTTTAAACTCGTCTCCTTCCAGCCTGCAGCTGCACCTGAATCTTCCTTTCTGTGTTTACTTCTCTTTTATTGCCTTCGCCCCCCTTTATTGTTCTCCCTTCCCCTCGCCATTTTCCTTATCACCCCCTATATTGGCTTCTTTACCTCCCCCATCCCTCGCTCAGGCTGCAGCCTTATCTCTGTTTTCGGACTGACAGGCTCCTTCGTCCACAACCCTCCCCACTATCTCTGCAGCTCAGCTCTGCTGCTCCTCGAAGGGCTTCAGAGCAAAAAAAAACAACAAAAAAAAAAACGCTGCTGCTGCTGCTGCTGAAACTGACGCCGGTCGGAGATGCAGATCCCTTTTGCTCTCCCTCTTGTTGCGTAACGTTTAAAAACATCAGTAGAACATGAGAACGAGCTGTAGATCGAGTGTTTATGATGTTTGTAAGCTTGTGCAGATCATCACGATTTAGTGGCCGGAGCTGCGTCCGTCTGTTTTCCGATCGCAGTCTGTCTGTTGGAGCTCAAAGTGCCGCAGGTTACAGATATTTTCACACCCAAACGCTGTTTCTGTGGGCAACATGCACGTTTTCTTCTTTCCATCCTTCAGTCAGCAGCAGGAGCCACAGATGCTCTCCGTCCTAAAGGGACGGAGTCTTTCTTATTCTATTCTCGTCAGACTGAGCCTGTGAGATTTCAGTGTTGCCCTCGGATATTGAATTAATGTTGTTGGGTGGAAGCTGTAGTTGCCGTTTTTGCACCATTTCGTGAGCCAGGAGACTAAAATGGGCTTTAAATTCACTCGCTGTAACTTTTAGAAGAAATATAAAAGATTTTTGTCTTCACGTCCGTTAAATTTTTGGTGGCGTCACCATCATAGAGGCACTGGAGGTTCTTTGAAATCCACAAAATTCTTGTTGAGATCTTTCAGTGTGGACCGCAGGCTGTAAATAAAGATGGACGTCACCAAAGAGCGGTTGAAAGGGCCTGACTCCGCCCACCAACAGAAATATAAGAATATATAAAGATGTAATCGTTCCCGCTCAGGTGAACACGGTGGGAGAGACGCTGCGATCAGTCGGTGCATCGCTCAGCTGGAATTGTTATGCTGAACATGCAGGGTTGCTCAATTTTTCTCTCCAGCTCAGCTGCACTTTTCCTTTTTCTCCTCGTTTCTTTTTTTTTTTTTTACTTTTGTTGCGCTGACGTTGTGAAGATTAATTTCACTCTGATCTCTCTTATCACAGTTTAAACTGCGTTGTAATGTGCACATCCAATCAAATTTTGGTTCCGCTGCATGAAATGCTTCGGCTCGTCGTTCTTTTTTCTTCAATGTGATATTAAATCAGAATCAGTCCCACCTGGGTGGGAGCGTTATGTAATTGAAGGTGTAGAGGCAGAAGCATGCCTCGGTGGGGCGTCGTCAGTTTATTGGGGCATAATTGTGTGACCAACATACAGCTAAGCTTCAGTTTAATGCATGAAATGATTTTGGATTTTCATCTTGGCGTCGAATGCGTCGTTTTAGAGTCCATCTCTGTTTCTGATTGGTTTATTTCATCTTTAATGAACCGAGAGAGACGTTCAGGGAGAATAATTACACGCAGCGTTATTTCCTGTAGTTTCATCTAAGAGCACAGTACATCCAGTTTTCTCAGTGTGCAGAGCATTGTTAGAAAATATGATCATTTGCTCTTTTGCAGAGCTTCGGATGAAGTCTTTCCACTTGATGATCTACTTATCCATTAATGTGCATTAATTTAGATATTTCGTGGTTTTGTGATGCAGCCGGAACAATAAATGGTGGCTCCTGCAGTCGGAGCTTCTTTGCAGCCAACTTGTCAACTCGTAGGGATGAATGATCGCACGCGTTGTTGTGCTGCAGCCGTTTGGTGTCTCTGTGGTTGTTTGGCACCTGTTTGTACCTCCTTGTGATTGTATTGTGGGTTTTTAAAGGCATTTTGTGTCTCTGCTGTGTTGAATTTGTTGTGCTTTTGTTTGCGTGTTTGAGGTTTCGCGTCTCTTTGAGGACATTTTGTGTCTCCAGCCGTTTCATGTCCTTTTTGTTTTGCGGTCACTTTGCCTCTCTGTGATCTTTGTGCGTCTGTTTGTTGTTGCTTTGTGTCTGTTTTTAATTGCATCTCTTTGTACTAATCCACAAAGAGACTCTGCTGGCTGATAGACTTCATGTGGTCCTGGTGGTTGTGCCTTGTTGTGCGTCTCTTTGTGTTTTGTGTGGTGCAGGACTGTTCCTCCTCCTGTTGAGCAGCGCACCGTTTATTTTCAACTTTATACATTTAATTCAGCACAAATATCTCTGTTGAAATCGGACACGTGAGCATCTGTTGATTTGGCAGATTAATAAACTAAACCTGCAGCTTCTAAACTCAGGAAACAACCAGAGGAAAGAAAATCCACCTTTAAAGCTCAATTTGCCCAAAAATCAATCAGGAGAAAGAAAATGTTACATAAAGAGCGATTATTTTACATCACCAGCTTCAAATGAGCTATTTCTAAGTTTGGCTATTGCTACTCAGCTAACGTTAGCATTAACAGCTTTTTGCTTTTCATTCTAGAAGAAATGTCAAACTTCTTTACTGGAAAGTAACGTTTTATCTCCTTCGTACTAAATCCTATTTATGAGACATTACAGAGCCGTCTGTAGGTTTTTATTTAATCTGAACTCTGCCCAACAGCTGAATATCCCAACAAGATGGGACTGCCGACGTCCCTTAAAATACAGAATGGTCCCGCTTTTAGAAACTAAAAGTTGCGTTCCTTATTAAACTGCTGAGGGACGCACTCAGTCCGTATTTTTAAAAATACATGCAGATTTTTTATCATCATTTAACTCACGGCAGTAATCTGCCTGCACGTTTTAACTTTAAATCACTCATTTAAAATAATGCCCCCCTCTTTAAATCCCAACTGTTTATTTTTAAATGTCTTTTGAAATTTTTTTTATTTCGTTGCCCGTTTTCAGTCTGTCTGCTAAAATAAGCTAATTAATTGTTAATCATAGTTCCATATGTGCCGAGTTTTGTTTCCTTATATTAACTTTCAGCAAGAAAGCAAATAAGGTCATTCTCTGAATATAAAGTCATTCAAAAATATACAAAAACATAAATAATGATTTTAAAAGAGAATGAAAAGAAACAAATAACAGAGGCGACTTTTTTTTTTTTTTTCCCCCTCAGGGTATTTATTTCAACAAATTTTCACCACATTAATATTCATGCAATACTTCCGAAAAGCACAAAAGGAGGAGACTGAGATTTTAAACATATTAATCCCCAAAATCCAAAAACCTTTTTCTGTGTTTTCAACGCTCGTCCGTCCCATCTCTCATTAAAGGTTATACAGCAGAAAAGGGGTATAAAAAGCTGAGAGGGCAGTAAAGCGTCAGTTCGCCCAAATAGAGAATGGGAATTTTATTTTCTTCGTGCTGAAGGACAGTTCAGTCGTCACTTTGAATTTTCAAGCCCTTTCGTGGATTTTGACTTTTCATCATGTTCGATAATGACATTAGCTTTTCAACAAAAGGTGCAATTTCCGTTTTCTTTATTAACCATGCAAGTGAAATAATTAGGATTACTTGTGATTTGTTTGTTTGCTCTTTTTTTTTTTTTTAAACCAAGCAGATGATTGTGTTCAGTAATAGTTTCAGTTTTCAGCAGCTTGTATCGTTGTTGTTACTGTACAGTGAGTTCCAACATGAAAGGAACATTTTGGATGAGAAAAAACAGTCTACAGACATTTACTATTGTGAAAGACCACGACGACGACAACGACAATAACAACAACAACAACAACAACAACAAAATGACAAATTGTTCAAAGGAAAATGTAGCTGTGTGAACGTCAAGCTGGCACTACCAGTTCCTTTTTTTTTTTTGCTTAATTCAAAATGTTCTGTTTTCTGCCACTCAGTAAAACAAATCATAAATATGCAGCTGACATAAATAAATAATTTAAATCCAAATAAAAATCTGAAAACACACACTTCACAGAAACACATCACCCAAAACATGAAAATGGGACATTACAGTGGACACAACAGTACCGTCAGTCTCTTCTGCACCAACGATCCAACTGACAGCCGACCTTTTTTTTTCCAGAACATGTGAACATATTGCTTGTGGATTATGTCGTTTGTTTTTCGTTGTTCTCCCGTCGTAGTTTTCTTCTTTACAGGCGTCTTTGGAGGAGTTCATGTCTGACCACATTCTGAGGCTGCAGCCTGTGATTGTCTCACTGGCCATTTCCTCAGAGCTCATCTTCATCAGAAATGATGCAATCAGCAGTGAAGCTACAACGAATGTCAGACCGTCCCCTCCCCCCGCCTTGACGCCAAGCAGCTGTCGCCACACCTCCTCCTTCCTCTACCTTTTCTCCTGTTCCTCAAACTTGGAGAAATCTTCCTCCTCAGCTCACACCAGCCTCACCTGTGAGCGGCTGGCCTGTAAAGCGGCGGCGGCAGCCTCTACACGCAGATCTCGATGGGCGTGGTCACCAGGATGCGCCCCCTTTCGTTGTTCTCTCTGTTGACCCGCTCGTAGCTGCCAGTGGAAGACGGCGAGCTGTTGGCAGACATGGACGAGTAGTTGGTGTCCATCATGATGCTTCCCTTGGCCACCACGCAGGCCGGCGAAAGGCTCTGCTGCTTCAGTCTGTCCACCAGCACGTCTTCTTCAGACGAGGACGAGCTGATGTCCAGAGGGGGACCGCCGTTCCCGTTCTCCGTGTCCAACATCCAGCACTGATTGAAGTAGCTGAAGACTTCTTTGACGGAGCAGCGGCGCTCCTGCTCGATGGAGAGGAGCCTACGAAACATCCGCAGAGCTTCATCGGTGAAGCGGCGCCACTGTGAGGGCACCATCCCCGTCCGGCGACGCTGCCAGCGGACAAACTCCTCGTAGAAGGCGTCGTTTGGCATGGCCTTCTCCCAGGGGAAGTTTCCTGTCAGCATGCAGAAAAGCAGCACGCCAAACGCCCACACGTCCGTGCTGTAGTCCACGCAGAAGCCCTCGTGCCGCGAGGTGTCGCACAGTTCGGGCGCCGTGTACGGGATCGTGCCGCTCACGCGCTTCACCGGAGATCCGGCGCGCCGCGTCATGCCAAAGTCTGACAGCTTTACCTTCCTGCACTCTTTGTCAAAGATGAGGATGTTCTCCGGCTTGATGTCTCTGTGGACCAGCTTCTTGCAGTGCAGGTAATCCAGAGCGATGGCCACCTGGTGCACGCAGCGCTTCGCCACCGCCTCGGGGAGCCCCACCTGAACAGGAAACAGAGCCATGACAGGACGAGTTCAGGAAGAGAAGTCACAGCTGTGAAGGGGTCCCGAGGTCCAGAGCAATAAAATATTAACATCTGTCTGAAATGTTGTCATAATTAATCAGGTCACACTGCTCTGACCTTTGACCGACTAACTCTGATCAGTTAATCCGTGATTTGTGCCAAATTTGCGAAAATCACATCCTCAAAGCCAAAACCCCATTTTGGGAGGCCACCATGACCTTAACATTTGACCTTTCTCATCAGCTCATCCTTGAGTCTTTGTGAATGTTTGTGTTTGAATGTCCTCTTCAAACCATTTTCAATAAGTTTGTTTAACTGAATCAGGGTTAAATTTGATCTTCTGACTCTCTGACTCCCAGAAAAACCTAATTAGTCACGACATTCACAATAAAAGTCCAGTGGATTTTTGTTGTCCTGGCACGGGGAAGTGACGACCGTCCACTGAGCCCACAGCTAAATGTCACGAAGAAAACCATAAATAACAACACAGCTGTAAACAGCCCTGGATGCCAAACACTAATCCGCAGGGACTCAGCCTATATACATCTGAAGCTGCAGCACGTCTGGAAACGAGTCCAAAAATTATTTCCAGTATTTGAAGGATTAAGAATGAATCATTTAGATTATGTTACAATGAAATATTAACCCAAAAAGAAAAAGGAACTAATTTGATATTTGCAGAAATAGAGATGAAAATCTAAATCGTTAAACTTTGTCTAGCTGGTGATATTTTGAATTGGAGTCAAATATCATTTAAATTTCGGTTCTAATCCAGAAAACGGAAACTTTTACTTCAGATTTAGCAGACAGACTTCCTCTCTGGAGCCGCTCCAAACTGGGACTCAGCTCCACAAAACCACTTCTACTCTCTGAAATCTGAAATGGACAGAGCCTGGCAGTAAAGGACTGCCGTGGTCCACCCTGGACTCTCCCCGGACCTGGAGCTCACCTGCGGAGGGATGATGTCGAACAGGTCTCCGGCCAGAGCGTACTCCTGGGCGAAGATGTAGTAGTCGTCCGTCTCGAAGGCGATGCCGTACATGTTGATGATGAACGGGCAGGGCGACAGGTAGAGCGAGATGCTGTACTCTCGCAGGAAGCTCTTCAGTTTGGTGGTCTTCTTCCTCAAAAACTTCAGGGCCATTTTTGTGCCTGAAAAACGAGGACAGGGAACAGTTACACAAGCTGCAAATCTCATCCCTCACTTCTTCTTTTCCCACCCGATTAAAAGTGTTGGGGGATTTATTTCAGAGCTGCTAAACCACATGCGAGAAACTTAATTAGAATTTTTTTTTTTCGTTCATTTCATGAATATTTAAACTCCACCAAGGTCACTGAATTGAATCCTGGTGTGATTTCTTTTATGTTGTTAGCATTTCCAATCTTCCCGATGAGTCTTGTTCCCACAGAGTGACCAGGATGTTGCTGATCTGCTTTCATGTCGGGGATTTTGTGGTGAAGTGACGTTAACTGCTGCAAACACGTCCTCAAAGACGGCCGGTAATAAGATTAGAAAGCCAAAGACAAGGCGAGGGTCTCCTTCTACCCCGCAGTAAATCATTTCCCTTCATATAATAAAGTAGAGGATGCAAAAAAAAAAAAAAAAGCACTCAGTCATCTGGAGGGAACACAGAAAGGCAATTTGTGCAGACATGGTTCGGAGGCTCAGCTCGCCTCTTCTCTCTCTCTTTGGCGGCCACTTGCTGCCCAGAACAAGAGGGAAGAGAAATTACCAGGACTAATCTGAAAGCCGCGCGAAATACCCCAGACAATAAACCTGGAGAGCTGCCACGTCTGCCTCTCCCTGCACCAACAGTCAGCAGAGATGAGAGGGGACACTTCTCCAATAGCACCGGATCAGCTCTGCAAAGTGCTGTGTGCATTCAAAGCCTCTTTAGGAAAGACCGGGGGGGGGCCTCAAGGTTCGTTCTTAAAGCAGCAACACAAAAAGAGTTTCCCTAAAATACGTAGATTAAAAACATTCTTCTTCTTTTTTCTATCAAAAATACTTTTGGCCTTGAGGACGTGACATCTGAGGGAACGTCTTCCAATCGGGCAGAAATCCAGAATGAATTGATTAGATTTTGGTGGTCAGGGGTCAAAGGTCAAGGGGAAGAGTCTGGATAAACAGATTTAATCCGGATGTGGTTTAGTTTGTTTGGGTTTTTTCTGGTTTCTCCGATATATAAATCTGTTTATCCACAAGACCAACAAAGGCCACAACCAATTCTTCTGGGGCAAACCACAGAAATTTAGAATTCATCCATCAGTTATTCTGTCCGATGAACTTCCACACAAAACAGACAAAATGATGGTTCGTGTTACGGCGAATATGGAGCTGATAAGACTCCTCAAGACTCACACGACATGTTTCTGCTGAGCAGCTGTGGCATGAAGAAAAAAAAATTTAAAATACAATATTGAGCTGGATTTGGTTGGCAGATGTTGAATATTAAAAGATTTTATTAATTATCAGGGCACAACTTTTCAAAAAGAAATATTTGGCCTGTCACTGATGCCCCTCTGGCCCTTATTTAACAGTTACACTTGTTCTGATTTAGCCTCTCAGTTCTCGGCTTCCCTGAAATGCATTCGCACACAATTGGTATTGAAAAGGTTGGAAATGACTTTGCAGCTCATTTATTCTCCACGATTTAACTTTGACATTTACACAGAGCAGCATTACAAAGTTGAGGGCAGACGGTTAAAGCCGCTCTGACTCGCTGATGCTTCTGAAAAGACGTCAGCGACACAGCAGCAGGTACATTTGCTTTTCTAATACGTCTCTTCAACGGCCGGCAAAGGTCAGAACTCATCTGAGCGGCAGATGCAGCCACTCTGAGAGGCTTTGTGCTCCATAAAAGAGATTATTAAGAGGCTCTGAGCAGCTGGTCAACATTTTGGCTTTAGTGTAAAAAGGTTGAAAACGTCGTCTGTTAGTGAAATAGTGAATTTAGGTCGTCTGGATCCTGATCTGTGCTGACTCACCTCGTACAAAGGCGTCGTGTGTTAGCTCAGATTTGGCTTTTCTGAAAGTAAACACTTCAGAACACTTTACCTGCGCCGATTGTATGTTTGAGTAACAGGAAAGAGGAGACAAAACACCATTATTTCTGCTGCTGCCAAATGGAAACGTTTTAAAGCGGCACTCTGGACGGCTCTTATGTAAAACGTCTCTGCCTCATCACTCTGAATTTCAAAGCAGGGCCACAAAAGTGAACAGCATCCCATTTTCTCCAAGTGCAAGCCGGCACATTTCCTCGCTCTGAGGCCAAATTCATCTCAGCAGGTGAGTTTGAGCAAAAAAAAAAAAAAAAAAAAAAAACACGCTGATGATCTGAAACTTGAAATGCGAAGTGTTTGCTCATGGAGGGATTTGTTGGGTGTAAATAAATAAGTCCATGAAGACTTTGGTCCAGACCTGCTCTGAGTAAAGAGCCTTAGGTGTCCTACTCCGTCCAAAGACATCTGAACTCTCCACTATGAGGGGCCAATTGGGGGCCCCTTTTCTACTTTGGTGCCAGTCAAACGTGCAGATTTGCTAATTTTCACATATAAACATGTGAAAAGATGAACACTGGTAGTTACCTCTGATTTTGTGGATGACCAGGTCCACCTTCCCGTACGTGCCCTTGCCCAGTTCACGGACGACCTCGTAGTACTTGTTGATGTCCAGCTTTTCCAGGTTCTGTGCGGCGATCAGCTGGAGCTCCTCCAGGATGTCGACGGAGGCGCGGGAGCCGTGGGTGGAGGAGTTCATTGTGGCGGCGGGACGGGCCGAGGGTCGAGACGGCTGTTCCTGTGGAGCAGGAAGGAAAGCGGGGTTCATGATGTGGAACAGCACACAGGGGACACCTATTGTTACTGCAGAGACACTTATCGGGACAGTGAATGGGACCCCCTTTGAGTCCGGGCCAAGTGAGCTGTTACATAACCTTCGATTCGTTTCCAGGACAAAGAGACCAGGTTCTTCCCGGCAAGAACCGGAGTCTCCAGCCACATTAGCGGCTCCTCTTGGGATTGAATCTTTATTTTAGCCTTAAACGTACAGCTAACAATAACAATGAAATTAAATCAAATAAATGAACTGAGATTGCGTCGATGACCCAAATCAGGCCTTCAGTCTTTAAAATGTTTCAAAAGTTCATGAATGTTTTTTCTTGCTCACATCATTGTAGCCTCTGAGTGTCTAAAGTGTTGGTTAAAAAAAAACAAACACTTTTTAATTAGTCGCATACACAAAGACGCCATGTTGGCTCAGGTCAGACCTCAGAGTAAACAAAAAGGCAGAAATGGAGGAGCTGCAGCTTTTGTGTGTTTTTTATATTCGGGGTTAATAATCTACGTGATGACGAATTTTACACCACAAAAGTGATTAAGTCCATTTAAACCGTCGCTGACTGTCAGGATTAAAAGTAACCAAATTTTGATTCTTACTTCACTCAAAACTACAAAATAACCACCTCACAGTGACACCAAAAGAAAACGACAGAAGGATTCATCCTCTGGAGACCACGAAAGATGAAGCACCAATCTGTCGGAGGTCCAGCTGACGGAGTCTCCGGTCTGCACCACGTGTAGAAGGAGAGGAGAGTCCTGAAGGGACTTCCTGTCTGTCATTCTTCTAGTTTGCATTTAAACTCAATTATCTCATCAGCAGCACTTTCTGCCAGGAAGCCGAGCGATCGATTCCTGCTCCTTTGACATATAATCAAACCGAACTCGGCATCTTTGGGTGTTCTACCAACGTGAGAAATATTTTGGTTCTTTTGACTGAATAAGTTTCTCTCCATCATGCCAACCGACCAAACCACCACGTTAGGAAAAGGACGTGCGGCTGATTAACAACCGTCCTGATGAATGATCCGCCTCCTCCTGACACATCGTGTTTCGTCTCCGTCGCGCCTGCTAACTTCCAGTCTCAGCAGATTTGACTCACCTTCCTCCTCCTCTCCTCCGAAGGAGCCAAAACAACACTGTTCTGCTGCGTCCTCCATCACTCATCGTGTCTGAGCGTGTGGAGAGGCTTGACCGCCCCGATGGCGCAGCAGAATTCTACCGTCTCTCATTAACGGCCGTGAGGAAGCGTTGAATGAGACGGGATGCTAATGGATGCCGTGCTCCGCGCCCATCTGTGCACGGCGGGGAAATGTGTACACAAAACTCAGCAGAGACGTGTGAAACCAGTGACACCAAACAAAAATATACTGGAGACAAATTTACTGCAGACACACTAAGTCTGTGCTTTTTGTTGTTGTTGTTGTTTTTTTAAGTAAAACAAAAAAAACAAATACAATTTTTCTTTATAGCTTTAAGCACTAATTACCTGCAGCTTCTACAGATACTGACATTTATATATAAACGTCCAAAACTGATCACTAGAGATCGACTAATATCATCTGCATTAACACAAAAAAGACAAATAACAATGTTAATATATAGAAATCAATTATACAGCTGAACGATCAACTTATTAAGTAAATTACCCCAAAAGATTGTGTTTACATATTGAAATGTGTATATCAGGAATAAAGAAAATGAAAAATATTTGTGGTTTGATCCAGGCCGGACTGAAATGAGATGATTTTAAAGAACTGCACAATAAATGTGACTTTAACGCTCGTCAGGAGTTTGAACAGACTGGAAGTTCATTTACAAAAAGCAGAAACTGGCTGTGGGATGAAAATGGCTCAGGACACAAACCGAATGCGCCGAGAACAAAAAGCACAAAAGCAAATAAAAAATAAGGAGTCAGCTGAAGCCAGAGGAGCCAACCGGCTGTCCATCAGCTTCCCCCCGACAAGGTCAATAAAACACAGCGGCTGAGGGAGCCGGGGAGAAAACGTACCTGCTGCTCACAGATGAACACACGCTGTCTTTATTTTGGATTGTGATTAGATTTTTAATAAACCCGTCGGTTCAGTTCTTCTGCACGGCCTTTGCATCGCAGTCACACACGGTGTCCGCATCGCCGGCACAATAAACGGAAATGGGTTTCGAAAAATGAAAAGGAGAGTGAGGCATTTCTCCTTTCAGCATTTTCGAATAACGGCGACGAGCTGCAGAGCTGCACTTTGAGACCTGCGTCTTTGTTCTGGAGTCGCCTGCAGAGCGCTCTGCAGAGTGATTTCAATTTCAGGTTCATACAAATTTTATGCCAAAACATCCAAATTTAACGCGGCTGCGTTGAAATCTCCTGATAATCAACAACATCAGTTTGATTCCACACACTTACGGGAAGTAACTTTATCTAAGAATTTGGATTTTAACCGTTCACTTTAGCACCTGAACCCCAAAAATATGTGTTGGCCCTGAAAGCAGCGAATGAAAACATCACTTCAGTCTGAACATCCTCAGATTTCTGTCACTACAAAACACCTAACTGGGACAGTCTGGTTGCTGCTGCCTGTTTTTATTCTGCCAAACCTCGACATGTGAGCACAGATAATGCACAATGTCAGACTTTTCTGAGCGTTCGTACGCACTCATCTGTGCGCCCGTCTTATCAAAGAGCTCAGAGATGGGAGAAGTCACAACCAGCGCTAATGAGACGCATCTTGTACTCTCTGCAGCTCCCAGCAGCCCCTGCGCTCCTTCTCGGCGTGTCGGTGCCACGGCTGCTCCCCGGAGGGCCTCCAGGACGCTGACGAGCACCCCGCCGCCTTTCTTCTCGTGTGTAATTAAAGCTCAGCTGGAAAGATGCCAATCTGTGTTGCATCATTTTTGCTCTCCTCCACATCATGTGACCTGCCTGTTGACCCACACGGGTGGAGGTTCGACTGTAGACGGAGCTGACGAGCCCACAAAGTGTTAAAGAGAAAACCTTCAGGTTGATCTAATTTACGGCTCCTTGTGGACTTCATGTGTGACATAAATCATCTGAACAGCTGCTGTTCCTTCATTTCATGACACAACAACATATTCTGATCACAATTCACAACCCAATTTGGAGGGTCCAGTCCAGTCAATGGCCATTTTGGGCCGTGAAGGCTGAAGTGAAATGAGACGATCTGCTCAGCATCAGCAGCTCCTGTCCACACAACGCCCCCCCCCCCCCCAACGGAAACCTAACAGAAGTGTAATATTCTGGCTTTCTGTCGGTGTTTTGCTGCCGCATCACATAACGAAGGGCAGCGAATCATTCGAGGCCTTTCTCTCCCTGAAAACACAAAAATTGTCGGCCATATTTGAAGGAGCCGACTTTGACGCCGTCCAAAAGATGAAACCGCTGAATTGGGACACGAGTTAAATCTAAAGGATTAACATCACAATAAAAGCACAACGTTCCTTTTTTGTGTTAGCCATGTTAGAACAGGTAGCTTATATATCGCTTCTCATCCTGAACATCTGGCTTTATAAAGACGGACGCTTCCTCCAGGATAAACTCATTCTCCTTTGAGTTATAACTCAGTCAAATCTGGACACAGACGTGAGTCACATGTTTTAGATTCAGTGCGATTTACACTTCCAGACCATCATGAAAACACGTTTTTAAAAAATGGGAGCCATTCAGCTACTGCGGAAACAAATAAAGGCTCAAATTCGTCACAATATTTCCATGTTAACTTGTTCCACGCTGAATATTGTGTGGACACTTTCCCATTCATACAGATATATTTACTGTGGTCGTTAAGACTTAAAACAAGCTGTTAAAAGAAAAAAAAAAAAAAATGATGCCAAGAAACAATACAAGCAAAAATGAGCGTCCAAACATATTCTGAATATAAAAATATGTGTACTGAGAAAGAAATTGTGACTATCGACTAACTGCTCTAATTTTCAGGGTGACAAAAAAATGAGCATAAATAAAAAGGTCATTTCTCCGCCCTCACACAGAGAAAGCTGAGAGAGCTTTTATTTAAACTCCTGCTCTGCTCTCAGGTACCTCCAGAAAGGCAACAAATCAATCTGCCAGTTTTAACTGCAGCGAACAACACAGATCAGACTGTTCCCGCTCCAGAGCCCCCACAGTCACATCCAGTTCAGTTTATATTAGATTTTTAAGGTCATACTACATTTATGAATCTATTTCTGGCCCCGGATCGTCACTGAAATGCCGCCAATCCGAGCAGCTCCATCAGATCCACCGGACCAAAGCGACAAAGATGCTGCCAAAACACCAGCTGAACATTTATCAGCACACATGCATCAACACCACAGGTGGGCCGCAATTAATGTGAGCAACACAACCAAAGTGCTGAGTAACAGTATCCCTGTCGTTTGGCAAACACACAAACAGCCTCCGCCACCTTATTTGTGTTTCAGGCCAACATCAACTTGTAAATCGTCATCTGTAATGTTAAATCGATACGTCACCCAACTGAAAACTACTTCATGAACAAGTGCTCCCATCTTCAGCCACATTTGGCTCCAGACAGAAGTCAAACAGGAGAAGAGAAACACTTGGTTGACTTTAATCTGGTTGATTTGGACTTGGAAGGTGACTGCTTTGAATTTTGAACTTGTATTCTGTTTATATCGACATTTACACAGTTTTTTTTTTTTTGGTTTGCTGAGTCCTGACATGAATGGACATCGACGATCTGTGTGAACAGGAATATGAAGAGGTCCAGAGCTAACAGAGCAAAGAGCCTCCAGGTGGAGCAGACTGATGTCTGTCTGTCTGTCAGCGCCGGTCATGCGTTGTTAAGTGTGACTGGATGAAGCTCACTCCATCCTGCAACACCTGCACGATAACGACGAGATGAAGACTCAAACTCTGACCGTCTCACCTCGAAACGTCTTTCTGTGACAGTTGAGCTTCAGAACAAGTTTTTAGTGAAAGTTAGAGCTGCTCATCCAACAGAACTGGATTCTGAGGTTGTCCCAGTCCAGCAGGTTGTTTAATTACCTGGACTGCTGACCTGCCAGCAGAGTTTCTGTGGCGCTTTAACAGAAAGTGGTTTCTGTCGTCAGCGAGAAGGGGGAAATAAAAAAAATATATTCTTTTTCTAGGAATTTACAAACATACTTTCTGTAATTACACACTTTCACCAAAATTGTGTGGTTGGCAAATAGTTTGCGGCCCCCGACCTTTAGGCCGGTCCCTGCTGGTTTAAGATGATGTCATCGACCCTTCGCTCTTGTCTTTGCATGTCCTTAATTAGCACAAACAAACCGCAGCTCAGTCGATCTTCATGTGTTTAACCAACAATCAGACGGACAGTTGTGTGAAATGGCTCCAGCGTTCAGTCCATTTGTGACAAAGTGAAACGTCGTTTGTGTTTGTGCGTCCTCAGCTCGCAGCGGTTGAACTGGTTGAACTCTGTCCATCACAGGCCGGACCAAACCATCCGTACTGGGAAATGTTATTTCTGCCCCACCAGCAGCTCTTTACTCCTCAAATGTTTGTAGAAGTTATTTTTTTTGTGGGGGGGCCCTCACGGAGCTGTGGAGAACATCAAAGCGTGGCGACGTTAACCGGCTCGGACTTCTGCATCTTCAAACACTGGAGCTTTGTGGCCGCCGTTTTAACTTGAACGCCACATTACAGGTAACATTAACCCCCCCCCCCCGCCCCTTTTTGTCTGCTTTCATCTGTGCCCCCTTTCATCCCTCCATCCGGTCTGTTTACACGAGCATCTGGACCAAAGGTTGTTTTCTATGTCCGTTAATTCACTCATGAATCCGTTCATAAGTTTAAAATAAGAGTTTAAACAGAGTTTAAATCCGGCGTCAACAAATATTTGGTTTTGGTCAAATAACAGTCAAGAAGCTAACAGCCTTTGGCTCCATTATCAATTCTTAAAAAGTCTAATTTTCCTTCTCCACTGGTCAAACAACCTGCTCAGACCAGGTCTATAAACACAACACAACACAACACAACACACTGATTTTCACCTCTTTTCCTGCCATCAGGTCTGTTTGTCAGCTTTATGGGAAAAGCTTTAATCGCCCTTTTCTGCTGTGATACAGATCTTTAAAAAGGTAAACCTTCTAATTCACTCGTTTCCCAGATGACATAAAGCTGTGAGTTCTGTGGACGTAAAATGGACGACGTCGGGTTGGTGCGTCTGTGTGAGACACGTCGGTAGGTTGTTGTGTTTTTGTGTTGTTAAAGCTTCAGAGCTGCAGCTCAGTCGTCCACTCAGAGGCTTGGTGTTAGCTTCATTAGCTTCATTAGCATCAGACTGACTTAACCCCGATTATTTCACTGATTTATCAGCTGATCATCATCTGATATTCAGTTTACAATTCAAGCCAACAAATCTGAGATGAATCCATTTATCAAAGAAAAGTTTCAGTTCTTAGCATGATGATCGCTGATCAACAGCAACTATTCTGATAATAATAATAATAATGATCATTATTGATTAATGGTTTCATTTATTTTCAGTTTCAACCAAAAAAAACTTCCAACTATTCTGTTTTCATCTTCTGAAATGACACAACTGAGAATCAAATGTTTCTTTGATGAACCAAATTAAGATTTTTATCTCCAATTGACGACAAAAGACAGAAATCAGACACTCTTTGGCCGTTTTTCCTCCAATGATTATTAAAACGACTAACAGACGATCAACACAGTTATTGATTATCTTTCTTCCAGGTGACTGATTGTTTGCAGCTGCAGCTTCTTAAACGAAGCCCAAAACTAAAATATATTCAGTTTGTATGAAGTGAAATGAGCAGATTTCCTCGTTGTTGCACATGAAAGAACAAACCTGTATTTAAAACGTTGGCTGATTAGTTTCCTGTCAGCAGACAAACAGAACGATGGACTCAATCTTTCACCTCTGAACAGCAGCCAGATCAATCTGAGCTCCTTTTTGTGTGTCTGTGTGTGTGTGTGTCATTTCATGATGTAAAGTTCACATGAATAAAATATAAATGAATCCAGGTTGAATGATTCTGTCTGAGCTGAGGTCAGTGTCAGTAACACACAAACTGCAACACAAAGACATGAAGTGTGAATCAGCTCTGCAGACACACTGCCTCCTGTACACCCACTACAACTGCAGCACGTGTGTGTGTGTGTGTGTCTGTGTGTGTGTACAAACGTGGACAGTTAATACAAATAGGTGTGATCAATGAAATCTAAAGACAAATGTCGACAGCAGAAACAGCACAACACTGGCTGATTACACGTGTGTGTATCCGGGTACACAACAGCAGGTCTATTGTTCACACTGTGCAACTTTTATATCGTGTGTGTGTGAGGATTTAAAATAAATTTTAATTTAATTAAATTTAAAAAAAAATGAGCTTTAACAGTGCAGAAGCTGTAAACACAACAGAGCTCCAAAAAAAAAAAAAAAAAAAAAAAAATACACAATCTGGAAACACAAAGTGGGTTTGAAACAGCACCAAATGATTTGTCTGGCACAAAATAAACAAACAAACACACAACCAAAAAAAACAACAGACCGCTCTTACCTTTGGAAATGTGCTGCATGCAGGATCACCTGAGTCCGGAACCAGCAGCGGATCCGCCTCAGACCTCCAGACGGTCCGTGTGTTTAAATCCTCACAGAGCAGCCGAGCCCGGAGCTCGGACCTCGGCTGGAGCCTCCGCCGCTCCCGGTCTCCGGGCTCCGGTTACTGTCCTCCGGTCTCCGTCTCTGTCCTCCGGTCTCCGTCTCTGTCCTCCTCCGGTTACTGTCCTCCGGTCTCCGGTCTCCGTCCGTCGGCCGCTCCGCCGCTCCGGAGCCGCTGTCTATTGTCTCCGCTCCCCGCCGGTGGCCACGCCCCCCGCAGCCAGCGCCAGCCAATCGGAGCACAGAGCGGCGGTGTGCGCCTCTGCGGCGGCGATGCCTTCAGGAGCCGCAGGAAATCAGAGATTTCATTTCAACCGGTTTTCTGTGAAAGTAATCAGGTGGTGATCAGTCTGGTTGGCTCGGAAGGAAAAGGGGAAGGAATCTTATTATTACATTATAAATTACATTAAGCTCCATTAAAGAGAAAGACCAGGTACAAGCAGACTACAACTCCCAAGATGCATTTCAGCAAACAGATTAATCATAGTTTATGACCATACTGACCTTCATTCTGCCTCCAAAATTCTCCATTCCAGAAAATTTTACACATATTTTTTATCTGACAAAATCAGTCCCAATTATATCAGAACCCAAAAAAAGTAAAAAACAAAAACGGGTTCAGATAGACTACAACTCCCAAGATGCATTTCAAGAGTTTATAACAGCACACAGAAGATAAACCTTCAGATTCTGGCTCCACTGTGTGAGGTTGAAAAGAGTCGTGTTGAGACAAAAATACTTCGAGTCTGCAGGCCATCAACCTTCCAATCGTATATTATTATTAGTAACAGTAGTAGTAGAAGTAGTTGTAGTAGTAATAGTAGTAATAGTGGTAGTGTTATGTTTTCTGTTAGATTTTGGAATAAAAAAATCACTACATGTGAATTTTCTGTTTCTGTTTTTCTGAATCTCTCTATTTTTCATTTATTTGGACATAAAACTTTTACAACCACAAACTGTTTTTGATCTTATTCTGAGCACCTTCTTTTTTCATGGCATCATTAGACAGACGGAGGAATCAGACAAAGACAGCAGAGTTTGTGCAGAAAAAAGGAGACGAAGGGACGTACAAACAGTTTAGAAGCTCATAAGGTTAAAATCTCTTTAAACAAACTCCACCAGCTGATTTAAACATTATCTCCGGCCTTATTCCCCCCCCCCCCCCCCCCAATGATTCCCACGTCCCTGAATGCGGCAGCAGAGGATGCTTTAGCACAGCATGTACCAAGAAACGTGCAGCAGTGAGTGTCTGAGATTTAAATCTGTGTTTCCTACAACGTGTGTGTGTGTGTGTACGTTTGCAGCAGCAGCGGTGAATGAAAAGATGTGAGCAACATCAGGTGTCGACACCGAAGTGACCTTGGGAGTCTCTCCTGTGGCGACTCAAGGCTGCTTGTTAAAGTAATTCAGAGAGACTGAAATGTGCTTTTCAGACCGAGATGAATCTGTGACGCTGCGGTTCGGTGTATTGATCCATGTCTGCTCGTCTGTGAGGCCAAATGATCGGCGGGATCAGACTGGAGGCCGCTCTGTTAGTTCGGACTTGTTGACTTAACTTCGTCTAACGTTGGATGTTGGCTGAGAAATTTGTTCACGCCTTTGTGCTCGTGAAAATCATCCAAATCAAACCCAAAGAACCTTCACACGATCCGACACAAGCCGCGAGGATCACGATTTCAAGGGCACTTTACAGAGCCGTCATCGGCCAGGACCTCTCAAGAGCTCGATGAAAAGGAAAAAAAGATAAATACAAGAGAAAAAAGTTAAGTTTCTATATCAAAGCAAGCAGAAAAGACGAGTTTTAAAGTTTCTTTTCTGAGTTAAATGCTTTTTTTTTTTTTTTTTTTAAAGGGGAATGAAATAAGTTGTAGATATAATAAGTGTGTAAACAAAACCAGAAGTGATGAGGTCAAAGGTCACGGTTGTGTTTCTCTGTGGTGATAATCAGATGTCAGACACACAAACGTCTCTGAACAATGTTGGAAGATTCTTCACCCGCTCTCTCAGTAACATGTCAAAGTCAAAGGATCATTTTAATTCCTGAGTCATCAGCTGCGACACCACGGCAGATTCTGCAGCCGAAGGAATCCGACTCAGAGGAGAGAACTGGAGAGTCCGGCTGCAGGAAAACAAGCAGCAGTGGGGAGGGAAGAGACGAAGAGACACTGATCTTCAATTTTTTATTTTTTTATTTTTTTTACTATGCAATCGCTGCTGAATTCATCCCAGAGTAGATTTTTCCATTTTCACCTCGAACATCTCTGTCTGACAGCATCAAGAAACGTCTTAAATCACACGTCACAGTTATACGTTCATATCTGAGGCGGACAAAGTGGCTCCCTCGGCGGTTTTGCAGAGAGCTCCTTTAAAAATTGACCAGCTGACAACACTTTAAATCGGACTGGGAGTAAAAATCCCCAAAGAGGAAGAGGTGACTCTGGCATTTGTGTATTTCTCCAGGGAGATGTGCGTCCTCACAGATAGTAATTATGGGAGAGTGGATGTGCGAAGACACAACGAAGGGGACGACAACGGGACCTGGTCCTGAAGAGTCCAGCTCAACGTTAAAACTGTTGGAATGATCAGCAGAGTTTCAGATGATGTTCACAGAAACATGTATTGATTATTAGCCAGAGGCAGGAGCGAAGGAAGAGCTTGGCTTTCTGGGAGATACATCAATTCTCTTAACTTAGGTCAGCTGAAGGTCTAAAGGTCCTTTAGCTGTTTTCCAGCAAGGAAACGGAGGATTTTATACAACCTGGCAACCCAACAGCAGCTCTTATTAATGACTTAGTAATTGATCTACGAACTAATGAGGTATTGATAATTAAAAAAAATATGTTAATTGCATCTTTAAACCTTTTTTAAACAATACCTCATCAGAAATACTTCACTTTTCTACGTCTCTAAAATTCAACAGTGAACATGTTGTGTCTTGTTTCAGTTAATTCAAATCATATACTGAAACTATAAAAATAAAACTTTACTCTCCCTCCGGTGGAAATTCACATGAAGTTTTTATTACTGTTGATTATTACGATCATAGATATTTAAATAATTACATTAAAAACATTGATATTCTTGCACATATCGTAGTTCTTGAAGCTCTCAGCTGTGAGTGATTTCTCTGTTTGTCTACTTTTCACCGCTGCCATCAGACAAACATCTCGTCTCCCTCAGCTGGAAGGTTATTGATGAGACTCCTCGTCTTCGGCTGCTCGACAGTAAAACAGGTCGATTTGGAGCGTTGGTTTTCCTGACAGAGCGGCTCAGGACGAAGGAGACGATTAGATGGATGTCAGTTCATTATCGTAACAACACGTTTGATCGGCTCCTCCTCAGGCTGGAATAATGACATCCTGAGGTTGGAGGGAAGTTATGCAACATGCGACTACATCTGTGAGACTCACAGCATCTACAGATTAATAAGAATTCAAGTCAGATTCATTATAAATAAATTTACCTTTGTGTTTCTTTGTCTCACTTGTCAGTTACAACTTTTTCAATTTTTCAAATACTATTAATTTATTTACTTTGGTAATCAATCTTATTATTTTGGGCCCCCCGGACCTGTTAGCTTTAAGCCTGTTAGGCAATTCACACATTGGTCACGTTAACTGATCAATTATAAATGTAAAGCTGAATGTGTAAATAAATGTGTGTCACTTACTGTTTATTAAAAGTCTGTGAGCGCCTGATTATGTTTTTCAGGTAAAAGTGCAGCATTAGCGACCTCAGAGGGATTTGTGTCTCACGTTTGTCCGCCCACCAAACAAACAACAAACAGCTGGGACTCCTTCAATCAAGGTTACAGCAGCAGTTTCCCAGAATGCCACACAAACACCACGATTCCCCGCCGGGCTGACATCCAGTGTTTTTAATCCGGGCTGCAGTCAGAAACCGGGGAGCTGGTTACTGCCCCGTCTGTTTGGAGCATCTACTCAGATAAACTGACTCAATTTCCAATTTCCTGACGACTAAAGCCTTCGTGAATGCAGGCGGGCTGAAGCCGAGGCAGAGATAAGAGCAAAAGAGTCCCGCTCTTGTGTAATTAGGATAAAATGTGGCGTTTGCACAGCAAAGGGAACGGAGCTCCAGCAGAGAATTGACCGAATTGTTTTCACGTTAGGAGGTTTTCTGGAAACCTGCCACGCAGGAGTCCAGTCCTGATTAGGAGGAAGGCCGTGAATTTAACATGTGAAGCTGCCTCCGGGTCCAATTAATTAAAGCTTCTGATATTCTAATGATAACTGAGCTGCACTGCAGGTTGGCTGAGTTTGTTGTAAACAGTTCATATTAAAAACTCCTACACAGAGCAGAGGAAGAATGGACACAGAACAATAATGAAGAGTCAGCCATGAAAAATCTATATAACTAATTATTTATAGCCGTTTAGCGGCTCGTGGATCGACATGTGGAGCAGGAGCCACAATCCAGCCAGGGGCTTTTGTTGCACTACTTTCTCTGCCATGTTTCTTATCATGTCTCTACTGCTGTTATATAAAAGTATTAAATGTAATTCAATGCAACAAAAAATTAAATGAGTATATAGTATATAAAAATATAAAGCCAGCAGCCAGCAGCTTTGTCTTTTGGGCACAAACTGAGGAACCCAAAAAAAAAAAAAGATTTGATCGCAGCTCTAATTCTGGTCCTCCATTTTACAACCAGAAGGTCAGAAAGAGGAGAAGAGATGGTGAAGATTCAAACAGGTCGAATCTGTGAAGAGGAGAATGAGTTCAGTCCTGAAGAATCCAATATACACCTGAAGCAGCTCTACGAGGCCGAAGTTTCACAGAAGATGAGGCGCTTTAAAAAGTTCGAGGTTCTCTAAACTACCAAAGAAGTGATAATAAAGATGTCAATAATAGTCAGAATTTAAAACACTAAAGTAGCGCTTTCACAATTTAACTCATATTAAACGGGTTTTAAAGTTCATCTTTAAACTTTAAACAGCCATATGCTAAGCTAAGCTAAGCTAAGCTAAGCTAACTAGCTGCCTGTTGTTTGATAAACGGACTGAAGGGCACCGATCATATCATTTAACTCTAAATGCAAATGAGTGACGTTTATTTGAAGCTAACAAAGTTTTTCGAGATGTTTCAGAAGGGCGATTTAGAGAAACCAAAAAACTACGGTGGCCCCGAGAGCTCATGTGCATTTTCAGCACATTCCTTCAACCTGACAAAGATGTTTGTTTGTTTGTTTTTGTTTTTTTTTTTATCTGTTTGTGTTTTAGTTTGTCTCTAAAGCTTCCCAAGTTTAACTAATTAAACAGAAAAGAATGAAGCAAACGAACAGCCGCTGCGATGCAGAACGTAAAATGTCATAACATCCTCATCACCGTAAAACATTTCATACCAGCAGTCTGTTGTTATTGTCGGGAAACAGAGTGAGATCAGGGAACAAAAAGCTGCTGAGAACCCTCCAACTGGTCTTCAGTCTGACAGCCGACCCCCCCCCCCCTCCATGTCTGAAGCACATGGACACAGTAACAGGTGATCTTCCACCGTGAACGAGGTGTTTTCTGTCGGGCAGAGCCAGCAGCCGCCCCCACACGGACCACAGATCCACGTGAGCACTGAGAGGAGAGGGAAAATAAATTGCTCCCTGACACAGCTCCTCTCATCTGCTTGGATGCCATTTTTATTTATTTATATATATATATATATTTTTTTTTTTTTTTTTTTTTTCCCTCAGCACTTCCTTGACAACAGCTCTGTAGGAGGGATATTTATTCCCCTCGCCGTCCACCAAGACTCTCCGCTCCTCACCTTTGACCTGAATCGACCAGAGCTGTTCTTCGGTTTATAATAATCATTAAACTCGGAGTACAATAGCGTAAATACAGCAGCTTGTTTCTCGTGCCACCGTTTCAAGATGAGCATGGTTAAAATGATTAAATCCCTCTCTTTGGCGGCGGCCTAACTCACAAGAACAACACAGGGCAGATTACCCAGCATCCTCCGGCCGTAAACAGTAAATTAAAGCGCTGTCACACGATGAGCTTGCAGCTGTAGAAGGCCGTGATTAATTGAAAAAAAAAACCTGCATCGAAGGAGGGAGGAGGTGTTTGTTTGAAGCTCTTTGGCAGGAGGGCGCCTTCTTTAGAGGGTTTAGAAATAAACTCTAAATTATCTGAATGACACGATCATTAAAAATACAAATGCTGCTGCTCCGATCGGTCGTCGATGAGAAATAAGTCATTTAATGTCAAAATTACCAAACTAATCTTTTTTTTTTGTGTGTGTGTGTGCAAGTGTGAGTCCAATCCAGGACATAGCCATATCCTCACTCTCCACAGTCTGACACTGACAGCAGCTTTCATCACTTTTATCTGTTATAATTTGTCTGCCCGATCGCTGACAGGACGTTCATCCGTCTGTCAGCTGAGTTTAACTTTCAGCAGGTGATGACTGACTGACTGACATTTTTTCCCGGAGTTAAATGAGCGACCCTGCTGACCCCGTTCAGCCTCAGGGTTTTTATTTAATGTTCATATTTCACTAAGCTTTGTGTGGATTCAAGGATTTGGTTTCTAATCTGATTAATGATATTTGCCTCCATTTCTACTGATTACATTGACAGGCTTAGATGGAGGCAACTGATTCGCTGTGGCGACCCCTGAAGGGAAAAGCCGAAAGGAGAAGAAGACATTGGACATCATCTACAAAACAAAAGCAGTCTGTTTGACAACACTGGTTGGAAAAAAAGTCAGACGGTATTGAAGTCTATGGGAAAATGTCCTTCCTCCTCCCTTATATTGAAGTCTATGGGAAAATGTCCTTCCTCCTCCCTTATATTGAAGTCTATGGGAAAATGTCCTTCCTCCTCCCTTATATCGAAGTCTATGGGAAAATGTCCCTCCTCCTCCCTTATGAGTTTATGGTCTCAGTCTCTAGTTTACAGTCTTCAACACAACATGATGTTCATTTTTAAATGATGCTCCATTTAGAGGAAGGAGGGGAGGGGTTAGGGGGCGGGGCTACTGTGTGACAAAAAAAAATCAGGATAGAGTACAGAGCAGGTCAGATCCAGTGTTTCCAATGTAGAAATGAAGTGAAACCCCCCCCTTGTTCTTTTGGTATAATGTGGACGTGCCAAATGTGATTTTCTGGCATCTGACTAGAGGATTTTTTGGGCGGTGGAGGTGATCCTTTCCACACAGCGACCTCTCTTTGCCATTTAAGGCTGCCAGGATGCACAGCTGCCAAGGCAGCTTTGACATTTTTCCTCCAGTGAAGGAACACCAATTTAAAAGTCTGTATATTATAGCTGCGACCGGCGGACTGATCATCACTCTGCAGGAGTTGGTGCAGTCCAGACTGCTGCAAACAAACAGATAATCCATCTCTGTAAGTGAAATTTAGTTTTACTGGAATCATAGGGAAAGAAAAATACTGTCATTAGTCTCACTGTCAAGAATAATTCAGCCCTTCGTCTCTACAGCTGCAGGCAGTAATTTATTCACAAACATAATGGCCTCATGAAATACACCGGATACTCTCAGAGCACCTGAACAACACAGAGAGAAGATTTACATCAATTTACATCAGCGGCAAAAAGAGCTGACATATTCACTGGTCTTTCCTTTTTTCACAGCAGATTATTCTGCACGGCAACCGATGAACTCAATGATTCAGCAAGTTTCGTGAAGAAAATAAATGAATGAAAATATCAATTTGAATCCTGATTAGTTGTGATGCAAACAAAGTGTTGATTTCAAATCTAAAAAGCAAGTCCATCGTTTCAATCCAGAAGGAAACATCTTCCTGAATCCATCTGCTGCCACAATGATGATATTTGAGGGTTTCAGTGAAATGTTTATTATCTGTGCTGAACTTTGGCACTGATACTCCCGGATGAGCTGTAACAACTTTAAATTATAAAACAGCCTTTTAGAACTATTGAGGTTGAGTCGTCGTCTCTGTGTTTAGTGTCAGTGTATTAACATCCTGACTGATAAGGTACAGAAAGTTAGCCTGTTAGCATCTGTCATTAAGAACAATCCACCACATATCAACATATAAAATATTTAATCAATCAATTTTATGTTGTTTTTTTTTCTGTTTGTTAAAACTTCTGCAGTTTTTCTGCCAAGTCTCTCAGATTTAGCCGTCAGTGGTCAGAAAAGTTCTGATATTCTTTACGAATCTTTCTGAGAGGTTCCTGATATCCGTTCCAGTTTAAGTCTCTCCTTTTTGGTTCCCACCAGCTCCAGAGCTAAACACTTCACCACTACAGCTGTCAACATGTTTTTTTGGAGCATCTACGGTAAAAAATTCTGCTCTTTAGTTTGTCAGAGTGAACAAAAAGCTGAAACTCACTCTTTTCTCCACAGAGGCTGAGATTCAGCTGATGATGGAACTCCTTCAGGTTTGTATTGTGGGCCGGCTCGATGAGGGATTGTGCTGTGTGACTGAAGATGAGGAGTCTGGCTCTGTGAGGGCAGGAAATGACCGAGGCCCCCGACGAGCCTGCTCATCAGTCCAGCCTCGCAGGGACAGGGACACCCCACGAGACCGGACCGGCCGGGACAACAACAGTCCACTGAGGCTGCAGCAGAAAACAACAGAGGAGTTGCACAGCAGAAGACTGAAAATAAAAAGACACTTTAGAAGTTTTGCATTTTTAAATCAGAGACTGCATCCTGTGATACATCTGCTAGATTTATTTTAAAACTCGCTGCTTCCCACCTTTCGGGAAGCTGCTGGGTTCTATTTCACTTCATCAACACACAAACAGCTGAACTTGCATATATGAGGAATTCATCAAAGCGAAGAGGAAATTGTGTCACTGCACCATGAAGCCGTAATTAACACAAGAGAAAGTGGCAGAAGCGCAAACTATGAAAAAGAGTTATGTAAAAACATGCAAATAACCTTTTCAGCATCAAAAACGAATTCATGGCAGTTATGTAAAAACAGAAAAGTGGGCTAATGGATCAGAGCGTTTGGACTTTATTGTGTTTGCAGAAAAAGAAAGAAGAAACATCTGTATTTAATCTAGAATATGAAAATTATTGTAGCATGACCTGAAAACTAAAAAAAGGAATAAATACATTTATGCAGCATGAAAAACGGGATGCAGATTGATTTTAAACAACGCACTGACGTGTAAATACGACATAAATGATCAGACAGTGTTGTGTGATACAAACCTCTGAGTCTTTAAAGCCACATAAAAATTTTAACTGATTCTAATCTCCAAAAACACACATCGCACAACAGCACAGAAAATTATGAAAAATTAATTATCATTTTATCTCAGATTAATGAACGCTCCAGTATTTTAATCAGCCTGTGAATGCTGACACCTGCTGGACAGACATGTTGACTCTCCCCTTCAGGTCAAAACTATGAGAACTTTTGTTTTTGTTGTCCAAAGCTTTATAAAAAAAAAAAATCTGACTGCTCACTTCAACAGCCAGCCTTTGAAAACCTCCAAATTCAAGAAGAAATTCTAGCTCATAAAAATAACACGCCAACAGATCAGGATTTGTTTAATAATATATATATATATTTTTTTATGTGAACCAAAACTCCAGAGGAGGAGTCTTTTCAGTTTCAGATAGAAGTCAACGTGCATCATTCTCAGTGTTTCAAGTTTCAACTCACCGTAGTTTGCAGCCATCTTGGATTTTTGAACCAGGAGAAGGTGGATCTGACCTGCTCTGTTCTCTGTCCTGATTGGATGGTACAGTCTGTCAATCACACAGTAGCCCCGCCCCCAACCCCTCCCCTCCTTCCTGGTCTGTTTCCCTCTAAATGGACCATCATTTAAAAAATGAACATCATGTTGTGTTGAAGACTGTAAACTAGAGACTGAGACCATAAACTCATCAGGAAAACATTTACTGAGGAGGAGGAGGGACATTTTCCCATAGACTTCAACACAACGAACTGAATGTTTTCCATTACAGAGTCAGTATTTATAAGTAACTACAGATCATTTTCATGCCGTTATCTTTTATCCATGCAGGGTGAGAAATGGGGAAACCGACACGATTAGCGGTCTTAAAACACGCAGCTGTCTGACGCCGTCCAATCGAAGACCGTGTGGCGGCTGATTGGACAAACATCTTCGACTCATCAACAGTTTTTGCACCACATATAGTGCATTACCACCAGAAAAATGACAACAGTTATAAAATACAAGACGAAGAACACGGAGTCTATGATTCCTGCCGCTCGTTGGAAGCGTCCAGGTTTTTTCTTGTCGGTGTTTCGTCTTGCAGCTTCCTGTCGAGCTGCCTTCACTTCCTCCAGGATCAGTTTCAGTACGTCTGGGTCACTGGGCCCGGGCAAGGGAAGCGGATTCTGGATTTCCTCGGTTCCAAAAGGTTCTGTGCAGGAAAACAGTTTTCAGATTACACCATACACCATCCTGACTCTCACTGGAGGCCCTACTGGATCCAGGTCTGCAGACTGAGGCCACCAAAGTCATCATTCTGTTCATGAGACCAGTTTGAGGCCACTTATACTTCGTGACGCGGTGCATTAAAGGGCTGTTTACTTTATCTTAGTTGTCTGTTGTGTAGGATCTCTACTGTAAGTAAACAACAGTTCAAGGTATCGAGTGTTAGATCTGCAGATATTGTTGACTTACCTTGGTGATAGCAGGTTTCCGGCTGAATCTCCTCTTTGGTTTTAACAGAGGTTTGAGCGTAGGAAACATCCAGATCCAAGAGGAAGCTGACCAGCATGGACTCCAGCACGCTGATCCCCACGAGGGTGAAGATCGAAACACAGTACCTGGCTGGAATAAACAGACACTGGTCAGTTTTATTAGTGTTAATGCCATAAGAAGAAGGTAGTGATGATTATCACAGGAGTGTGTGTGTGTGGGGGGGGGCTGCCACCGATCATGGGCAGGCTGTCTTCAGTGGAGGGCAACATATCCTTGAGAATCAGCAGCAGGACGGAGATGGACAGCAGGATGGTGACTTTGAAGCTCAGCTTTTCACCTCTGGCCTCGTTGATGAAAAACGAGGCCAGATCCAGGACCAGGAAAAAAAACAGGGGAATGATTAGATCTATGACGTAGAGCAGCGGCTTCCTCGTCAGGGTGACCTGAGAAAAACACATCAATCCATGAAGTAATATGAAAAATATTACTGCGGAGATGTGAAAGAGTTGTTTCGTGATTGCCTTTCGTAGGTTTTCTTACCTTGTATGTGAGTTGGCTTTGACTTTGATTGTCTTTATTCAGTGTGTGAACAAAACTTTCAATATTTATAAGTCTCCATTCTCCGTGTGTGATCATGATGCGCTCGGAGACTGAAGTCAGAGTTGAGTCACTGGATATTTCTCCCAATGTGAAACTATCCGCTGCACGGATAATAATAAAGGAAGAATCATCACATTCATTTTGATAGATAAGCTCCAGGACACGAAGCTGTAGCTCGTGTGGTGAAGCCTACCTGTGTACTTCATAGATGAAAATCTGATATTGCAACTTTGAACATCAAAGGGGAACAGGAAGAGCTTGAACTGACAGGTGAAGGTCAGCCGCTGGTGTCTGCTCGCCGACAAAAAACCGTTGGAGTCCACAGGGATGTATGGGCTGTCCCGGATGCTCCCAGAGTCCGAGGCGCTGGAGGGACGACGGGAAATAACATTTATTTATTTCAAATGAATTCAGTGAAGGGTTTAAGCAGCTTCCGTCAGGACTGTAACTCAAAGAGAAACACAGTGTTGTCTTTTCTTTAGGACGTCTACGATAAACGATGTTTATAAAGAGATCCGGAAAGAGAGACTATACAAAGTCAATATTTGTTTCGATAATCCATCCAGCCAGCCATTGTCTATATCGCAGCCAATCCTGGCTGACCTTTAACCCTGCACAGATCAGCAGTCTGTCACAGAGTCAACATGCAGACACATTAACCTGACGGCAGCACTAACCACTTTCCCACCGTGGCTCCTTTTGAGTACATTACACATAAAAGAATGTTATTTCAGTCTTTTTGTTTTTCTTTGGACTCATGTATCTTCATGTCACTGTCGTGTTTACAGTTTGTCTCGCTCTCTTTGCAGTTGTTTGATGTCGATTATATCCAACTAGTTTTTCTCAGTTTGTGAGAAAAAGTAGTTTGATGATGAGTTAAAAAACAATAAAAATCTTTTCAGAGTAAGCTCTGCCTTCTTGAGTCTCGGCTATGAAACGCAACTTTGAGTTCAGACCAAAGACAGCCTGCACGTGAGTAATGGCTCAGTGACTCGAACATACTCCTCATTGATTATAATGTCTGGGATCCAAAGCCTGGATTTGGGAATGGTCAACGTGTCTATCCCACAAAAGTCCGAAGGATTCCAAGTTAGGAATTCATTTTTCCACACCTGGGAAAAGAAAAAAGAAAAAAAAGGATTGTGGTGTTATTATGACACAGATCGGTGAGCGGATAATATTAAAGCCAGACGACGCTGAAATGAGATAAATAAAGAATATCAGCTGATAACCGAACCACTTCGAACAGTCCAGGTTCTTACCATGTTGAACCACATGTGACTGGTGATGGTTTGGGACTTCTCATTCTGCAAACAATCAGCAGCAACGTGGTGAAGAATTCAGGGGCATCGACAACAGAACACACAGACTCAGAAACATTCAGATAGTTTTTCCTTAATTTCATCCAGTTTGATATCTGATACATTTTAAAACTTGATGAAAATATTCACTAACAGTATACCAATATGGTGTCTTCTGTCCGGATTAAAAAACATATAAAAATATGACAGTTCTCTGTTAGATATGTTTAAGGCAAAGTATTCAATCTGCAGGAATATCCATTATAATAAAAGATTTTATTTAGAGTTAGTTTAGTCCAAATCTGAGGGGTCAGGAGATGTTTCATGGGATGTGGATGAAAGAGAAAGTCAAGAAAAAAAAGAACCAAAAGTATGTTTAGTTTTTAGATAATTTAGTAACATGGAACATGATGACGATGTAAAACATCAACATCAAACATTCAACGTAAAAATCTTAAAAATATATTCGGACTAAAACTGCAGCTGTGAGAAGTACATCAGGCACCTGCTGAATGACTGTACTCTGAGTAAATGTAGTTTAATTTTAGGGATTAATTTTACAGTATTTACAAAGAAAGAGACACTCACCACCTCTAAAATGCCGTAAAACAGCATGTTCAACAGGACGTTGGTCGGCCTCGTCCAGTCTTTAACGGGTCGAGTGATTTCTAGAATTAAGTTTGTTGAAGTCAGGTTTAAATGATTCAGCAGACCTGAGTACGAGCAGTCTGGAGTCTGACTGCCACAAATACCTGGAAGGAAGGAAAGAAAGAAAGAAAACTTGAGTTACAGTGATTTATTTTATCATAAAAAACTGAATTTGAAGTTTAAATGAACAGCTCACCAATTAAAGCGAGAAAAATGAGCGTCGTCAGAGCTGACATGGCTGTTTTCCTTCAGCGCAGTAAGACCTCATCATCCCAAACTGCTCACTTATATCAAGACGGACAATACAGGACATCAATAGATCTAATGAACTGCCCTGCCAAAGAGGAATAAAGCCTCCCATTGTTCCTGCCTTGTGTTAACACATTACACAAATTACCGAGCAATTCTATTGTCCAGCTGCAGCTGAAGCAAAGAGTCAACATGACGAGACCCCAGTGAAGCTTCAGGTGGAGTTTACAATAGCAGTGGTAAGGAAAAAATAAATAAACCGGCACATAATGGAACATGAAACTCCCATCATGGTTTTAATTCATTTCATTTTAAAACATTGTTAAAAAAAAAAAAAAAAGGAGCAAAGACCAAATGTCTTCTGTGGGAAGAGTTTCATAAACTCCCTGAAGAAATAAACAATTACCAGTTATAGATGTGACACATTTCATCTTAAATAAGGAGCTGCATTTTTTATATATAAATATATATATATATATGTCAGAGATGCTCCGACCTGCAAAATAGATATGTGAGGATCAACTTCCTCAAACTTCCATATGTGAGGCAGTCGATGATTGTAGCATAGAATATTAGTTATTTTAGTGCAAATTTATCAGCAATCATGATGCACAACATGGATTTTGATGATCATTTCCTGTTCTCACATAATGCTGGGAAGTTTAGAAGGTCAAAAAAAAACAAAAAAACAGAAACGACAAAAAACTGCAGATGCATCGTTTGTTTTCCAGAAGAAACTTCTCTCAAAGAAACTAAAACAACTCTTCACTTTAAAGATAAACATCCAGTTTTAATAGTGAGAGTCAAGATGGCCGACAAACTGAAGGGTTGACTTTCTGATGGGATGCCAAACACAGCATCTATAATGTCAATTAAATATAAAAAATTATAATTTTTATAAAAACAATACACACTCCAGAGCTCTGAGCTGGGGAGTAAAAGCTTTGCCACCAAAAATACCCCCCCACAGTAAGACACACAAGAGAACGATGCATTTTCTGCCACCCAGTTGGCCCAACAGATGCACATTTATTTAAAAGTCCTGGGTTACTTTTGGGTGAAAGGTTTGGCAGAAGGGAGCAGGGAGGTCTCAGGGGTACACGTCCTTTGGCAGCTGGAAGTCTTTGAAGGTGTAGAAGGAGATGTCTCCGTGGTCGACCACAGCGATGACCACTGGGACGTCTCCGCTCTGGGAGGCCAGCAGCTTGATAGCACGCAGGTCCGGCACGGGATCGTCGAAACTATAAAACACCAGAAGAAGGAATCACAAGCTGGAGTCACTTAATCCAACAGCAGCTACGTGTTCTGGTCAGACATGGGGAAAACGTTTCGATGACTATCAGTCCGTATTTTCTGCCATTCAACAGTAATGAACTGATTCATGAGATAACTGCATTCTCGATCACAGTAAGACCAGACAAAGGATCCATTCATCCGCAGTCACTGTGAGATTGATGCCTGTTGTCCGCTGTTAACCAGCCCTGTGAAGACAAACACCGTGCACTCGCTTACCTGCACACACACATGCGGGAGAACGGTTTCCCCGGGTTGCTCTTCTTGAAGTCAGCCACCGTGTCAGGTTGGTAAACATTAAAACAAATCTTCCACTCATCTGACCCTTTCAACCTGAACACACAAAGCACACGGTCATTAGCGTCTGAATGATGCGCCACGTGTCTCCTGCCATCTCTGGTTTGGGTTTGTTGAGCTCAGAGTTGATGTAACATTATGACACACGTCTAATAACAGGAAACAGAGACAGATGATACCTGGACGCTCCCTCCAGCAAATTTGTAGATTTGAGTACGCTGATTTTATCCAGCAGTTCTCCTGAGGAAAGAAAAAAACCCCACAAATATCAGCGACTTAGAAAACTAAATATAAGTGCATTAAATGCATTCATACTTTGCAGAGCAGGTCTGTGTGATGTCACCTGTGGGGAGGGGCTGTCTCGGGTCGTGTAAAGGGGCGACCTCTCTGTTCCACAGGTGCTCTGGTCGACCTTTGCGTCTCCCCTGTCTCTTCGCCAGGAGCTTCTGATAATCGGCCCAGTTCCTGCACCGCTGAACCTTGAAGAAACTCAGAATGTGACGCTCCGTGATGTTCCTCTTTTATATCCCTTTAAAACATTTATCAGCTGCTACAAACCTCTCTGTCTTTATTGATGTCCCGCCGCCGCCAACGCTCTTCTTTTTCCAGGTTCCTCGCCTTTGCAGACATCTTCACCTCCCGCAGGTTGACCCTCGTCCTCCAGGCAGCTACGTCACAGACCCCCACGGCTAAAGCCCCCGGCAGCAGAGAGGGGTCTGGAGAGGCCAGGCAGCCAGAGAGCCGCCCCCCCAGGTCAGGGAAAGGGATGGTGCTCAAGTCCCAGTGGGAGGAACCAGATGTGGGGCAGTGAACTGACGTTTTGTGCTTCAGATCCTCCGTCATCCACCAGCTCCTCCCCCTGCATTCTTCAGCTGTACTGGTGGTGGCGGCCTGGACTGATGGAGCCTCTGAAGAGGCTGTCAGCTGTGACTCAGGGAGTTTTTTGTCCTCCTCACCGTCATGCCGGGTTTTATCCTCCTCCCTTCTCTCAGTGGTCGACTCTTTTGCTGCTTCAGTGTGACTAAAACAAGAACGAGAAGTGTGCAGTGCTTTCACATCAAACTTTTCTTTCTGTCTTCAGCAACTGAATATATTTACTTCATACAATGACATAATTTGTCCAAGCCAAGCTGAAACTATTACTAACTGACAGCTTAGCAGGAGAAAACAATTGTTTCACTTCTTTATTAAAAAGTGGTCAAATAATAAAATCTACTTTAGTCACTGAATTCTGTTGATGAAATATAAGAGCAGGTTCATAAATCTATTTCACTATGTGGAGAGGTTTGTAAATAGGACTTGTGTTTACCTGCATGACGGCGTGGGGCTGGCGCTGCGCTTCCTCTTCAGTTGCCTCCCCGCTCTGTCACGTGACTGAGGTAAGTTGAGCCGCCTCGCGTAGGACGACGGCTCCGAACTGTAAGAAGTCAAAACAAAACGTCGGCATTCAGCGGGCTTTGGAAACCTGGACCTCCAGTGCAGAATCATCCAAAAGTTTCAAAATGTCCATGCAGAGACCAGCAGGTTCAAACTACGTAACAAAGGTCGTGTATGATTCAACGTATGTCTAAACATGTCCGAAAGGGGCTCTTACCTGGGATCAAACCTGTGCACAACGTAGCCGAGCCTCTTCAAATGCCCAAACACCTTCATAATGAAAAGGGGCCGTTAGATCAGGTCAGGATGGTGTTCCTCTTCCAGAGCTTTGATCGGATTAGTATTTGTACCTGATATTGCTGAAGTCTCAACGTACTGGGGGACAGAAACCTCTCATAGCCGTCCTGGATGGACAACGGCAAGTCCCTGTGAAACACCTGCAGGTTTCCCTGTTCACACACAGATGTCATAATTTAACGGTTTACAGAACACACCGGCTCCTTCGCTGTTATTTAAACAAATCATTTGGTTTTCCAGGAACCAACAGGTTTTATCTGCCACTCACACACTCCATCAGGTAGAGCGCCTCTTCAGGGAGGAGGAACTGTTTGCCATCGGAGGAGAAGCCCATCGTCTGCCAGAACTTTCCCTGTTTAGATAGAAGATATAATCATTGTACGACATACTTGACAGGATGCAGCGTAGACATTATCAGCTCATCACAGGACGGCTGTAGTTTGTGTCATTTGATGCCTGACTCACAGCTGGAGACTGAAGCTCCACAATCCGGTCACCTGGAATCCATTTGGCCCTCACCAGGTTTCCACTGCAGTCGAATACATATCAAGGATCAGTAAAGCACAAAAAAGCTTAAAAAGATGTTTCCTCTCATGAGTATTTGTCTGGGGCCTGGATGGATGGATGGCCTACTCACAGCCTCTCCACTCTCTCCTCTGATATGAGGCTCCAGTGCTCGTTCAGAGATTGCTCAAGTCGCTGTCTCTGCTCGTCTGAGTCATTGGGGAAGAAATCCTTCTGTCCTCGGATTGGGATTTTGTGACTCCTGGACCGAGCAGCAAACAGCTCTGAGGGGCTGGAATTTAAAGAAATGTGACAATGCTCAGCTCCAGACACCTGACAGTGAATAATTTATCACCAAATAAAAGCAGAGTAGCCCCGCCTCTTAATGCATCATCTGTTTTCTGGTATATTTTCCTCTGAATGGGGACGGCCGTTAGTTTTTTTTTTGTCCACCGGCTCTAATGTTGGCCGCTTCCACAATTTCATTCAGAAACAATCCAGCCACTGAGGTGAAAAGATGATCTGGTCTTCAACAGTAAGAAATCTTGCAGCAACAACACCAACAACAACAACAACAACAACAAAAAAATGCCAGATTGGTTTTGTGAGCGAGTGCTTTGGATGAGGAGCAATAACAGAGAGAGAGAGAAGAATGAATGTCATTTACTGTCAACAGATCCTGGAAGCAAATGTCCTGCAGTCTGTCCAGAAGGTGAAAGAGGTCAGAATCCACCGTAAACCGCCTCTCAGGCTCAGTCAAGGAAGAACAATAAGTTCTTTTGTAAAACATCTTCAGGCATGTGTGGGGATAAAACTCGTCACCAGAACCACAAGCTCACCTCAATCCAGCCTGTGCTGTATTTTTTTTCTATTTCCCTGAGTCATGACTTTGTGACTCATCGTCACAGGACATCGCCCAGACGCTCAACAAAAACAATGAGCCGTACGACACTGACAAATGCAGAATACAGCAGCTGGGCTTCTTCCTGGGAACACATTATCCTGGTCCTCGCTTCACTTCACTGTTTTTAATGACGCCACCTTCTTACACTTCTTACATTGTCTGTCAAGCTTGTGTGTCACTAAATCAATATTTTGCATATTTTTCCGTCTTCCTTCTTTAAATCCACCTCAATTCTGTGACAAAGTGCTGCATAAATAAAGTTATTATGATAAATTGAGAAAGCCTTTCATTGTAAACTTACAAGTCTCCCACCAAAGTGAGCATTGAATAACACCAGCAGAGGAGGACAGAGAGACACTGTCCTCAAAAACCGTCTCACTGTCTCAATATCCGTCGTTACTTATTATCTGAGAATGAGCAGAGCTCCAAGGTTTGTTTATGTCACATTTCATATGTATTGATTGATTTCAGTGTAACACAACTCTGTGGGATGTCCCAGTGCGTCCATGTGAGCAGGAGGAGACACCAGAGAGACCCAACCTCAGAGAAAGGCGAGCAAAAGGAAGCAGCCGCAGATGCACGAAGACTGCAGAGACCGAACTGGCTCGGTTCGGTCCGCTTTCAGGGAACTCTCACCTCAGAATTTCGCTGAAGAAGCTCCCGTCGGTGTCCGGTTTGTGTTTGTCCGCCATGATGAGCCGTCGGTCCGGCTCTCCTCCGGCTCTCCTCCGGGTCCTGCCGCCCTCCAGGTTCAGGGGCCAAAAATCTGCTTTTCACGTAAACAAATCAGATATTAGATAATTAGTCAATTAAAATTTAAATTACAGGCAGCTACTTTGTTGTGGGTTTAACCCGTCTCCCCTCACATTATGGCGAACACACCTATGTGTGTTTGTTTTTTTTTTTTTTTTTAAATAATACTACCAGTTAATGTCAAAGATTGGAAAGTTCAGTAGGTTTATTCAGCATTTTGAAAATGAGCCAACATGACGGCTGATTCCGCTTCATAACACCAGTTTGCATTTATAATAATAATAATAATAATAATAATAATAATTAATAAAAAGAAGAAGAAGAAGGAAGAAGGAGCCAACAGATGCAATGGGATCTCACACTGTTGGTCCTAATTATACACAATATAACAGTGCAATAATGTTTAAAGCAATCATTGTCAGTAATTTAACTTATTAAACTCAACTGCAATTTAACTGAAGCGTCTTCTTAAATAGTGATACAAAACATCTTATCGGTCTGATTGGTTTATTTAGTTTATGTTTATGCACGTTATCTTATTTATACAATTTAAATGCTCTGAAAAAAAGGACGCACGTCTTCATCTGCTCACTGATTTGTCCAACTAGTATTTAGTTTAATTTTAATAAAATCTTTGCAAAACATGCAGGCAGGTATTCACCTGCACAGCTGACAGAGGGACGGAGGGGAAAAGGGGAAGGTGTGTCAGGAAAAAGAAGCATGGAGGTCAACACAGGCTGCAGGCACGGACGGGGTTCGAACCCGCGATCTTCGGTTTACGAGACCGACGCCTTACCACTTGGCCACCGCGCCCGGTAATGTAAACGCAGAGACGGGTGTGTAGTTGAATCTTGTGTGCATCTGTGGATGTTTTTGTTTTTTGTTCGGCTGCACCGGGAGGCTCCAGCTCCAAACTCCCTTCAGGGCGCTTCACATTTCCCATTTTTCTTAAACATCTCACGTCCACATACGTTGATTTTTTGTTTTGTTTTGTTTTGTTTTTCCGTAAAATATTTCATGTTCGATACTGAAATCAGAAAACGACTAATCTGAATTATTTTAGGGAGGATTCCTGTTTTTTGGACGTTTATTATTTCTATTTCCCCGATATCATAAAGAAGCCGCGTTAACATCTAAATCCGCCTTGAAACGAATCTTAGGAAGAGCCGGATGTTACGGCAGAATTTATCATTGATGGTAAACACTGATTTATAAATCCTGATTGTTTTGTTCGCGGAGGAAACTAAAAGTGACAAATACTTCAAGGAAGTTTGGCGGGCGTTGCGTCATCGCACACGTGATCTCCATCGGAGCCACACCCGGAAGTGGCAGCGGCTGGGCTCGATGGGAGCTGAAGCACGGCGGAGATTTAACCGGAATACGACGTGAAAGTCGTGTGCTCACGTTTAAAATGCTGTGCCGGTGTCAGCAGTGACTAAATGCTGTAAGTAACACGACTGATATTTGGTTTGAAAAAAAAAAAAATCTGCTTGAAAGAAGAGAGACGTTTTGCTCTCCAAGCTACAGCGTTAGCTTGCTAGCAGATGATCTGTTCAATATTGGAGTTTATTTTTTGGTGGAAATATGAAATCGTCCTGCACGTTTTGTTTTTCTGTTTCACTAACTGTTTATTGGGTTCGAACATTACATATGATGATAACACTCACACCAACCTGTGCATGGATCAAACTATTAGAAATAGTTTAAATTTAAACAAATCCGTCCTGATTAACAGTGTCACTTATGATTATGTGCCATTCTTCAAGTTGGGATATCTACATAAGATGTTCATGAAAAAGTTTGATGCCACTATTTTTTCCAGTGAAGTCGCCGAGTACTTCAATCATGTTTTTGTTTCACACAAATGTGATTACAGCCAAATTAAAGTTTAAAAAGTGTAACACAAACAGGCTTTGATTGACATATTTGAAGAGATTTTTTACATGAATGTGATAAAATAAATGAATAACACAAAGATATTAAATCAGTATTCTATGATTCGGTTTAGGACCAGATTCCTTTGACATTTGGTTAAATGTTTGGCTGAATTAAAATAAGTTCAATTAATTCAGTTCAATGTCACAGACAGTTTTTTTAAAACTTGATGCACGTGACGACAAGAAAAATGTGTCAGGAATGCAATTCAGGGGAATTTTAAGTTTCATCCCAGAGTGAAAGTTCCCGATTTGACCTTGACGCGTAGAGTTGTTTAATGTCTGTAATTGAAATCTTGGCGTGTCTTGTGTTCTTGTGCCAGTCTTTGACGGCCTGTTGGATCTGCTGCTGAGCCCACCCCCCGTCTGCCTCATCATGCCGCTGGTGGTGGATGCCGTGTGGGCACTGTGGAGCATTGGAGCTGGCATCTATGACTACTTCCACACCAGTGCAATGGAGGAGAGGATCCATACGCTGGAGAACGTCCTCTCCATCCATCAGTTTGTCATCGCAGGCCTGTCGGCAGGCCTCATCCTGCTCATGACGTATATTCTATGGAGAAAACACTAAAGCTTTGAGGACCTGGGCTTCTCCAGTCGAGGCCAAGCACCCACTAACTGGTGTGTTTCTTTTTTTTTTGTTTGTTTGTTTGTTTGTTTGTTTTTTTTCTCCTTTGTCGCAGGATATCTTTCATTATCCATGCTATATTCCATCCAGATGTTGCTAGACTGAGTCACACAGCTTCTCCCACTTGAAGATCATGCATATTCAGTTACAATCGGGATGTCACCGATGAGGTCAGGAGCACTGCTGGGCAACTAACCCGACTGTAAAAGCGCCAATAAAAACAGGCAGTCTCTTGTCGGCACCAATTTGGTAGTCCGACTCTGTTTGCTTTCTGTGTATTTTCAATGTTTAAAAGGCTTGGCAAGTTTCTCGGACTAATGTCTACATTAACCCAAAATCAGAACTGTTTCTCAAGGTAACTTTGCACTTTTTTGCCAAGCTTGGAGAACTTTAATCTCTAGAAAAACCCACTAAAGTGATGACTTGACTGAAACTGTTGTCACTGAAATGCTGATGTTATTTAGCATTTAAAACCTTTGATCTGGTACAGAATTTAAGTAAAGTTTAACTGTTGGCTGCAAGATCACAATGTCATTATTTCATGTTGATAAATTATCACTTTTTAAAAAAAATATAATCATTCTAAACTTGTTGTTTTTTTTTTAAATAGAGATTCTTAACGTCTCTAAGACCATTAAATTGATGTTATCATCTTGACATAATTTATATGGTAATCACGGCTGAATAGTTGCCTCTAATAGTCCACCATGATGATGCAGGGACACACCACTATGGGGGGGGGGGGTTGATTGTGTTGCACTGCTACAGACAAGTGACATTGCCACGTGGTGATTTTTAAAAAGGCATACAAATGCCTCATGGCTGCTGTGGTTTGTAATTATCCTGGCTCCAGGTGGCAAACCTGGAATAACAGGGTAAATACAAAAAGCACTGTTAAAAGGTTCAAACACTGAGAAGTGAAGTCATTTCACTTTTTGCTTATTTGTTCATGCTGAGGATAGAAAGTAGAATATGTGGAGTTTGGAGTAGGAGAGACGGGTTGTATGTGTCTGTGTGTAAGAAAGAGCTTAATTTGTCCATATTTTTACCAACACTTATAAGTGACTTTTCTGCTGTATCTGTATACTGTATGTTTCTCTAATGGACCACAACCATGACTGCAGGTAAAGGGAATATGTTTGAATAATAAGGTTTCTTCTACATGTTTTTTTAATTGATAACATCTCACTGTAACTGTTGAATAGATAATCCACAATAGGAAGAAAGTCTACTTTTTGTTTTTCAAACTATTTTTAACTCTGGATATTTGCTGCCATTGTTTGCTTTTGTATTCATTAAAGGAAATTACGATTAAATCGCAGTTGCAGTGTAAGTTTGTATAATATGAAGGGAAATGTGTATGTTTAGAGGATACAGTGTTGTGGAGGATCAGGAGGCACAAAACCTGACTGAAAAATAAATTAACTTTGCCACAGTTGTGCAGTCACATTAGTGCGATAGTGATGGATGCAGATATTGATCATTTGGATATGGGGGAAAACAGAATACATATAAGATTTTAAATATCAAAAATGAATGGAGCCAAACTGTCAGTGCTTAGTATTGGTGCAGCTCAGTAACGCAGTGGAAATGTATCACCAGTGTGTGTGAGTTCAACCACTGTGTGCCATTGAGCTATTTCTGTCCTCATTATGTTTTGAGGTCAATGGTTTAGTCGTGTAGGAATGCAGTGCTCCTTCTGAACCATATGTGTTCTAAGAAGACATTTGTCTCATATCTAATGACGGAAAAATGTTATCAAATTTATTTACTAGTAATCCTAATAAGTGATTATCACCTGATGTGTTAACAAATTGAATATTATTATGAATGATGAGAATCAGAAATACTTTATTAATACACATGGTGATCTGGTTTGTTACAGCTGCTCCAGAATAAAAATAGAATAATGTACTTTAGATTTATAATACAGATATAATGTAATAATAAAGTAGAAAGCAAATATGAAATTGACGTGAATGGCCTAGTGATATCAAGATATAAATAATGCTGTATATTAAATTATTAAAATTTGTATGTTGCAGCAGTCATTCAGAGAAGACAAACTTTATTTTTCTGTATTCAATAAATGGTTAAAATCACTGTTGTCTGCTTCAAACTTTCACATTCTCTTATTTCCGTGTAATAAAATCACTAGAATAAGTACAATTAGTCTCTGAAACATGGTGAAGAATAAAGCAGCATTAAATGGAATGTGTCCCGGTTCTCTGCTGAGCTTTGACTAACTTTATTTTATTCCTTATTTATTTATCGTCAGGAGCTCTCCGGCCGTCAGCGGAGCCGCCGGCCGCCATGCTGCCGCTGCTGCGGGCGGCAAACGTGCCTGGGACCGGCCAGACATTATGACCAATCAGAGCTCGGCCTTTCGCAAACAAGCCCTGTGATTGGTCGGAGCCGACGGAAGGCGGGATCTTTCAACGCCGAAGCGTCAACGCGCATTCGTCAAGTTTACGGTTGGACCGAAGAAAACGGAAGTTTGCCTTCAAAACAAAAGCCCCCCTATCGAAGAAGATTCCGTTTCAAAACCTCCTGTGTACGATAATTCTACAGTTATTCGGCGACTTGTCGATTAAATCCCAAAATGTCACATTAACGGAACAGCAAACAAACACGTGTGACCCGCGTTTCGCAGTTTTATACTCGATTCGATTTTATTTAGGAAACACGAACTCAATCACGTCCGCGTTAATTCGCGCCGCTTTCCGGCACCGCTCTCCCAACTTGCCAACAGCCTGTCGGCGACAAATAATGTGAATAATCGGCCGAAGAAAATCCGTGGCATCGAAGCCAAAGGCGTCCTGAGCTGTCTTTCGGTTTTAAATCTACAGTCGGTTGGCTGAGGCTTTCGCTTTTCCCGATCCGGTGAAGTAAAAAGTGCCGGACAATGCTAGCCAGTTAGCCCCGGGGTCGTTGCTAGCTGGCTAAGGAAGTTAGCCGGTTAGCTAGCGAGCCGCGTCAGCTCGCCGGAGGCTGCTCTCTTGTTTCGCGCATTTCCACCCAGCCCGGACTCCTCCGGAGGTCTGAACCTGGACCCAAAAAACCTCCCATTTCACCCTCACAGGTGTCCGGTGTGAACGGGCAGAACTCGAAGCTGAATCCGCTTTGGAGAATGAGGAGTCGACACAGTTTGTGTTAGGCGGCCGGTTCTCTGCCAGCGCTGCTCTTTTGTTTTGACAAAGGAAGAGGACCTTAGTTTATTTCACTTATTTTCTTTAAACCGATCAGGTGCAGGGGAAGTTTTATTCCCCTTCTATATATATATATATATTTTTTTTGGGAGGGGTGTTTTGACAATGGCTCCCCATAAGCAGAGCTCCTCAGGTGGAAGCCACCCTGTCGGTTTCGGTCCTGGAGGAAAAGCCAACGGGTTCTACCAGCCGTCCTCCTCCGCGGTGGCTGCAGCCAAGAAGCCCAACATGCAGCTCATTCAAGACGACCACGAGTTGTTCCTGCAGGCCTTCGAAAGTGAGTAACTGCTGTCACCAAGTTATGTATCGAAACCACCGATAGCACAGTTTAAATTCAGGTCAGACGGGGGATTTATCTGTAGGTGGTGAGATGAGGAGACTGCACAGAGGATCACTTTATACTTCACACAGGACTGTAATCTACGAATTAAGACTTTTAATTTAGAAATAACACGCGTGAAAGTGCTGCCACACTTCATATTTTTGCTGTCTGTTTTTGTGCAAATTTTAGAGAAACTTCAGAATCACGTGTTTAACTGTCTAAAATGGTTTTTTTTTCCCTGTTAATCTGTCAGTTGTTTTTCATTAAGTTTATAGTTAATAAAATATCAGTAACGGACAAAACGAAAGTTAACTTCAGCACAAAGTATTTCCTTCAAATCAAAGTTAGTCAGGCGTAATGTCAAAATGAAGATATGAAAGATTAAGGAACAACTGCAACCAAACTGAACTGATTGATTTTATTTTTCAAGTTTTTATTCAAGAAATGGATGTTTGATTCAGGTCATTGTGTCTTTGACTTGACCGAAAATATCTATATTTCTTCACAGAACCAACACAAATCTACAGATTCCTCCGCACTCGGAACTTGATCGCTGTGAGTTTCACCTTTTCTTGAAACTTGTCACACGATTAATTTGAGTCTTTGAGTAAGAGCAAATATTTTTTGCACCTCTCTGCATGTTGAAGCATACATGTAACTGCTGTTTCTTTAAATCTTCAGCCCATATTCTTGCACCGGACTCTCACTTATATGTGCCACAGAAACTCAAGGAATAACGCCAAAAGGTAACAGAATATGCTGTTGTTTGTGTCTGTTTATGCTGATTTATGTGATGCGGCTCATTGAAAACTTGTAGGCCCAGAAAGACATCTTGTGGTATGTGTTACTTGGCTTCTTGTGTTTCTGTTTGATTTAAGATTCTTCGCTGTTGGTTGGATTAAAATGTGGTGTTAAATAGTTTTACTCTTAGAAAGCAGGCCAGCTCTTATCATGAATGAGTGAACTGCTGTAGGTGGGGACAGCCTGGCTCAGTTAAAGCTGAGATAGGAGACACGTTTTCAGTTAGGCTGCTTTGCATACAGACGCTTCACCAGAAGAAAGAGAGATCCTGCTGACACACATAGGGCTGCTTGTGGTTAAGTTTGCACTAAAGGAGTGTGTTAAAAATAGAGGGCCCCCTCTGTCAGTATCACAATGTTCAGCTGAAGAACTACATGTTAAGCATTTTGAGCTGCGTTATCAAAAATGATATTTAGCTGCTGTTGAACCCCATGTAGGTGTGTGTTGGTTTTTGAGTCATAATTATTGCCATCTTAGTCAGTGTTCTTGTAAAACCGTTTGCGCTGTAATGTCACTAAAAATTAGTTTTAATTGTCTGAAAAGTAAGACACTGAGAATTGGTACAAAAACTTCAATATCATGTTGACACTGGTATTAAAAGATTTCCTGCTGCTCTGCCAATAAACTAATGACTGTGGTTAATCAGCTGAACGCTTCCAATATAAATATACAAGCTGTCTGGGCTTTTGTGTATAAAAGAAGAGTAAAAAATTTAAGTCTTCCACTAAATCTGTAAATGTGTGAATATGTCAGTTTCTGCTGTATTTTTAAAGGTTCAATTGAGTTTCCCATTTTTTTTTTTACATCCTTCATGATTAAAAATATGTAAATATTTATTGGAACATGCAGGAATTAAATCCATTTAATTGCAGATCATCATTCTGTGTCTGGAATGTCTCAGTCTGTTGTCTTTTCCCCTCATCAGGCCAGAACATGCAGTCACTTTTATTCTGTTTCCTAAAGATGGAAGCCGTTAGATTGGGTTCCTTTTCTGATTTGAGGTGGAGATTGTGAACAAGGTGACGGCTGCTGCTCGGCTCAGTTTCACAAGTGCATCAGAAAATGAGTCACATGAAACTGAGCTTGTGATTTGAAATGAACGAATGAATCTTGACCCAGGGCTCTTCTACAGTCATTAACCGTATAGCTGAGTCCATACCCCACGTAAGCTGCTCAGATCTTTTAGATGTTGTGCCGTCCTGAAGTCTGAGACCACGTTGCCAGTAATGGGAAAGTGGTTTCAGACTTCGGGACCCTGATGTATGTAACTGTAAGCAAATTAATGTAAAAGGCATTTAGCCAGAAGCAGCAGATCCACAGGGTGTAGGTAATTATGCAGCTGTTGAAAAGACCTTGAAAGGAATTAAACCTTAACTGCCATTTACAAAGGTCTTAAATCCTTTTTTCTCTCCTGTGGTTTACAACAACCTGACTGGAAAAGGCAAAGGCAAAGCAACTTTATTTGTATGATACATTCAGCAATTCAAGGTGCTTTACAGAGTTAAAACAAGATTTAGAACAGTAAAAAGATTGAAAGCATTAAAAACATTACATTAAAAATGAGACAATAAAAACAATAAAAAGAAAGAAATTACAAAACAGCGATTAAAAGGGAGCAATGGTTTCAGTGGACTTTGTGAATGCAGCGTTAAATAAGAGTGTTTTCAAACCTGTCTTGAAGGAGGTTTTCTGGCAGTTTGTTCCACAGGTGAGGGGCAAAAACACTAAAGGCTGCTTCACCCTGCTTGGTTCAGGTTCTAGGAACAGTGAGTAAACCTGTCCCAGAGGACTGTCGTAGGGGACGAGGAGGTCTCTTAGGTCTTTAGGCCCAAGACCAGCAGTAGGATTTTAAAATCAATCCTTTGACTCACAGGAAGCCAGTGCAGTGATTTAAGAACAGGTGTAAGGTGTTCGACCTTCTTGGTGTTAGTGAGGACTCTGGCCGCAGTATTTTGAATAAGATGCAGCTGTTTGATGGAAAGCCACAGTATTTTTAAATTTCATAAACTGACCTTTTGTAAAATTAGTCAAATCGATCGTCCTATTATCTGCTGCTTATCCAGGTTCAGAGAGCGTTTAAGGATAACTTCGATATATATTATAGTTGCTGCATTATTGGTTACTGCAGCAAAGTGCTGAGAAAACCTTTATGCATTTGGGAAAATAACCGCAGACCATATGAAATCTGGAAATGCTGTAATTTCACTACAGTGAATCAAGTGAACTGGGTGAATCCGGCACAAACCCTGATCATTTTCTCCTGGAGAACAGGAAAACAGAGGCGTTCATGTTTCAGTGAAGCACCAGGAAGGAGAGCTGGCTCATGTTAAGCTGATGAGGTGCGTTGGTGGATGTTGCGTTGTTGTATGAAAGAAGATGAAGGAGGCTGAACTTTTTGATGTCTGTCTGAAAACAGCCTGAAGACTTAGGGGTTTTCTTTTTCATACAGAAAGGCGCTGCACGGCTTCCCAGGTGTTTTCAGTTACTTCAGCTCATTAGACTGCTCCTCAGGTTGACGCCGGACAGAACATGGATTTATATGAGGTCACCATACTCTATACAATAATGGGAACAATTTGAGCCAGGTGGTTGTGCTTCCTGTTTAGCTTGAGTCCAGCGCACAAAGCAGCACATGCAACTCATACCAACATGAATCGACAGCTTCTGCGTCATGTAAATAAAACATCACATCAACCAGCAACGTCCTGAATGGGGCAGACAAATGAATGCAGATCATGCCCTGCGTCGTCTCTGCCAACACTTTAAACAAAGGTAATTTAAGTTTGCCACAGTGGGTTTGTCAGCTGTTTCCACTTTGCGTCCATGAAGTTGGTTCAGTCCAGTCGGAGCGCCAAACATTCAGCACCTGACACACAGAGCTGATGTATCAACCAACTGGTTCAGGTTGCTGCTGGCTGGAAGTCTCGAAACAACATTTCAACCTTATTCGACTGGTTGGTTTTGAGGAGAGATTTAAGGCTGCAACTAACCATCATTTTGGTGATCAATTCATCTTTAACTTAGTTTCCTGACGAATCAGTTGTTTGGTCTATAAAACATGAGAAAACAGGGAAGAATGGGAGGACGAGGTGACGTCATGAAGCTGGGAATTCTGACCCATCGCTGGATCGGTCTCACTCTGTCCAATGATCTGTTGTTGTGCTTGCAGGTCAGTCATCAGTGGTGGTTGTGTAGTTCCTAATTGCTGCTGTTTTTCCACGTGTGCAGGAAAACCTTCAAAGTTGACAACCTGCTGTTCAAGGTGGAGAAGATGAGGGGTGAACAGGAGACTCACAGGTAAACACTGAGGGTCTGTGTCAACATTTATACACCTTTTAAAGACAAGTCAATTCCTTTAATATGGAAAACTTGAAGAGGTGTTCAACACACTTTATTTATCCTCCAAGGGAAAATCAGCTGTACTGATGGTATTCAGTAATTAGGAAATATAATTAAATTAGTTTGGTTTATGAGCCACTTCCTTCGGCTGAAGACGCTGAGGATGAAGGATCTCCTGATCCGAAACATTGGCTGTCCTGATTTCAAACTGTAGTCCGAATGTCACATCCAGATGATATTCAATCACACCAAACCCTAATCCTGACCCACATCAGCTGCTTTTAAAGTTTCTGTGTTTTCCCACAGCTTGGCCTCTAATCTGCAGCTCACCTTTACTGGTTTTTTCCATAAAGCTGGTAAGTTTGAGCTTCCTCCTTCTTGGCGTTTCCAAACGAGCTCCTTTCTCTGATTAATTGTGACTAACAGGAAGTCTTTTGTCCTGGTTTGTGACGTCATGTTTCCAGGGAAGCCTTTTCAGGACTGTGAGAATGAGCAGAACTCTGTGTCTCTGGAGGTGCTGCTGATCAAAGTCTGCCACAAGAAGAGGAAGGTGTGTGTGATGAACATTTAGATGATGACCTTTTATTTTTCAGAATTTCAGTGAACCACATTCCTCTTTCTCTGCTGTCCAGGATGTGAGCTGCCCGGTGAAGCAGGTCCCCACAGGCAAGAAGCAGGTTCCTCTGAACCCAGACATGAGCGCTGGGGTCCAGGCCAAGCCAGGCTCCTTCCCCTCCCTGCTGGTCCCCAGCAGCGAGTTTGAACCAAGCAACTCTCACATGGTCAAGTCCTACTCTTTACTGTTAAGGGTGTTGCTGCCTGGGTGCCCCCAAACGCAGATCAACGGCCTGACCAACGGAGAGAATCACCACAACAGAGGTCAGCTCCGCACAAGACACACACGGACATCTGATCCGATTCGTTTCAATGTGAGCTGGGAAAAAATATCCCCAGCACTTTCAGGGTTTGTTTAGCTAAACATCTGGATTTTCTCTTTACCGTCACCTCCACACTGCTACATTTTTGTTTTAAAACAAATCTCTGGAAAAATAGAGAGCATTGGAAATGGACAAAATCACAACCACTCGCTCCCTTCATCAACCGAGCACACATTCTACTTCCTGTTTAGACCAGCTTGGACAAGTCCAGTATCAGAGAATGGTCACATCTCTGTGTTTTCAGGCGTTTCGATTTGGATGCAGATTGTTTCCGACACGCAGCTAAAATGCTGATCTGAATGGAGATCGTTCAATAAATGAAACCGTAACTATACGTGTCACCTCGGTTCTTCCTGAGGGCGCCCCATTAAAGATCCGGCAAACAAAATGATGAAGGTGTGATGAAGATGAGTTACATTTCATGATGTGATGTCTGTTTCAGATTTTACAGAGGAAGTGGTAAACAGGAAGAGGAGGAGCTCCTCTCTGAGGGAGGAGGGAGAAACCACATTCGTGGCTCAGATGACGGTCTTTGATAAGAACAGGTGAAGCTCACACAGTCTGACACTCACAAACACACAGTTGTGACACAGGAAAAGCAGCAGTCGTGTAGCAGGAACAAGATGTGAGAAAACACTGATGTGTTTCTGCATAGGCGTCTGCAGTTGTTGGATGGAGAGTATGAGGTGTCTATGCAAGAGATGGAGGAGTGTCCCATCAGCAAGAAGAGGGCGACCTGGGAGACCATCCTGGATGGGAAGGTGTGTCTGTCTGTGTGTGTGAGAAAGCTTTTTTTATGTAACATAACAAGGTAGAAAACCTTCTGGAATAACGGAGCTTGAATCTGCGTCTGTTTAAAAACTGTCTGAATTGTGTTTTTCTAGCGTTTACCTCCCTTTGAGAGTTTCTCTCAGGGTCCCACCCTGCAGTTCACGCTGCGCTGGACCAGCGACTCCTCCGATCGCTCCACCGCACCCGTAGCCAAACCTCTGGCCACACGAAACTCCGAGACTAACCAGGACACCAGGCCCAGCACCCTGAGATCCACACAGACACTGGGTGAGCACGACAAAGTAACACAAACACACAAACAGGATCTTTGTCAGTGCAGGTGTCAGTAGATAGAGCCGGTGTTTCTCCTCTGCAGCCCTGAAAGAATCCGTCAACACTGACATGCAAACACGAAGAGAACAGATCTCAGCTGAGCCCAGACAGAAGCTTCGCATCCTCTACCAGGTGAGTCTCACCGGATGCCCTTCACCTGCAGGAGTCCGAGTTTGATCTCATCAGATTGAACGTAAATACACATCACCAGAAATTTGAATCCTGAGGTCAGAACAGTGAGGCTAAATGACCCTTAACCCCCCAACTAAAGCTCAGTGACCCAATCAGGTGGTTATACTCCAATGATCTAATAATAATCCCCTCAGTAGCTGTTGGTTTGTGCTGTTTCGGCTCACTGTTGGTGTTTGTTTGTCCAGTTTCAGTACAACAACAACACTCGGCAGCAGACAGAGGCCAGAGACGACCTTCACTGTCCCTGGTGTACCCTGAACTGCAGGAAGCTCTACAGTCTCCTCAAACACCTCAAACTGTCCCACTCCCGCTTCATCTTCAACTACGTGGTGAGACGGGCTCACAAAGATGAGGAAATGTCCTACAGGGCAAATTAAGATGTTTTACTTAAAGTAGAAAAATTTGAACATCAAAAATTATGTTTACACGGAGGAAATGGATAAAAGAATAAATAAAACTTCAGAATAAAAATTTGACGTTTGACAGAATTTCTGTTATTTTCACACGTCCTTGATCTTTGGCAGCCGCATCCTAAAGGAGCAAAGATCGAGGTTTCCATCAACGAGTGTTATGATGGTTCGTATGCAGGGAACCCCCAGGACATCCACAGCCAGCCGGGCTTCGCCTTCAGCAGGAACGGCCCCGTCAAGAGGACCGCCGTCACCCACGTCCTCGTCTGCAGGTAGATCCTCCGAACTTCCCTCGGTTAGCTTCCCCGCAGGTTCAATTCCTGTCAGAGGAGGTTTAACGTCCTGTCCTCTGTCCAGACCCAAGAGGACGAAGCCCAGTCTGTCTGAGTTCCTGGAGTTGGAGGACGGGGAGCGAGAGCTGCAGAGGACCTACATCAGCGGACACAACCGGCTGTACTTCCACAGCGACAGCTGCCTGCCACTCCGGCCTCAGGAGATGGAGGTGGACAGCGAAGACGAGAGGGACCCCGACTGGCTAAAAGAGAAAACTGTCAAGGTCGGTCACAGCCGGAGGTCCAGTTGTCCCTCCCTGTCACACAACATGTCCACCTGCTGTCATTCAGGGTTTCAGGGAGTTTCCTTGACTCCCATGATCCAACCTTCTGCAGGTCTTCAAGTCCGAAAAGCATTTTGGATTAAAATCAGAGTGAATCTGAGTTTTCTGTTTTGTCTGCAGCAAATCGAGGAGTTCACCGACGTCAACGAAGGTGAGAAGGAGATCATGAAGCTGTGGAACCTGCACGCCATGAAGCACGGGTCAGTGTTTTCCCCTCAACATCTACAACCAGGGACAAAGAAGGCATATTGTATTGAAGTTAATGGGAAAATGGTCCTACGTCTCACTGATTAGCTCAGTTTTTTAACACTGTGTCTGTCCTCCATCCAGCTTCATAGCGGACAACCAGATGAACGAGGCCTGCCTGCTGTTCGCCCAGCACCACGGCGCCTACATCGTCAAACACAACCTCTGCCGCAACTTCCTGCTGCACCTCATCAGCATGCACGACTTCAACCTGGTCAGCACGCTGACCATCGACCAGGCGATGGCCCAACTCCGCCTCATCAGGAGCCAGGCCACACAGAAAGAGAGAGACAGACAGGAAAATGAGGAGGAGGAGGAGGAGGAGGAAGACTGGGAGACAGCTGTGGAGTCCCAACCAGAGCTGGATCCAGATCCCGATCCGGATCCATCTGAGTATAAACCCTACAGCGAGGAGATAAGCATTGGCTGCTTGGAAAAGGAAAACCAGGAGGAGAGCAAAAGAGGAGCAGCCACGACCGAGCGAATGTTGACCAAGCAGAAACTCTCTGGTTCGGTTCTAAACTGATCTAAATACCCTGAACAGTTTGGAAAATCCCGGATCCAGGAACAGGCGTTAAAGCACAAACACAACTTACTGCAGGGATGACACTTTCAAAGGCAGGACACAAAAACAACCCAACTGTTAATCTCAGAGGTTTGTCATGACGGCAAAAAACTTTGAATCTGAAATATTCCCAGACCAGCAAGTTCATCAACAATTAAACTATGAAGTGAGCACAAAACAAACCTGGTCTCAGTCTGAGACAAAGAATGAGGCCGGTCAGGTTGAGTGTTTTCAGCTGTGCATTAAGACACACTTGGTACTGAGCAGCAGGACTGTGTGTGTGTGTGTGTGTGTGTGTGTGTGTGTGTGTGTGAATTTGTGTGTCTTCACAGGATAAACTCATTGTCGGGTTCTGGAGATTTTTGAAATGAAGAATTCAGGATTTTGACTTTTAAATCTGCCATCACCATTTTTCCCCACATCTGTTTCATCAGATCAAACAAATCTCCCATAAGTTTGGGGATTTTGCAGTTTTGGAGGTTTTTTTTTTTTTTTTTTTTCTCAGTGTTTCCAAAAAATTTTTAAATGTAGAATTTCATTGTAAATTTTCCCCAGACTCAAATGAACAGATTGAATTTTTCCTCCAGATGTTGTCGCTCCGCCAACCTGATCCCCACCTGCCTCTGCACCACCTCGCGTCTCAACCAATCAGATTCATTTTGTGCTCTCTCCATAGTTTTGCTAACGAACCTCACGTGTCCTGAAGCACCAATCACTGACCTTCCAGACACACTCAGCTCCACCAAAGGTTTTCATTCATCAGTGTTTTCGTGCACATGAATAAAGGTGCCAGTCTGATCAGGTCTCATAAGGTCCTGGACCAGGCGTCTCTGCCGCTTCACTCTGGTTCTGGTTCTTCCTCTGAAACCGACATGTGCATGAGCTGGTTCAGACAACTGAGACCTGGATCAACATGTTTACAAGTCAAAGACTCCACTGATCCAGATCAGCTCTGTGAGTCCTCAGTGCACGAACACACACGTCTGTTACAATTTCTCCTTCTGGTGCTTCACCCTTTTCCTTGTTTTATTCCTCTTGGTGGAAAACAGGAAACACTGCCAGTGCTGATAAAGGTCAAGGTGCATCGCTGCTTTTTATATTCAAACAAACTCTTCACTCTCACGCCACACTCTGCCTCCCTGACGAAGCCTGACGTGTTCAGGAGGGTCTGGAAAATGCAGCATCTTTTCTTACAAACAAACTGCACACAGCGGGAGTGTTGCTGAGTCAATGTTTTCATCCAGTTGCTGCCTCCAGTTTGTTAATCAGCTGATCCTCTCTGAACCTCCGAGCTGCATTTTAAAGACTAAATGACTCATTAACTGAAAGATCACATGAACGAGGCTTCACCTTCAGAGAACATGGACGAGGAGACAACACAGATAAAAACACCAACATTAACTGGAGATGACAAGTTGTTTTGTTTTGTTTGTTTTTTTTATGTGTCCTTTCTTTGCTGGTTCTTCCTCCAATCTTTGCTGCACCTGTTTTAAGTACATACGACTTTGAAACAGTGTGTAATACATTAGCTTTGGAATAAGGTTATTTGGAGAGCTGAACTCCATCTGGGAGGTTTGTTAGTTTTTTAGTTTACAGACCAAAGGAGGTGAATTTGCTGCAGACTTATCCACTTATGTGTTGTGTTTCTGGGGAAGATTGTTCTTTTCTGCACAGCAGACTGCATCTCTGAACCATCTGACCCGACAGCACTGCCGTCAGATGAGGTCTGAGAGCACAACAGTCCAGTTACAGTTTCAGTTTTACTGCTCTGCTTTTCTTTGATGGTGTTATCTACATTTATGAGCTTCCAGATGTGGCCAGCTGTTGGGAGCGGCACTGATGCAGAAATATTTGGTGGGTTGATGGGAATAGTTGGATTTTTTTTTTTTTTTAATGTGTGACTCCTCATATTGCAGCTGCAGCTCTTTTGAAAGCTTTACATCAGTCAGGAAGTCTCATGCAGGATAATCCTTCTCACAGGAATCTGGTGTGTGGAGTGTTTTCAGAGCTGTTTGGTTCAGATGTGACAGTTCAGAGTGACGTGCAGAGCACTTTTTGTTTATTTTAAGGGTTTTCTGTTCATTCACACGAGACAAGCAGCATTTTGCACAAGATGAGAGGAGCAATGTCAAGAAATACAACAATAATGTAAAACCAGCTGAGTCACAATGGTTTTCTATTAAAAGAACAATTTTGTACGACGGTCAGTCATGTGGTCCGTTTCTTTCTCTTATATTTTGTTCATTACACAAACCAACCAACAATGTGTACTTTTGCTGAGGACGTCTCTCCACTGATTGATTCTTTAGAACAGATGAATGTCTAATTGTGTTATTGTCTGTTTTTGTTTGTTGTTTTTTTTTTTTTTTTTATATATCTGTGATGCTCCTTGCTTCCTTGAATGGGGAGTTTTGGTGCCCTTTAGTGGCCACAATGTGTGACTACCCAAATATATCATTTTGTTTGATTGGTTTTTGGAGGTTTTATGAACTAGTAGACTGTAATAAAATAAAATTGAGATTTACAAACGTGAACATATTCCAATAAGTGTGTGCAGCCTGAGCACTTTCGGTCTTAACGTTATTAAAAATATGTTCAGAAAATTGTTAAAAACTTAAAAACTAGAGAAGCCTTTGTGTGTCTAACATGTATGAGATATTTAAAGACAATAAATTATATTTTTAAATGTTCATTTTTTATTATTATTAGCTAACTGATGATGATGAGTGTTTGCCGCCCTCTGGTGGTCACAACCAGGAAGTGCACAAAAGTAATACAATTACGTCAATAGACTGGGTAATAAAGTCACCAAAGTCATGGTAACAAAAGCGCGCGGACAGAAATTATTTAAAAATATATATATATATTAAACCAAATAATATTTATTCTTCCGTCTGCCTTTGAAATCCCCTTTTCTGTTAAAGTTCGGGATATTAAAGCTCCAGGTAGAACTCTCAGACTCACCTGTTCCGGCTCATGATGGACTCTCTTCCGGGGTTATCGGCAGTTTCTTCCAAATTCACGGCCAACAGAGGAATAAATTCTCCTCCTCGAAGTCTTCAGGTGAAACTGGACGAATGTGAAGCCGTTTGGATTAAAGCTAGAGGAGGTTTTTCAGGTAAAAGGTGGAAAAAAAAAAAAAAAAAAGACACAAATCAGCTCCAAAGTCGCTTTTATGAAACAAAATGGCGGACTAACTTTGTACGCCGTCGACACGTTTTTCCGCCTTTTTTTCTGAAACAATAAACTTAATAAAAAGTTTATTGACCTATTCGCGAACATCCAAGTCATCCAAATTACGATTTCCCGGAGAGAAGATTAATATTTAGTTAAAACAGAGATCTGACTGTCGAGCCAATAAAGTTACGAAAAAAAAGAAAGAGGGACGTTACCCGGAACTACGTCACTTCCTGTTTCATGAGAATTAGCTTCAGTTAGCTAACAGTGCTAACTAATGGTCGCTGGGTTGAGACAGATTTTACATTAAATTAAATAAAATCAGCCGATAACACAATAAAATGACTCGATGAACAACAAAATATAATTTGTAGACGTAAAAGTTCATCTTAATATTGCTAAAAATCCAAAGCATAAAAAAACTATTCTGTATATAATACTAATTAAAAAATCCCAAAGTAACATTATTTTTTACGTAAATAAAGAAATGTAATCGGCCCACAGAGGTTGAACCACAGACTAGATGAGTTGACATGAAGTGATCTTTATTGAACAAAATAACGACAGCAGTGAAAACAAACCTCGTTTTCAGAGGTCACTGCTTCACTGCAGGTCAGGGTGACAGGTTTGTCTCTCTCAGGTGAGAGGACTGAGGTGGGTTTTGTACCAAATTTGTACCATCAGTTGGACACATCTGTGATAAAACACTGACGTCAGAGCGGTGGAAAAACGAAGATGAGTCTGAGGAACGCTGGTTGGACGTGTTGGCTGAACATGAGATATTTAGAGGACACATCAGGGAATGACACTTTCCTGTGTTCCAGTCCAAAGTGTGAGCAGGAAAAACATCCAAAGTTTATTTATTATTATTATTAATAATAATAATAATAATAATAAAAACAGGACGCAAGACTTTTTCCATTATTCAAATGAAATCTTACAGACACAGATTTTTATAACAGTCGGAGCAGAACAAAACAAGGAAACATTTTTTCTGACTTTTTTTCCCTGAACTACAAAGTTTATGCAATTAAAAAGAAAACCATCAACCAAAAACAAACAAAAAAATCTTTTGTGGTGTTTCTTTTTTATTATTATTATTGTTCAGACAGCTTTTCTGTTACACCAAATTTATTAAAAGAATCTTGTATTCTGTCATCTTTTCCAGAGGAACAATGAAGGAGTCACTACAAATTTACTTTCATTTTTTCTTGGAATATTTTAATTTCTGTATTCTTAATGGAACATTGAACATCAATAGAAAGTCACGTGAAGACGTCTAAGAAACTATCACAGACATTTTTCATTATTTTCACGCCATTTAAGAGACAAACTCATGAAAATAAATGTTTAGTTGCAGCTGTTACCAAAGGAACGACTGTCAAGTCTTCCTGTTGCTTACAGATAAACAACATCTTTGATCAACACAAACAATTTGACGTCGGTTCCTCACATTCATCCCACTCTCAAACACTGTAAACTGGACTGAACAAGATCATCACCTTAGAATTCAAGTGGCAGGTGCTGTGAATACTGTAATAGGATTGTCAAAACAACAGGAAAAAGGTAAAGAGTAGATGACTCATTATTTTAAGGCAGAGCTCAGACCCCCCCCCCCCCAGTAGATATTTCAGTTATAATCTCATCGTCATGCCTTTATCTCAGTGTCTCCCTGAGCTTTGCGTCACATCGGCACAAGTTGTTCCTCTGAGTCCGGAGACAAGGAGGCGTCTCAGGGGAGACGTTATCTCCAGATGAATATCAGCAAAATTTGTATTAAAAAGAAGGAAATGTTTCCTCACGTCCAGATAAGAAAATATTTTAACCGCAATCCAAAGATGTCAGGGAATAAAAACAATGAGGAGTTGAGCTGCTGCTTTTCAGCCTCTCCAACAGCGTGACTGACTTAAAAAGAAAAAACAAAACACAACTTTCACCATCAAAACAGGAGCTATTTGTTATTGTTATGTCATGATTTCCATAATTTCTGCTGATTACTGATTCAGAGCTTTTGTTTTTTTGGGGGGGGGTGTTTTTGGTGAGCAGGTTAATGAGGCAAAGACAGAAACAAGAGGAAGTGAGACTTTCACAGTGACTTTTTTTTCATGAAAATAAAATATTAATCAGGCTAAACCTGTTTAAGAGACAGCAGCAGATTGTGATGATTCTGCTCCCAAAAAACCAACAAGACAAAACTTAATTTTTAACATTTTCATCTGTCAGACTTTGACTAAAGACGACGCAGAGATAAACAGTCAACTAAGACTCTTCCTCTCTGTGAGGAAGATGAGAAAACAGCTGTAAACAACGGCCAAACAAATGAGAAGGCCCAGAACCAGAGAAAAACAAAAACTTAAAGAAATGTCATCAACACAAATATCAGCAGAGACCGAGGAAGAGCTGGATCATCGTCCAACACGGCCATGATCTGCTCAGCTGATTGTTCACATGTACGTGTGTTTGTGCGCGTACACAAGGGGTGGGGGGCTGATGTGGTTTTGCAAAATCTGGAAAAAAAAAAAAAAAAAAAAATAGTAATAATCAGGAAAAACAAAAACAAAACAAAGAAAAAAAAGCATCTGGTTTTGAAAAAAGAACAGAGAAACTCTTCATTTGTGTTTAAAGTTGTTGGAGCTCTGCAGCTCACAGCTGTGGCTTCGTCGTCCAGATGTGTTGAAGTCAAACTGACACTTCAGGTCAGTTTTGTCCCGGGATGCCTGATGTGGAGAAAACTCTCAAAGTCAGCCGCTGTTAAATGAAAGGAATTCTGGGAAGAAAGACCGATTCTCTAATTTTTCCAGACTTTGCAAAAAGGAAAAAAGACAAATGATTGAAGCAAAGATGGCGATGCATGCGTGAGCAGCTCCCAAACTCCAGCAGACTGAAGGATCCACTCATAACGGAGCCTTTAAAACACCAGCACCTTCCAGCCAGAGTGGACGAAAGAGCAGCCGAAGAAGAGGCAGTCCACCGCCTGGTCCACCAGCCAGTCGAACACCACCTCCCTGTTCCCTGAGCCGATAGTCACCCTCAGCTTGAAGCTGCCGCCCTCGCTCAGGTTGTTGTTGTTGAGAGGCAACAGATTCACCACTTCCATGTCGAAGGTCACAGCGGAGCCCATGGTGATGGCGGGCAGCTGGTTGGTCATCTCTTTACCGTTTACAAATACGGCACCTGAGCGGAGAAACATACATCACTTTGAACCGTACGTCATGTGATCACAACAGATAATGTTTTCTAACACTGAGTGTAGGATGATCTCTAATTTATTCTGCTGGCCAGAGAAAGTGACAGCGTCTGTTTTACTGTTGATTAGCAGAACGTGCTTTTTTCACACATGGCCAAACTACAGCTCACTCTCTCTTTCAGGGGAAAATGGAACGTAAAATTTCAAATAATAACCCAAATTACTGACTTATATTACTTTTAGTTTACAGTTAATCCAGAGCCATTCAGTATTAGGTCTGAAGGACACACAGAAAATCCCTACTGTCATTATTTTAGTTGCCATGATCTCCAGATAAACTTGACACCATGTTTGTTGACAGGGTTCAAAGGTCAGCGTACCGTTGGTGGAAATACAGACGGCTTGGTCTCTCTGAAGTGACTCCGCCCCCCTCTGGCTGTCCACGCACACGCCCAGACTGTCCCTCCGATCCACATGACCTGCTGCAGAGATCCTACAAACAGGAAGTGTGAAATGGGACTTTCAAAATAATTTACCTGACGAGTCCAGAAGGAAAAACAGTAAACTAAACTAAATTTACATCGGCTGCCACTGGAGGAACAAATGAAATGTGTGTGTGCATACTTGAAAGTGAGAGTCTGCCCAGAGAAGTAGGTGGGTGCTTTGGAGTAGAGGATGGGGCATTTGGACTGGGATGAGTCATTTCGCAGGGCGATGTTTCTCCTGCTGCTCAGGATGTAGCCCTCAGTGCCCGGACACCACTCTGTTATAATGACACACGTGTTCAAATGTCTGGTAACCTGGACAAATAACAGTGTGACATCAAGTATCTACTGTGTTGAGTTACTTCTAATTCAAAGTGATCACTTCCTGCTGCTCAGCTTCAGAGTTTCACTGTGAAGTAGCTGCAGGAAATGCATCGGAATTGACAGGATGTTGTGTCGGATACTTTACTTTAGGGTGGAAATGTGTAAGAAGAAAAAGCTGCAGTGAGCTTCTGAGATGACCTGGAGGGAAAAGGTTAAGGCGAACAGGACGTATCAAAGTATCTACCACTTTCCTCGTCACTGATCACTTCTGGGCTCGTTCTGGGTGCACAGGAGGGTCTTCACATTACCATCCAAAATATTTAATGGCTGCTGCTCCAGAGCTACTGAGAAATGATGTTCTTTTTTTTGTAAAAGACTCTGAATGTAATATTTCAACCTTTTCAGCGGAAGTTCAATCCCATAAAAGAAGCCCTCTCCTACCGTGCGGTGCCAGTGTGGTGTATCCTGTCTGAGGGATGCTCCACGGGCTCCACTCAGTGCGTCCCTCTCCGCGGGCGCACACCCTGAACAGATAATCCGTGTGGGGGTCCAGATGTAGAACCAGAAATTCAGTGTCTCGTCCTATGTAGGCGTCCTCATACTGGCTCCCCCCACTGCCCGACCGCCGGTGCTGCAGCCGGTAATCTGCCGCAGCGAAGTCCTCGTCCACCTGACGCACAAACGGAACGGCAAATATACAAATACTGTACGTGAAACACATTAAACACGTTTAGCGTGTACATGAGCATCCTCTTGCCGACCTTGCACCAGCGGACCAGGATACCGCCTGGTCTCTCCTGCAGCTCCTCTATCTGGACGGGTGGGTGGGAGGACACAGAGCCGTGGCGGGAGACCCGGTCCCTCAGCATCCCCAGCAGGGAGTCGTCCAGCTGGGCCGAGACACACGGCACGTCCACCAACGCCGGGACCTCGGGTAGACTGGAAAACCACCAGAACCAGCAGATCATTTCAAACCAAATCTGGTAATAATATAAAAATATCTTGAAGCACCAGAAGATATTTTGTTTTTTATTCCCTCAGGGGCAGTCTAATGTGTTTATTTTGATGGGGAAAGTGGAGAGAAACAGGAAATGTGGGACATCCATGCAGTAAATGCAGTAAATAATAAAACATCTCCGTGGATTCTTTCTTTTATCACGACCCTGAACTGCTGTGTGCCAAGGAAGGAAGACTGCTTGTGTCCTACCTGTCCAGTTGGATATGCATGGCCTTCTTGGTGAAACTGCCCAGTTTGTCCTCCTTCTCCCCAAGACCACAACGCAGAGCTGCTTCCCCTGGAGACAGAGAGGGGGGCTATATTTAACATGCATTCCTTCTTATCTGGTTGGAGCTGAGGGAAAGTATGCAGATAATTTTCTCAAACCGCCTCAACTCCAAAAAATGTATTTTCACGAAGAGATCTGACAAAAAAGTGCATCTTTGCTTCCTAAAGGAACAGAGTGAATGTTTTACAGAAGGCTTTAGAGGTTTTAAGGGCCCACCCTCTCTCAGCAGCTCGTCCGCCTGGCCCACACTGTGCTCAATGAGGCTCTGACAGTCATCCAGCGGTTTGACGCTATCTGCCTCGATGACATCCACTTCGGCCAGCAGCGTGGTCAGTCGCTCTGTCAGCAACCGAGTCGCTGCCGTCTGCAGCTCTGCAAAGTGTCTCCGGAGGGCCTCCCGGGCCTGACCCGAGCTTCCTCGGACCTACAGGGGAGAGAGGGAAGAGGAGGAAGCAGGTTAGGGCCAACAAAGGCAAGGTCACTGCACTTTATCTTGATCAACTGATCTATTCTGAATTTATTGAGTTTAAATTGTCCTTATAACATCTTGAAATTAGTTTGACCAACACTTCAATACAAAAAAAATTGAGTTTACAAAGACAATACAGAGAAACGAAGCAGCAGAATGATTCACTGATTATCAGAATAGTTGCTGTTTGATTCTTTTGTCGGTCATCCAATCAATCTGAGTGTTGCTGTGGAGAGTTTTTGAGCCCGGCCTCCTTCTCAACACTGTGGGAGTCATCTTTTCAGGATCTTAAACTAAAAAGAATTTTTGTTTGTCCGTCACGGTCCAGATCAAAAACTGTTGACAGCTACTGGGACCGTTAGTACAGATGGGTTCTTGTTTACCAACAACCAAAGACGTGGAATGTTGTTTCTGGTCACCTGATGCATTTACATGTTTTTTCACCAGCTCATGAGACAAATATCTCCAAACCCACTGCTTCATACTGGAGATGTAAATCAAAACGAAAATTATATACTCGTGAGCTATCATTTTTCAGCTGAGCTCGGTCATTTCTGAGAACAGTTGGCCACAGTAGTTACACAACAGGGTAAACCAGAGCAAAGCTGTCATTCTTAAAAATGTTACCAAGTCTCCACATATTCAGAATCAGCAGAACCACAGTTAATTATATATGTCATTCAGTAAAGAGTCTGTTCACTGTAATAGGGGATAGTAGCTCAGAAATCTGATCAGGAGTTCTGCTCATTCTTTGGAGCAGTAATGATGAAAAATCAGCTCCAAAGCCTCCAATGCTCTAAATGTCTGATTGTCCATGTCTCTCTGTCTTTATTCTGTCAACACAATAAACTCAGACCAACTTCAGAAACATACAGGACAGAGACTCTGAAGGAGACACTCCGATTGGGTGTGACATCACCCACCGGAGCCAATAGGAGCGTCCGATGTGGAGTCGTGACTCTAGACGTCACTATCAAAGATGGAGGATGAGAAAGCAGCAAAGCTCCAGTCAGAGTCAGACTGATCCAGATCTGAACTAACTTCATTCATCAGTTTGACACACGACAGATCAGAGCTGTTAGAAAGAGGTGATTCTGCAGTGTAAGGAAAAACAACATGACTCAAACTCAAACCATCGTGAAGCCAGACTAACCCTAACTCCATGAAGACAACATGATCCCATTACAGATAGAAAGAATCAAATTAAAGTAAATTTGGCCAAACAAAATGAAAAACTAAACTGTGATAAAACATCATGTGTAACCCCTGAAGCTCACGGGTGTGTCATTTAAAGGACACACATACAGTGCATGAAACAAGCGTCCAGTTCACTTCAGTCCAGGGCACACGTTATGTTTGCCCCGGACTGAAGTGAGCAGCGAAGAGTTGGTCTTTAGATTGTCCACAGTGGCAACACAAGTAGCTCGTCATGAAGCTTGCTGGTTTGTCACCAGAGGTAGAGGTTATGTTTCAGTTCCTCTTTCCAAAATCACACTTTTCTCAAACATGCGCACACACACACACACGCGCACACACACAGAAGTCAAAGGTTTTCACAATGAATAAACAGAGAGAGCTGCAGAGAAACAGCAGGAAGCAGAAACTGTCTAACGATGAGAATGGAAAACGAACATTGGAGTTTTTGCCAGAATACACACTGAACTTTGTGCATGTGTAAAAGTGTGTGTGTTGCAGACACAGGACACAATGCATCACTTCCTGGTGACAATCAGTCCGACACAGACGACTGATGATCAATATTTTGGAGTTGGTCAAATAATAGTCTAACTAAAAATATCAAGAGAAAACATTAAATAATTAATCCGATCTGTACCGAGATGATCTGACATCAGGCGACACAGAAATAGACGTTTTCCTAAATGTTTAGACGGCTCTTCTTCCAAAGACAAGATGTTGCTGTGATAACATTGTCTGAGTGTGTTCAAACACACACACTCTGGTATCTCATTGTGTCTGTGGTGTGTAATGCTTCCTGGATTCCTATAATCTGATGGTGAGCCATCCCTGCTGTGGGAAAAAGTGGGGTTATGGAAAGAGACCCCACCTGATAGTTTGATGGGACAGCTGGGATTGGGTAGAGTCTCAGACGCACAAAGAAAAAAAAAACCCCAAAAACTTACTGTGTGTGAGGCTTTATTTCTGAACTCTAAAGAGCCCTTTTCACTGTGCTTCATATTTATCTCTGAAGGTCCGGCTTACGCCTCTCACTGGTACATTTATTTATATTTTAGCCCTCGGCCATTTAGGATACTGACTAAAATCCATCTATGTATCAAAATAAATAAACAAACTGATATAAAAAGGTTGTATCCAGTGTCTGGACTTTAGACTGTATATAAAAGTGAAGCCAACGCAGAAGAGCAGTCAATATGAAGTTTATGGGAAAATGTCCCTCCTTATCCCTGATTTATTACCTCAGTCAATATTTTCCTGATGAATTTCAAGTGTTCAATACAACATGATGTTAATGTCCCATTTAGAGGAAAATGGGAAATAGGAATTGGGGGTGTGTGGTTACCATGTGACTGACAGACTGTACCAGCCAATCAGGACAGAGTACACTCCTCGTCACAGTTGTTGGTCTGGACAGATCTGTAATCCAGCTTATTTATTTAAAAAAATAAATACATGAAATGATACTGAGCCATGGTGACCTCTCTAAAGAGGAGATATTTGTGTCTCACTTTTCAATTTTTTTGTGTAAAAGTTATTGATTAATTGATCATTTAAAATGAGTCTGAGCCCCATGTTCTGGACAAGAGTCCAGCCTCTCCGTCTCCTCCTTTATTTCTCCTCCAAGGCTTTCTGTCCGTCCAGAGCAACAGGAAATAGCAGCATTGTTTACTGTGAGCAGCTGGATGGGTAAATCTAGACAGCAGGAGGAAGGAAGAGATAACGGAGAGAGAGAGGGAGAATCTATTCTCCTGGGACTCAGCTGACACAGTTCATATGGCCCCGGCTGTGTTTGTGTTTATCTGAGAGAGAAAAGACGTATTTGAAAAAGACAGAGATGGTGGTTGGTGTGGACAACCCACTGAAATAAAAAGAGAAATCGACCAGAGCGAGGACTCTAAAGGAATTCAGATGTAGTGGATGAACAGACTGGTACCTGTTTGCGGGCCTGGTTGAGGCCATGCAGACGCTGCTGCAGTTCACTGCGGTAGTTCTGGGCCGCTTCGATGCTTTCTTTCGCCTCCTGCAGCAATACGTCCACCTCCACAGACATCCTCCTGCCTCCTGACACACACAAGAGAGAAGTATTAAAAGTACGGCCTGAAACCAGACTGGTTCGTTCAAAAACGGCCAAAAATTTGCTTAAAATATTAATTCTCAGTCTATTTTTAACTCATTATGGTTGTGAGAGGACAAACAAAAAAGAGATATAACTACTTGCAGTCAGGTTTTAAGTGAGGTGGAAGGTTAGGCTAAGCTAACTTTAGCTGGACTAACCATACAACTGGATCCGGAGGTTCCACAATTTTGCAAACCATTTCTGACATCGTTCAAACTAAAATAGTAAAAAAAAACATACAAGTATTTGCAGGCATGCATCCCAAAACATAAGATTTGTTGTCTTGTTAATTTTAATTCATCATTGGAAACATTAACAAGCAAAACTGTGGTCTTTCACTGTCATGTTGACGAACACTGCTGCAAAAATTCCAGCTATCTGAGGCTCATAAAAATGCAAAACTGGACTGACAGAGTTGCCGCCACATTATTTGTGCATCTCCATCAGCTGAGCAGGAGTTTCCAGCAGCCGTAGTGAAACTACAATGAACAATGCATTTGTAGATAAAGCTGTGTTTTATCTCATAAAAAAGCAGGAACACTGAAGCCCACTGTGTGGAGAGTGGGCTAACAGGTTTCATGTTTATTCAGTGCTGTTACGGCTCTTAAGACGCAGGAAATATTAGTCCAGCTTAGTTTTTCGTAGTTTGTTTTTGTCTAGCCGGCTGCTGAATTGTAACAGATGTGAATGAAAATGTCAGTTTTTCAAAAAGACAACAATAACAAATACAATTTTATTGTTATTATTATGAATCATCATATTTTTGTTTTGTCAAATTCATTTTTTTGGGGGATTACATTTCACTCTATTGCATCTATTGTCACGATAATCGATTGTTGACATTGCTGACGGTCGATTGTTTAAATACAAAACCAACGTTTCATAACCTGCATCCTCCACTGTACCAAAAAAAAAAAAAAAAGACAAGGTGCCTTTTGAAGGAGATGTGTGGCAACAAGAAAACCACTTCCTACAGCAACCAGCAAGAAACTACCCAACAGTCAGCTAACAGCACTTGGTTTTCTGTACGGAGCAGCATGGGCGATGTAGACCGTTACTTTAAATAAAATCTGGATAAGGACCGCTCAGTGTGGTGCGTCTCTGATACAACACAAAGTTTCCCTGGAAAAATACAGCAGAGTACGACAAGGTCAATATAATAATAATCACCTTCCTGTGACCTTAACATCTGTTATCAAAGATCACTAGAAAAACTGTATCTGGTTATTTTGGTTGGGTGTTAATGTTGGAGCCAATTGATGGATCTGTGGGACAACTGATAATACAGAACAAAGTAATATCAACACCGCGTAGAGCTCGTATGGTTTTAAAACAACAGGCCCATCAGCCACATCAGTTTTGACGTCACTGCAGTCACAAACACGTAAAACTGCTTCTAAAGAGAGTTTATCTACAGCAACAAGCACTTTGTCCACCTGATTACAGAAAATAATGCATTAAAGCAAGGAAGCCTTCTAAATATTATTTATGGAGCATCAGTGTGGACTCAAAACACATTTGAACAAAGGAGCCACAACATCACTGATAATACTGTACACCATCAAGCTTTCATTAGAGAGTAGAGTGACAGCATACAACTGATCACACCCGAAACAAATGGACAAAACAGCTTAGAAATCTCTCTTCACTCTGCACGCAGAACGAAACTGAATAGGAGACAAATTTCCTTTTGTACTACCCTAAATGTCTTCCTGTCACAAACGTCTACTTTAGTGAAGGAATCAAGGGGACATCAAACTCAACAGACTAACTACACTGTGAAACAATCCAGGAATTATTTAGCTAAAGTTTTTAGGTTTCATCTTTAAATTTATTTCACTGACTATAACTGAGTATTTTTCAGTTAATGTGTTTTAGAGCAGATCTTTGTACTGCCTAATAATAGTTTTAATTTATGCGTTCTTATAAAATGGGAGCAATATGGCCATATTATGTATGTAATATATGTATGTAACATAGCAGATTGTATGATGGTTTAAATGAGCTTCCTTTATGGAAATAATTCAATAGTCCACGAAGAATGCTTAAGTTGAATCTTTGCTTAGAGCAGTCATAAATTTTGAATAAGAAAACACCAGCCAATACAAAGTTAGGCTAAACGCTTGTTATCTCCAATATCAGGTGCATCAAACCTGCTCAGTTTCATCTTCTGTAGAGCTGAAAGCAATGACACAACCTGGCCTCCTGCTGTGGTCGGCCATGCTTCCTTTACAGCATCTAAAGAGGAAGTCAATGATGGGGCTCATGCTTCTGTCACATACAGTATGCACAGTGTCATTATGTGGACCAGCTGCACATCTAATGTTACACTGTGGAAAGGCAGCATCCCTAAATAGTCTGCAAAATGCAAAATGAATTCATTCAGTGCTCTGGAAAATGGCTACAAGATGCATACAGTTCTTTACTAACTTATTATCAGAAGGCGCGCGTTCACCCTCACACTGCTCTTCTATAGTAAAGGATCCATGTTGTGTTGCATTTCTATTCTATGGAAACACTTGATTTTTGTTCTATAGCTTTCTATTATTATTTATAATAAACCCCACTGCATAAGGGTTTATTTCCCTGTAAATGGGAGCATCATTTGAAAACATTACCATGGTGTTGTATTGAAGACCTGAAACTAGAGACTGAGACCATAAACTTATCAGGAAAACGTTTACTGAGCTAATAAAACAAAGAAGTAGGGACATTTACCCATAGGTTTCAATAAGTCTGACCTCTTTACAACCAGTAAAGTTGCCAGCTGATGGTCTTTTCAGAATTGGTTTCACTTTTCAGGAGAGTACGTCCATTTTCATGAAGTCTAACTAGATCAGCAGATTTCTTCCTCCAGTCCTTATGATATACTAAACTGATAACTGCTGTATAATAAGATAATAAGTTAATTGACATGACACACGCTCATAAAGCTGGTCCACTGTTACGGCCACAGAGATCCAGTGTATGCAGTCAAACACACATGAATGCAAATGTCGCAATTCAGAATTATGCAGGCATGCACCAGCTTGCTCGCTTTGACATAAACAACACCCACCACTAACATCGGTCAAGTCCCCCCTCTCACACAACAAAGTGCCCAGAACAGCAGCCTTTAGTCCATCTATTCACAACAGAGATTTTCTTTTTTCTTTTTCATCCTCTAAAATGGGTGCTGTCCCTCTCTCCATCTCTTTAATCCTGTAGTTGATAATCCCCCTCTTTCTCTCTTAAAACATCCTAAAGACTAAGTAAATGTCTGGTGTTTAGCCAAGCAAACATAAGTCTAGTCGTACTGTAGCACAGAAAATCTCCTGTCTGGGTGTATGATACGGGTGCGGCCACAGATATACTGACACAAACCTCCCTCTGTCTTTATTTCTGTTATGCTTTTGATGTAACGTCGAGCTGCACAATGAGAATTTAGGTCAACCTGCATGGGGAGATGCCCCAATGCCCTGCTTTCACAGGTCTGTCCGTTCACGGGGTGAGAAACCACAGCCTGGTGAAAAAGTCATACTCATACAGCATATCCAACACTGAACAACTTTACAGTGAGTTTTGAAGCACAACTTTTGTGTGCACTTACTTATTCTGTTTTTTTTTTTTTTAAATCCAATTTAGCAGTTTTCAAACATTTAATATTATGCCACCGGCTTTACCAAAGCAACAATGGGGCAGCAAATATCTCTATTAAATGATTAACTAATCTTAATATTTTGTTGATGAACATTTCTTGTCTCATCTCGAGGATGCTATACCGTTACCATCATCTGAAAAAGCTGTTTCTGTATTAACATTATTTAATTATCAACCTATTGGAGGATCGACTTTATAAATCAGTTATTGCAGCTCTAAATAACAGCACACACCGCACAGAGTTTCTTGATCTTGTCAGGGTGTATTAATACTTAGTGGTGTGAGCCAAATTAAATCCTACCAGCCCAGTCTTTCAATACATTTCATCAGAAAGACGTTTAAAGGCTGCAGGCTGCTCCTTCAGGCATGCTGCACATGCTCTGACTAACAGACAAGTTATGAGAGGCATTCAAAGTGCAAACCGACATTATTATTATTATTAGAGCAGACTACTGACAAAACCACACAACAGGAGGCATCAGACATGTCCAAGCCTGCGCTCTTCAACTTCCGTATTTTGGGAATATTTTCAACAAGTTACCCCTCCACCCACCACCATTGATTGGGGACCTAAATTTAACTATGCAAAATACACAATTGCACAATTCAGACCACACAACTTCTCCAATTCGGTGCTGGACTGTCGTGAGGAGGCTCCAGGATGGATCCTGTTCTGATATTTATCGTTGCTCTGTCGTGCAGAAAGAATGACTCCCAAACTCCGTAAAAAGATTTCGCATTTTCAAATTGGCTCCACTGATATTAAATCCCCGACGAGTTATAACAAGTTAAATGAGACTTTTTCTAACTTATTGATATATTAAAGCAAATTCGGCAAAGAAGCTTTTCACCAAAAAGCCAAATTTTTAAACCGTGAAATGTCAACTTCAAGAGGTGTGGATGTGTTTTAGTGGAAGAAGATGATGACAATAACAGACAAAGTACCACAAAGAGTCAGCTGTAAGTGGAACCGAGAGGAGAGCCGGAGGGTCGGGATGAGTGGATTTTGTGTGAAAAAATAAAAAATATTCCACTTCTGGATTCAACATCAGCACATTTTAACGAAGTCTGTCGTTGACTTCAGGGACGCTAACTGACAAAATGTGGGACTAGCTTAAAACTCGGACAGTGAAACTCGGATCACGTCTGGAAGAGCAAACGGCGCCAAGAAATCGGGCTAAATTCTAAAGTCCCGTCCTCTGGTGTGGAGGAAAGCTTCCAAACGTACCTGTTTCAGTGCTTTCTGGAGGCCATTTCGTCCTCAAACCCGGAGAATCAGCCCGAAGCCGCCGCTCGGTGTGATGAAGTTTAGCTCAAGTCCGCAAAAAAAAAAAAGAAAAAAGAAAGTGACACTTCCGCGACTTTGGGGGCAGCGACCAATCACAGGTGAGATTGTTTTGATTGAAATAAAAAGCGACCAATCAGATTGTGAAATTGCTCTTCTCACCCCGCCCCTAAAGTAAATGGCCTCTCTGATTGGCTGGGACTGATGAAACGAGTTAATTTATGTTCGGATCCGGACTCCGATCTGTCAGGCGGATCCGGATCCACAAAACCATTAAAACAATGATCCGAGACTTTACTCCTGAACACGTGCTTTTAAAAATCCAGCCTCCAGTAAATCTAGTCTTCATATCAAACTTTTTTTTTTGTAATCACAACGTGGCTTCATGCTGAATACTGGCTGATGTGATAATAACGTGGGATCAATAAAGTAAATCAATCTATCAATCTGATTATTAAATCACACTATTATCTTTGATGTCCTCCATTTTGTCTTGATGTTGCTTCCAATTTGAAGTAGGTTATTTCTGTTAATAGTTCAGCGCAGTGTTGTTTTGTCAAATATCATTGCTTCATATTATTTTCTGTGTCAGTGAAGTACAAATGTTTGCATGTCTTGGTTGGCAGTACACAGTAACAGTAGTTATAGCTGATGGATATTCCAGAGTAAACAATTTTTATTGTACTTACCGTGACATTGTAGAAAATGGGGAAATGTATTTGTACACAAAAAAAAAGCAGATACATAATGAGCCAGATATACTTTATTATTGTTCTGATCTTAATATAATTATAATATATTCCAGAAATTTGGCACTTTTTCAGTTTGCTTGAGCAAAAAGGTGCTAACTGAACACACATACAGAATGCACATAACATTGTTTTACATGTTTTACATAACATTTCTATGAAGCAGTCCTTGAATTTCTAGAATTGGCAGTGATTTAATTTTTCATTGTCAGGTCTATGATATCAATTGGTGATTTGAAACATATATGATTAAAAAAATACACACACACACACATATATATATATATATATATATATATATACACACACCATTACTTGCACAAAGCACATCAAGACGTACTCGATTTCTTGCCATGTTCGCTGTAGCATAGCCTCATCAATGGTCCCAATGGCATCAGTGACATTTTGCTTTAGGTCAGTGATGTACCGTATCTTTGTTCGATACACGATATCTTTAACATAGCTGAGTCTGCGTATCCAATTTTTTTCAATAGACCATGATACACATTGGACCTTCTCTTGAGGAGTAGCCATTTTTATAGGGGTTCATTTACCACTACCTATTTCATCAACAGGGTACTTGAAATACACAGATGCAATGTGATTAAAAACTTTGATAACCACTGAGTACATACAACAAATCTGAATGTAATACATTGTATGTAATATTATTTTTTTATTTTTAAAAGACTTTATGGACACCGTGTATATATACTGTCCAAATGTATTGATTACATTTGTTGAAACAATTCAAACTGAAGCTCAATACTTAACAGTTTGATGATGTTTGATGGTAAACAGGGAGTTATACAATATCAGATGAATATGGGTAATTAAAATAAAATATCTCTGATCTGCCCATGACCTGGAAAAGGATAAGCAGCAGAAGATAAATGAATGAATGAATGAATGAATATCTTTGATATTATCATGGTCTTGGAATTGGGAAAAAAAAAAAAAAAAACACCATGAGGATGAATCTCTTCGCTGACCATTACTGAACAATACATAACTTTTTTTGGTCCACTTTATCATGAGGTGCAACTTCCTTAACCTCTTCTTCTGCTCCATGTTGTGGGTGTTTCTTCATATCCAGATCCACATAAAATGGTACTTCCAGGATAGCTTTGTTCTTCTCTGAAGTCAGCAGGCCTTCAATCACAGAGTCATGGATCTTCTGCCACGAGTTCATCTCTGAGCTCCAAAGAGCAGCTCTGGCTCGGATGAACTGTGAGGTTTCAGTCTCACTGCCTTTGGCCAGACTGATGCTGTCCTTACAGATGAAAAAGATATCCATGCCGAGGAAGAGAGCATTGACTGCGATGAGACCTGCCCTGGCTGACTTGGTCAGAGCGAGAGGCCCTTTGACTGCTGCCTGACCAATATCTGGAATGTCTGCCGCCGCCTTAGGCACGTTACGTAATGCTTTGCCTTCCTGGGCTACAACTTTACCAACATCTGCAATAATCTCTTCAGTTTTCAGCAACTTAGCAGCAGAAGCAGCGTCAACTAGAGCATCAATGTTTTTTCCAACAAAACCAGCCTTGTGGATCACCTTACCAACTTCCACAGCCACCTCCATCTTAGTTGCCGCTCTCGTGATCACCTCCTCCAGACAACCCTGGAGAGCTTGCACATCCTCCACAAAGGACTTCATGACTCTGCTGGCCTTTTTTTGTTGTGTAACATTTACTCCGACCTCCGTGGCTGTAGTGATAGCACTGTTGACTCCGCTGGTGATCCCCAGCCCTATCCCTGTCATGGTCAGAGCTAGAGACACTCCTGCAGTTACAGGAATTAAGGCCAAACCAACAATGGAAAGCACGCCTCCAACTGCCCCCACTGAGCTGCCTGTCACACTGGAAATCTTTGCCCCTTTATTCATCCTGTCAAGTTTAACACTTGTCTCCTCCAGCTCTTTTAGAAACTCCAGCATCCTGGGCTGCCGCTTGCTGAACTTTCGGAGGAAGCCATGACCTGAATCCTCCTGAAACATAAACACTGTCCGGAAGTGTTGGCTCATCCTGATGAAGACAAAAGAGGAGAATAAATAACACAACACATCTTGAATGTGCATGTTATCCTTTTTTAGAACATAAACTTAATTAAGGAAAAAGGGTAAACAAAACATGACCAGATAGCGGTGCTAAAGGAAAAGCTGAGGGATTAAGTGACATGATAAGAGTGATCCAGAGAGGGACAGGTGGACTAAACATGGACCCAGAGCTGAAAAGTTGAGCCAATCCTGAAGAGCTTAAACCTACATTCTTCCTGATGACCACCAGGTGGCGTCTCCACACCAGATTGTACTGAAATCTATGTGAAAATGTGCCCATTTATTCATTTACTCAGTAAACATTTTTCTTATCATTATTATTATTGTTATTAGAAGCAAACAGACCATGAAGCAGGGGATGGATTAGGGTGTAACTACTACATGACTAGAAATCTGTACCACACATAGCGACCTAGATAGAGTACAGACCAGGTCAGATCCACCCCTAACTCCTCCTCCAAATATGGTTTCTTCTGGTTAAAAAAAAACAACAAACAAACACAATATGGCCAAAAGAAAAATTACAAACTGAAGGCTTAAAAACAACAGCTTGGTGTGAAGTCACAGTTGGATCCCACTTGGGAGAATATAATAGAGGGAAAGTCATGTTGCCAGTGAGAGCAGGTCTCAGACTGGGCTGCACTGTTGCCGATGAGGAATGTAAACGAGTACATAAGCAAAATCAAACCAAAAGCTGTAGATACATGAAGCAATGCTTACCTGATTTCATCAAGCTGATTAATGTGGTCGAGCAGCTTCCGTGTGTCGTCTTCAGAAAGGCCCACATTGACGTCCACCAGAGACTCCAGAGACACATCCGGACAAAACTCACTGAAACAGCTGAGACAGACAATTACACTGAGAATCTACAGTATGTTTCAGCTGTAGAACGATTCTGATCATGACATGGGTGTTTACCTTTTGTCTAACTTCTCACATATTTTCTTAGTGGTCTGTATGTATTGATCCAACTGATACGACAGCACCTCCACGTTCTGAAGTTTGGGGAGGAAGAAGAGTTGTGCATCCCTTTTAAACACCAGCAGATGGGGGCAGATGAGTCGAGCAGCAGCGATGACAGTCTGAACATGTTCAAAGCTGATCGCTTTGGGCAGACGGAGCATCTGGTTCACCATGAACACATGAAGGGAGGTGACCGCCAGCTTCTCCACTGCATCCAGGAAAGAGTGGAGCTCCTCCAGTCCACCCAGTGTGTCCTTCAGCACAGCAGCCAGCTCCTCCAGGAGTTCTGCACGCCTGCGGTCTGCAGTGAGCTGGGTCGCCTTGCTCGCCACGTAGTCCAACATGGCCTTACCTTTCTTCTGTGACCCTGTAACATGGCTGATACCCAGGTTGATTGTGTCAGCCCTGTGTTTAATGTCCATCATCATGTTTAATTCTGTTTCTCTCCTGAGCTCCCATTTGGAGAACATCTCACAGAATCCCTTCACTGTGTCCAAGTATGTGAAGGTATCTGTGGCGTAGCGGTACAAAGACTCCCGCAGTTCTCTTCTGTAAAACAAACCATCGGTCAGTTTTCGAGATTTTAAAACAAAAAGGAATCCAGTTGTTACTGTTCAATAAATCTTGTTTCAAAACATCTTCTACTCAGGGTTGAGGGAGCCGTAGTCTTTTTGTCTTTTGGTAGTTATTATGCTTCATTGGTAGACAACAAAATAAAAGACACTAGGGACACAAAATAACTACAGAAGAGACAAAAATGACACAAATGTTGCGTGGGCTTAAAAAAACCCCACACAACTACAAAGACACAACAAATGCTAGAAAAAACACACACACAATGAGTGCGATTTGATTAAAAGGTGACTAAAAATAAGCACAAAACAAGTACAAAGAGCTCCAAAGAGTCCCATTAACAAACACATATATACAGCAGGTTACAAAAACACAAAACAACAACAAAGAACTGCAGAAAAACCACAAACAGTCTTAACTGATGCTTCACTACTGACTTGTCACTGCCGGGCAGACAGCTCTGGAAAGTCTCAGATCAAGAAATGCTAGAGTTACCAGAAACAACACCAGGTGGCAGGTTAGAGTTATTAATTTGTTCATAAAATGAAGAAAAACTAAAGTTCAGGCTGATTGTTAGGAAATAACACTGACCCCCCCCAAAAAAAGAGGCCAGTTTCCAACAAAGAAAACAAAAATGAAACAGTGACACCTGGTGCCCTGTTGGAGGAGTCACCTTTATTAAATTATTAATTGCTTTTAACTTTACCTTTGTATACAAAACACATTATTCACTTGTGGTGGAATCATTAAATAAAACAGTCCTCTACAAAATGTAAAGTCTTGCATTCAAAATTTGGTAGTTTAAACTTTATTTGTAAAAGTAGTGACCTACATGACAATAATCTATCATACCTAATAATGTATAATTATAATTTGTATTAATAAAGAATGTAAACAATGAAGCAATGATCTCATGCTTCCTCAGTCACATCATAATGAGAGGGGTCATCAGATTTCTCACCAAGTATTGGATGAATGCACTGATGTCAGCCTAAAACTGTTGTTAACACGGCATTATGGGCCAGAAGGCCGCACTATGTTTTTAAGGTTCTGCTTTCTAACTCAGCATATCATACTGTGTTTTCTTCAACTGTAATCCAGCTGCCAGCTAAAATGTTGTGTAAAAGGTAGATGGAAAAACAACGTTTGAAGTATCATTAAGCATAAGAACTTAAAACCTGCACTTAAAGGAACTCTTAAATTAATCTCCTAAGTTTTTTTTTTTCCATTCATTTCCTTTAAAAACAAACTCAGGAGGTGTGTTTTCTCCTCTTACTGACCACAAAGGTAGCTCAGACTCACTTTACCTTGCAGCAGCCATCTTCTCTTCCGCTTCTTACACAAACTTGGCCGATTCTTGCACTGATGACAGAAAAAAAAAAAAAAAAACAGAAGAAGGTCAGAGGTGGATTTTTACTGTTCTGAAGATCACCAGCTTGTTTTTTGGTTTGTTCTGAATACCCAAACAGGCCAACAGCTCCCAGACAGCTCGGACTGCAGCTGTAAGGTTTCGTTTTATCTTCTCCACATCATTAAACTTATCAGCTGATCCGCCCCGTCTCCTGCTTCAACTTGACTTGGCACGCAATTGTTTTTTTACTTTCACTTTGTGGTGCTGCCTTCATGTGCTGTCGTTCATTTCCACTCCATTTTGGGCTAGACATTCAAAAGTTGTCATTTCAAGTTGGGACCATGATTTATAAAATAAAATAACATTGAGTTGCATCGAAGAGGACTTGTAACTAAAGACTGAGACCATAAACAAATTTAAATAAATGTGTACTGGATGGATTATTTTCACATTCAACTCAATATAATCTGACTTTCTTCCTTTTTTTTTTTTTTTTTTTACAACTGGGGACTACGTTATTACACTATGTGATTTTATTAAGGGATAAAAATCACTGGCAACTTGGCAGCTGTCATTTCTGCTGTAATAAACTGCTGTGGTAAAGTTGGTGGCTCTCTTTGTGGCCACAGAAAACACATCAAGGTGACACTCCTCATTCCTCCACTGTGGCAAGGTAGGAGTGTATATATTTCTGTGTGTGTGCTGGGGGGGGGGCTTAGCAGTGCAGGGACATTCACGTCAAAGCGCTCACTCAGCTGCAGTCAGCTCAGCGCAGACACCCGGGGATCAAGGTGGAAACGCTGCTGACATGGCAGTGTCCTCACGCACACAAGACAGCCGCAAAACATGAACTGAGCAGCAGCAGCAGAGTAACAGAGTACATTTAAGTACATCTGAAGTATTCTCTTCCTATATACTTCCCCTTTACTGTAGACAGGTACTGTCCTTTTTTACTTATTTACATAGCCTCAGTTCTTACAGTTTCTATGCTGTTAATTCAGATTACAGTTATTTACAAACTGTTCGGACTTCTCTTTGTCCCATTTTGTACTCATCTCACAATGAACACAGGGACCCAGATCAGCTCTGGCAGGTAGCAGGTCTTCATGTATTTGGCATAAATAAAGGTTATGTTTTTTTATTGCATGGAAGGCACCTTGTAGTAAATGTCGTAGAAATTATTCACAAATTCTGCAATGCACTTCAAAAGCCTTTAGTTTTCTGCAAAGAATCATTTCAAATGTGCAAGATGACACCAAAGAGACACAAAACTACACATTTTCACTGCAGTCCTGTGTTGTGCATCCTGACACAAGTTGTCAGCCACATCACACCTTATGTCTTCTCTTCAGTCCACCTGGGAAAGGATCGGTTTGCAGCCCAGTCCATCATAGAAATCCTCTGCAGATCTGTTCAGACCTCCAGCATTCACTGTGTCCAGCAGAGACAACACAGACACGTTTGTTAGTGGCTGGGTGATTCATGAATTCTGAATAGTGTGGTCAATTAAGGCTTTTTCTGTGAACGCACAGTGACAGCTGCTGTGCTGAGTCCCAGAGGAAGTCTGAAAAATTGAACTCAGTATTTACAAACGTGTGTTAGCTATTGTTATTAAAAAAGAATACAGTATCTCGTCTCGTCATGTAGTCCTATTCTCCTTCTCATCCACTTCCTCCTAAAAATGACCTCTGGTGTTACCATTTTTGTAAACAGGTAAATCTTAGTCTAGATGGTCAGCTCAGCTCCTGAATCCTATCAGAGCAACAACAACCCTCTTAATCTTTTTCTTTACAAAGCTCTTGAATGTCAAAAATTCATATTCTCTCCTAAAAACCCAAATATGACTAACTAGCACTTTTGTTGCACCTTATCATAAAATCTCCTACAGTTATATAATAGATGTTGTATTTAATACTTACACCGAGGCCTTTGGCACTCTGAAGCTTTACCAGTGTGCCTTGTTGTAAGTGGCTTTGGATGAAACTATCTGCCAAATGAATAAATGTAAATGAACCGATCGTGAAAACTTCATGGTGACCAAAGTCACTGCTGAGCACCACATTTTGGTATCTTAAAAGCTCCGAAACGCATATTATGTGTAGTTAAAAAACATCAAACTACATCCTTCACTGAGACATTTAACCAGCATTCCTGGAGGGAAGAAACATTTTAAACCCTTGGAGAGCAGAGGGCCCACCAGTGCACCTTCACCCAGAGTCCAACTAATCAGGTTCAATTAATGCGGATAGAATAAAATGTTTAAACTGTGCTCTTGTTTTGTTTTGTTTTTTTTTTTCTTTCTCCGGAGCTCAATTTACAAGAAGCGCTCCCCGAGCCAATGCTCGAGGGGCGTTCTAACAAGGCCCCGATTAGGGCTGGATTTGCAGCTTGCTGAATTAATGTCAGACTGGCATAAAGAGTTCATGTGGGACCAGTGCGGGTGCAGGCCTGGGACCTGATTTGCACACCCTCCTTGCCTGTCAGGGATAATTGTTTAATGAAAGTCAAGGGTGTCTCAAATCCTGCCAGAGAGCGAGAATCAGAGAGGTCTTTAGTCAGAGCTCAGGGTCTCTCTTCAAAGAAAAGTGTTAGATCTGTGAGAGACACTCTGATTTACTGTATTTGTCTGATGACAAATGTGCCAAGCAAATTTACTGCAGTGTACTTCAATTCAATATTTAGATTTTTATAGACAGTTTAAGTTTTACAACAATGTTTTTAGATCAAGCTCTTGGAGAAAAGATAATTTTCAAATATAAAATGTATTATTTTAGCATCAGCCTTGGGTTGGTAGAATTAACAAGATTACTGAAACAGGGAAAATTTAGGACTCCCCTCGTCATGTGGACATAAATCATTATCTCCAAACGAATCAAAACGTGGCTCAGGAACTGCTGGACACAGAATCAAAGAAGTTAAAATATAATGCTGACCATTTGTCAATGTTGTCTTCACAACTGGCCAAAAAACTGCAGTTCCTAAAATGGCCACTTAAGGGTGGCTCTAAACACGAGTCACAAATCCCGTCCATTATTTCAATGTCCAACGTTACAGCAGAAACAAACATGGTAGGAAAGGTTTTAATTACAACTCAGTCCTTTTACTCATGCTAAATCTGCGACAACATCAGTTATCTCAAGACACTTTCCAAATAGAGCAGGACAAGACCGCCTTCATTTAGAGAGCCAACAACCTCGGCAGAGAGAGCAGAGGAGAGGACCACATCCATCCAACGCCTCGACCGCTCATCGGTCAGGAATGTTGGGGGGGACTGGGTCCAATTCCAGGTGACAGCAGGCGAGGGCAGAGCACGTCCTGGTACAGGTCACCAGGGTCAACATACAGACAAACAAACATTCACACCGATGGCCAGCTGTAGGCCATTTAGAGTCACCAGTCTTCTTAAATGTCCTTTGATTGTGGGAGGAAAAGCTAGAGTACCTATACAGTGAACACACCAAACCAGGGAATCAAACACAGAACCTTCTTGCTGTGAGGCAGCGGTGCTTCCCTCTGTCCCAAAGCGCTGCCGATACAATTACCTACAATGATACTGATAGGGGGAAAAAAAAAAACGTTAGTGTTAACTGTACACTCAGATCGGATTCGAACCCAAAACCTTCCGAGGCACCGCCTTCCACCTGTCTGAGGTGCTCAAGGTTTGAGGGCGTGGTCTCTTTAAATGGCAGGTGCGTTCCGTCACTCCTGTGCGCCCGCGAAGCTTACGTCACTGCCCGCCGTCGAGCGGCGGCCGCTTGGCTGTTTTAATATTTAGAGGACTTTTACTCGGGAACATGGGACTAACACCGCCGCTTCCTTTGTGCCAAAGTGGCTAAAAGAACAAGAGGAAGTCCGCGCTGAGCTTTTTTCTGAGGTGAGCAAAAGTTTAATGCATCAAACGTTGACGTAAATCATAAATTAGCAGCTGTCCTGTTAGCTTCGCTCATGAGCTAGCTCATTAGCCCGGCTGTGCTAACGACGCCCACCGGAGTGAACGCTTAATAACCCCCCAAACAAACCCTCATCTGTTTTTACACAGTTTCTGCTTTAATTAGCCGGAGCCAGGCTTTAATTGGCCGGAGTCAGACACACCCAAAATGGCGCCGGGCGGAAACGGCCGGTGACGTCACGCTGACCGTTAATCCCAAAGTACGGTTATTATTAAACTGGTTTACATGTAGACTGATTGAAATGAACAAAAAAAAATAAAAAAATCCACAAGATTTCTAATAAGTTTTTGGTCTTGATACGTGAAAGTAATTTTTTTCTCGTGACTAAACACATTGGATTTTCTACCCGCTCAGAAAAGGGAAACTTTTTATATCAATTGATATAAAGTCTTAATCCATTCGGGCCATTTCAATTTGACATTATTGGAAACCACAAAAAGTTGTGCAGATTATCCAGTCAGACAGACACTTTAATACAATTTCAGTAATAATAACTTTGTAAAAATTTATTTTATGCATATGAAATATTTTACTCCACTAACTCATTTTCCAGCTACAGTTACAGATTTTACTGAAAAAGATTTAGTACTGCTGCATGTTTAGATTCTTGACCATCAGACGACACCTTCAGGCACAGATCTCCTTTCATGGAGGTGATGAAAAGACACAGATTCCCTTCAAACCATCAGGGAGACATCTGATTGGTCCCATAGTTGTTTGGCAGCTGCACAAAAAGTCCATCATTCAGCTGATGCCATAAAGAACTGTCTCCAGAGACCAGAAGAATAAGATGTCCTGCAACAGATGGCCTGGCCCTGAGCACAGAGCCCCAAGCTCAGTATCACAGAGTCAGTCTGGGATCACATAAAACTGACAGTAGACGCTGAAAAAGACAAAATCCACAGAAAAAAATCTGGCAGGGTCTCCAAAACTTGCCTGTGAAGTGACAGTATACCTGAAGAACTAGTACTGGATCAAAGGCAGAAAGTGGCCATCACAAACATTGATTTGATTTGATTTAGCGTTTTTCTTTTTGTTTGTTTTTTTTGGTTTATTTGGGTTTTTGCATACTGCACTTTCTTCTACCAGATAAGGTGACCCTTTGGGAAGGCCTGATACTGAGAAACACCAGACTTAACTATAAAATAGTTAAAACCAGCTCCACCTCTTACAGCAGTGAAATGCAGCCTACACAGTGATAATAATCTAATAATGTCACATATAATGATATTTCTCTCACGGGGACCTTATACTGCCACACAGGTTGTTTTGAGTAATACTTGAAGTTCATATGTACTAACAGTTAGTTTTTACATGAAAATATGATGATTGTACTAAGACATTGTTGTACTACCATCAAACACTTCAGGAAATTGTGTAGTATAAATAAACTCAAATAAAAACGGGTCAACCACTTGAGTGTCTTTTACATTTCTACCATGTTTTGTCTAGTATTTCTTGTGGTAACATTCTGCATAATAACTTTGAAGTTATTTACATCTATAAGGAAATCAGGGTAAGGACTGATGAACTCTAGATTTTGCATACATTATTTTTGGCTGGTGCATGAACTGGTGAAGTGGATATCTGTCAAAGTGGCTTTTTAGTATCAAATTCTGATATAAAATTCCCTCTCTTATAATGTGGTGTAGCAGGTTTTAAGGTATATCTAGGCATCTGACCCCTGTTTTAGACTTGGAGAATTATGACTCTGTCCTTTATGTAAAAGATCTGACTACCTCCATTATCTTTGTTGAAAAGGTAATTTTAATAAGGGGTAGAAAGGTTGGATGTCTTTGGGTTTGGATATTTTATTGGTTGTGATAAAGAGGTCTGAACAACAGGGGGCGACAAACTCCACAGAGGCAGAGCTGGAGGGAGCTGTCCTTTCAGCACCACACACACACACTAAAATAGAGTTGTTTTTTGTTTTTTTTCTTTAAATGTGACTCAATTCAACATTGAATTCAGAGATTCAAACCCTCGATATGACCAAACACAGTCTGGTGAATGAAATGCAGTCTGGGGAGCCTCGGCCTCGCTGCTAAGTGCCATTCCCGCATCTAATCGGAGCATGACACCATATCTGCCTTAAAAAGCTTTAAAGATGCAGCCTAAAAAGAAATCGCAGATATTGATGACCACAGTGAGCGAGGTGAAGCCGCAGTTCGGGCATTTAGCGAGATTACTCCTGGGGAGAGTGGCGGGGACGTGCCTGAGAGACTGCTGCAACGATTGGATCGGACAATAATAAGCCATAAATGCATAAATCTCAGCCAGTGTGCACAAATGCAATTCAGTAATCCTCCATCTATGAAGAGCGAGTGAGACAGAGAGGGAGAGAGCGAGTCCACCATCGCAACACCCCCTCCTTCCGCCCCCTCCACTCACAAACGGAATTAAAAAATCTTTAATATCTTTCCAGCAACGAGCCTCCATTGCTGCAGCGAGAACACACATACACACACATACACACGCGCGCACACACACACACACATACACACACATACACACACACACCAATATACACATGCTGTGGGCCTTTTAAGAAGAAGAAAAACTTGCCTGCAGAATTAAGAGCCGCTTCTTTACAGACAATATCCGTGGAAAGAAAGAAAGTGAGCGGGGGGGGGGGGGGGGGGGGGGCTAACCTGAATGTCTTGAATGCAAACCGCCGCTGACACTGACATCGTGACAACACCAGCTCTGTCTGTCTGTGGATCTGTGCACAAGTCCTGATTGTGTAATATCTTTTTTTTTCTCTCTCCCTTCCTGCAAAGCGGCCAAACCTGCAGCCGAGAGCGCAAGGAGAGGAAGCGGCAGCAACAGAGCAAGAAGAGGAAGAAGAGGAGGAGGAGGAGGAGGAGGAGGGGAAAAACAGGAGGATTGCAACATTCATCAGAATTTATTTTTCTTCCTATTACATGGCGCAGGGGTTAAACAAACGGGACGGTCCTGGATGTGATACTGCCACGGTGAATTTGGATATCCAAGCAGCAGCATCCTCCTCCTCCATCCGCGGAAGAAGAAGCATCCACGGCTGCGGCGGCGCCCACACCGACTCCTCGTCCTCCTCCTGCCGGCTCTATGTCGAGTGATGGTCGGCTTGCCTTGCTGGATGCTCCACGCTCTCTCCGGATCGTCGACGACCGAGCCTCTTCTGACCGCAGACCCCCATTTTCGGCGGAAACCTACCCAGAGCTATAGGGCTACATATGGAAACTGGGGATCAAAATTTTAGGAAAAAGGAAAATCTAAGCGATTAATTAATCAAATTTTTATTATTATTATTTTTTTTTTAGGTTTTTATCGGTTTATCTTTGTTACTTGTTTCGGTGTGTGCTTTTTTTTTTTTTTTTTTTTAAAAGCCTGCTAATTAATTAATATATTCGTTGAGCCTTGATTTCCTCATGCCTTCGGGTTGATTTGTGAGAAGCCAGCGTAATATTTTCTTTTACCCTCACAATAGGTCGTTATAAAACACCCAGAGATTTGCTTTTATTGCCTCCTGACAGGACTTGAATCTGTCCATTTGTTTACTCTTTCCTGTTCCCTGTATTATGATAGATTCCCCTGCTGTCCTTCGGTTCTCTCCCCAGTTTATTATTATAACTATCTCCTTGCTTTTCCCCTTTCTGACTAACAAAACCCATTAGAATAATATTATTAATAATAGTCTTTAGGAGAGCTTTGGAAATAGCTATAATTCGTATTTCGTACCAGTAATGTTATAGCCTTCTGACTAAAGTAACTGTAACTCATTGTAACAGACATATTGAACTGTTGTACTGTAAGCCTGCCATTACTCTAACACCCCCCCACCCCCCAACTGCCCTCAACCATCTCTTTGCTCCATTTGAGCTCATGTTAAATCAGCTTTAGCTGTAACCTTTACAAGTCAAGAAACAGGTTGTTTCAGATTCTGTGGAGAATAAACCTAAGTTTGGTTTATTTCCCTTCCATTTTTAGGCTCAGCTCTGCCACCATAGGCTTTAGGACATAAATAATCCTTTATAGCTTAGTGTCGTTGTTCTCATTTGCAGTTTTTTTTTGGTTGTTGTTGTGAGTGGCTGTACTGTGGCTACATCTGCAGCTGCAGGCCTGCTGAGGGGCTGCCATCCTCCATAACCAGATTTCTCCTCTCTTTGGGGTGGAAAAGTAAGAACAAACAAGAGAGGAGAGACATCACTGCCTCTTCTTCTCTTTCCCCCAGCAAAAAAAGCCTTTCCTCATTTTTTCTCTTGTTTTGGTCCTCACCCAAACGCAACCATAAGGTTCCTACCGCATCCTCCGCCTCCTTCATCCCTCTCCTTCCGCTCAAGTATATCCCGTTTTTTCGGTTTGGTTTGGTCCCGAAAATTTTCAAATATTTACTTCCTGTACATCAAGAGGAAAGGGGGTCCCCCTTTCATGGAATGTGGAAACATGGGTCTTTTCGACCGCGGAGTCCAGATGCTGCTGACCACGGTGGGAGCCTTCGCGGCCTTCAGTCTCATGACCATCGCGGTCGGCACGGACTACTGGCTCTACTCCCGCGGTGTCTGCAAGACAAAGTCCATGAGCGAGAACGAGACCAGCAAGAAGAATGAGGAAGTGATGACCCACTCGGGCCTGTGGAGGACATGCTGCTTGGAAGGTAAGAGGAAAATCTGTCTCTCTCTCTCTCTGCAGCTGTGATGTTCAGAAAAGTAACTCACATTTTATGGCAGAATTTCAAGCCCTCTGCCCTTTGACCTGCTGTGTCGGTAGAAATGTAAGGATGCTCCTTGATGCTTCTGTTCCCACACATGAATTGTACAACACAGGAAGACAAGAATTGGAAAGGAGACCAGAAGAGCCACAAATATTGAAAGCTCAGCCAACCTAGGTGTATATGCGCTCTCAAACTTCCAGAAGCCTAGGGTTTTTGTTTTTGGCATGATTGTCAGGGGTTTCAGATACAACTGTAGTGTTGCAAGATTTTACTTTTACCTTATTTCTTCATCATTAAGGGCAGAAAAGATCAGACATCCTGATTCTCCTAAAGAAATTCTTGTTTATTGCTCCAACTTTCTCTAATAGACTAAAAGGAAAAGTCCTAATTCTTACATTTTTCTGACACTCTTTTTTTCTTGTTAAATGCCCAATAGTTTTACTTTTCCATTTCTCCACTTGAAACAATCTGAGAAGGAAACATCACCTTTGTTGTTTAAATGGCACACACCGGTAGGCACTGAGAACTAAAACTTTCCTTTAAATCTAGGCTGATATCATTCTGTCAGGGTGTTGAGCTCCTGCAGAGAGGGTGAAGTGGTTTCTGGTTGCAGCCGGAAGCTGTTCCTCCCACACCTCTCTGGAACAGTTGCACAGACATCAGAGTTTAATTAATGAAATAAATACATATTTTCAAGCTGTAGTTAGGGTAGGACCTTCATCAAATATCAGCCTGATAAATTGGCAAACCAATACTCTGGTCTAACCCTAATTAAGGAAAACTGCAGGGGATTTTCCCTCTACAGGGGAACTAACACTGTGCCAGCAGCTTGGACAGGATATTTATTTTAATAATGCAAACCCCAAAGTGAAGACATGGCAGCATAGTTGCAGCCATCTCTCTCTCTGACCAGACCAGATAAAGTCAATGATGTCAGGACTGTTTGTCATGTAACCTTTGACATGTCTGGGCTTGATACCTGCTCACGTCCTGAGTGCATGCAGGTTTCGAGACAACCTCCAGAGTCATTCCTGTCAAACGGAGATGGTGTGTTTCCCATCATGCCCCAGTGGAGGCATTGGGTGCTGACTTGAAGAGAGGCACTGTAACCTTGTGAGGGCACAGAGCGTTACAAATCTGCTCATCTTCTTAGCTGTGAGCTCCTGAAAGGCCACAGTATCTGACTTCATGCTCCTCTGCCTCCTGTGATAAGCAGCCAGACTCTGCACCTTCTGTTCAAAGCTTAATAACTGGTTTGAAATATCAGGTTCAATTTAAGGAAGCCATAATCTTTATTTTTACAACTACAGACGATCTTCCATGGGAAGCAGTCACAATGTAGACTTTCTGAGGTACACACGCTTTATGGCTATTTCTATTCCTTGACTACTCAGGAGTCATGACTATGTTGTTACATGATTAGTCATGGGTCCAACCACACCCATTTTTGAACTTTCAACCAGACAAGCTCTGTGACTGTATGGAGCACTATTTGAAACTGTCAGTTAAAGACTAGTTTCTGAAAATAGTGGAATGTCTAGCAGCTCACAAACCAGATATTTCCCTCCGGAATTGGTGTAGACCAAAATCGGCTTTAAAAAGGGAGACAACACTGGAAACTTACGTATCTCCAAATGAACGATTATGTGTTTTTGTAACTGCACGATGTGTGAATAGGAAACTGTCTGCTAATGAGTATGTCATAACAACACACAAGGTGATGATATGCCAATGTTATGTGCACAGCTTGTTCTCACTGATTCCATACGCCGTTGGAAACAGTTATTGCAGGTTAAGGTTTGGGTCAGTAAAAGTTCACGGTTGTGATAAAATTACTTGTTTAATGTCAAAGGACATTTGTTCAACATGGCCGTTGCTGATAACTAGTCTCTTTTGGCAAAGCCTGATGTTTGTTGAAGGACAGTGTCTACCTTTGAGTAGGACTTGGTGTCACACCTCAATACTTTATGATTACTGTGCCGTGTCCTTGTCGATATCTGTCCAGCACCCAGAGTTGGCTCTGAATACTTGGTCGAGCTCTGAGTCTTGTTTACCGTTTCTTTGATCACTTCTTTGATGTATTCAGGCAAAGTTCTTGAAGGTCTCTTTGTGTTTAAACACTGATGTCTGGCTCAATTTTAGACGTGACTCAGCAGGCAGAGTAGGTTGTCTATCAAAAAGCAAGGTCGGTGGTTTGAACCCTGACTCCTCCTGTCCGCATGTTGAAGTGTATTTTGAGCAAGACACTGAACCCAAAAATGCTCTTGATGATGATGCAACTGCCAAGCAAATGTTTTTTTCAAGTATAATGTCATACAAAACAGAAAGACTGATGAAAATAAGTTCAAAGCTTAGCTGGCCTTGGTGGAGTGAAAGGCTAACTAATGTGCTTTGGATCAAAGAGCTACATAAACACAGGTCATTAAACACACCATGAAATGAGAGAAAAAGTGGGAATGGCGTACAGGGAAAAATTGGTTTAGGCATTAATACTGAAATTCAAATCTCCTATTTGCACAGTTTTTTTTTTTTTTTTTTAGCTCAACCTAAGATCACTGATCACAGCATTTACACCTTAGCTGTTCCTGAGAAGCTGCTCAGGTGTTAACAGCAGAAAAGTGTGGTTACTCCAGATATGAATATGTTTGAAAAGAGCGTAGTCAACCTTCCCAGGATAGGTAAGAAGAGATACCTCTGAATGCTGACACAGTGCTCTGGTGTATATAAACCCTCCCTACAATAATTACATTAATGCACATAGGATTAATCACAGCTGGAGTGTAATGGTGGCAGTGAGCGGCCTTTACCCCTGCCAGCCCATTATTTAATTGGCAAACAAAACAGTAGAGAGCCAAGATGGGATCAAAACATAACACTCTGCTTTCTGTGAATCTGCTTTCCGTGTGTGTGTGTTGCTTTGTATCAGAACAATAAGCCTCTTCCTTTGAATGCAGGATCAAAGTGGCAGGAAATCAACTCAGATTTGTCATTTCTGATTCATGAATGATCCTCAGCCCAGTGAAGGCAAGGGAGTGTAGAAAGGGGGCCACAGCGTTTACTTACGGGGTCAGGCTCATTTAAATTCAAATTCAAATGACTTCCTGCTCACCAATTTGGGTTTTTAAAAGGAAGTACATTTAATTATAGGTAGTTTGCACATTTCAGACCAAAAATTGGAAGGAGGAGGGGGGGTTGAAAAGAAAAAAATGTGCAGAGCGGATGCAGCTGGGGAGAGGCGGAAATAAGCAGACTGCTTGCTGCAAACCCAACATCGTCTCAGCATAGTCAGGAATGAGATCTAGTTTAACATTTCAGATGTTAATTGGGCTTCAGTTTGCAGCTCAGCTCAATTAATGCAAAGGGCCAAGATGACGAGCATTCACTCCCCAGCTCTGCTTAAATGAAGCCTTACTGGTGATCAGGCTGCGAATGGTTGAAGTAGCTGCTCCGTCCTGTTCGCAGCATTGAACACGGACTGTGTGTTTGGCAGCAAAGGCCCACACATCCTGCTCACAGAGTGGACACGGGTGGGATGGTTTGTGTTTGTATAACCAGCTACAGGAAAGAAGAGCCTGTGAAAAACCAAAACAGGGATGTTCGCTCTGGGTGTTTCAGCACCTCGACCTCTGCTTCACTTGTCATAATCTCCCTCCAGAATAAGGAAGCTGTTGTGTATCTTTAATGATCAGGCCCATTTTTACCATCAATCAGTGATGATTATTTTAGTTGTGGTTGTCTTTAGAGTTTTCACAAGGTCGTGGATCTTCTGATACAGGGATCATTTGATCTGGTTCTAGCAAGATCAGATGATTTTTATTCAGGAGACTTTTAACAGGAACAAGTATTTAGTATCTTTCTAACCAAATACTGGTTGCGTCATCTGTAGCATCGCAATAAAACTGCAGATTTCGTTGATTAAATTGGTAAATATAATCCATTTCCAATTTGGAAATCTTTTTATGCCAATAACAGATAGGACTGGACATTTTCAGTACTTGGTTTTGCATCTGCTGGTAAGGAAGTGCACAGTTCTGCCATAAAGTCTTGAAACTGTATTAAAAATTCAGTGACTGTGTCACCACAAACACAGATGTGGCTGCAGACGATGATTCGGCTGATGAGACATGAACATTGCACACCAAACATCTTGCATGTTGCTGATGAAGTGGCCCCCCGAGGCCAACGCTCCCCCGTCCTATATGGGACGTCTGTAAAAGACACCGCTACTGCTGCACCACACTCTCAACCAGGTGTACCTTGCTGTGTCTTCTGATAATCTGAGGCATTCGTCTTCATTACAGCGCCGCCCTCAGCCTCCACTGTGGTTATAGGATGAGAAGCTCAGAGTCAGGGAGGATGTGTGGGAAAGAAATGTTGGACCCTGTGAATGAAGGACGGCCACCATGCTGTCTTTTTATTACCTCTTATATGAAGCAATTTGTTGGTTAAGGTTCATCTGTGCTTTAAAATCACAAACACCTCAACTACAATGAATGCAGTGTAGCTTCCTGCATTTCTCCAATGCAAATTATATTTTTGCTAAAATTTAGGGCTTTCAGTTTCGTAAATATTCTGCTGTTTACTCATTTTGGCCACACATATCTGAGAACTGTGAAGCATCCTAAAGCTGGAGGATTTAAGTCTCCAAACAGCCCGTTTTTTCTGACACACAATATACATAATTTTCTGTAGAGTGCCTATTGCTTTAACACTAGAATAATTTAAATGACATTTTCATGATCAAACTAATCACTGTACTTTTCCCACTCTTTTCTCCATGTTACAGTAACCGTACAGTCCCAGTCTTCTCCTGTATGAACATAATGCTGCACTTGCTTTCATTTATAGATATATAAATTAAAGGATTAAAGAAAGCAAGATGAGTGATGAACTTGAATAATCCCCTAACAATTAAATCTTCATGGATTGCTTTAACGCAGCCTGAAAGGTAAAACTCGGGGCAACCAAACCTTTATTAACCTCCTTCTTCTTTTTGGTGTGTTCAAACACCCAACAGAGATTATTTAGGAAGATGTACTTTCTTTTTTTAACTAAAACATCTACAACTGCAGTGTGGCCTCCCACAGCTCTTGTCAATCACCACAGATCACAGTTCACGCTTTCTGCCTCATGATTTTATGTTCAAGCACGTGGGAGTATCAATGTAGTGTACATTCAGGCAACTGAAAACACACGTGGGAGTATGTTGTGTGTGGGTATGTGTGTGCACATATGTAGTTGTGTGTGCTTTAACATGTGAATGGTGATGTTTATGAGTGTGCTCTCTCTGTAGCAGAGGGACAGGATGAGATAAAAGCAGATAGTGGAGCACAGCGGCAGAGAAGAGCGGGATTAGTCTCATAGTCCAATCAGATAAGGATTACCAAACTGGAGTATGCCCACCCAGGCTAATGTCCCGGCTCCAAAATGGCATTATGCCGTATTATGACACCGATCCACTGTACATCCAGCTGCATGGGCCAGATTACAGTTTGACACAAGTTGAGAGCAGTGTGTATGGAAAGTTTATTTGGGAAGCCACTTGTTGAAGCTGAATCTGTGCCTTCTCTCCTCTATCAGTGGGGTGTCACTACTCTGGCCTGTTTCGACCCTTCATCTGATAACAGCCTGTGTAAAGTGACTGAGCTCTATTGCAGTACACTGTCACTCTGCCCTGCAGCCGGCGATGGATGGGATTCATTTTGCCCCGGCTTGCCTTTCATTGGAGCTCCACTGAGAGTGCAGACAGTCACTGCCGAACGCCCCTGTTTTATTGTTCTCCACTTTGCCCTCTCTATTGCCCACAAAGGCCAAATTACAGGCCAGACATTACCGGATTAGGCTGAGGCCCGCGATGGTCTAGGAACAGTGCCGGACTGTGGCCTTGGGTTGTGTTGATGTTGCTGTGAGACTGCTATTTGTTATAATGCTTCATTTACAGCAAACACACTCAGCTACCAGGATATCAGTGTAGAGTTTATTGATTGTGTTTGAGTGTCGCCTCAGGTCTGTTATGTAGGTTTAATAGCAGCGCTGCAATGGTAAAGCACATTAAACTGGGCAAACATTGCACATTTTGTATTAATCTTATATGTTGTGTTACTACACATTGTAATCAGCCTCCCTGTGTGGCCAGAACCTGCGACATTAATGCTCACGTTGTCCAAATCAATCAACCAGCCACAGTTTGAAGCTCACACTGAACTCACAGAACCTGCAATCAGTTTTGCCCAGTGACAATACCAATAAAGTTTATTCAGACAAAACAACTACGCCTTCAAACTGTTGACAAAATTAGAGAAAGGCTGCAGGATGTTCAAGTGGTTGCTTTTTCCCTTATGAGGGAAAAAGTATAGAAAAAGTTATTGGTTCGTACATCTAACATTTAACAACATGAAGAAATGAGTGGATGCAGAGAAGAAAATAATCTTGCAGCTATATACACAGCAGCCACTCATCTTCTAATCTAAATGATGTAAAAAAAAAAATTACTTGTCACACTTTAAGAGAAAATGCTATTGATATTGCATCACTAGAAAAAGTTGAACTGTTGAACAAAAAAACACCCAAAAGCATTAATCATCACAATAAGTTTTGGACATATTGAAGCAGGATCTGTTCCCTTCAAATCAAAATAATATATTATGAATTACATCCAACTTGAGAGGACAACGGAGGTTTAAAGTACACACTTGGAGAAAGACCCCCCCCCTCCACCACCACCACCACCAACCCCAGTATATTAATAGTCCTGTCTTGGTAGCAGTGTTCAGCCGACCTGCCGGAGCCTCTGAGATGAGATGGACAGTAGACGGGTGTGATGGCACGGTAATTGGTTTTAGCGTATGATTAATGGCTCAGGCGGCTTTGATCGATGGGAGAGGTGCTGTAAACTTCGGTGGCACGCTCCCATAAATGCTGTCACTCACTCTGCATTGAGGGCCCCCTCCCCACGGTCAACATAATCCAGAGAGAAAGCGCTGTGGCTATAAATTAGAAAAGTAAAATTAAAGAACAAGCATTAAACATGGGACATGCATCAAAAAGGAGCAGTGTCTCAGTTATTACATAATAATTGGCCCCTCTGACCTTCGACACATCGTCATCATCACAGCCAGCAGGACTGCATGTATCTGTGTGTTTGTGGCTTTGGCTGTGTGTTATTTTTAGCTGCAGTTGGTCCTGTTGGGTGGGGTCTATCTTTATCCGACATGACCAGAGAACAAATCAATACAAAACATGCCCTGGACTAGTCTTTGTTTGTAAAGTTTAGAAAATACACGTGTTCACCTTTGAGCTTCAAATATAAAAGTTTGTGTTGTTTGTGATGCATACATGCCACTTTTACACATGATTATTCTTGATTCAAACGTTCAGCAGCATCAGTCAGTGATAAGTCAAAGTGTTTGCCATGGAATTACAAAACATTTGAAATAGTAAAAAGGCTCAAATGTATTATTTTATTTTGAGAAAAAAACAACCTGCCAAACATGTAAGCTGCTGTTTTGTTAGATAAAATTTTTCTGAACTTTCAAATGGAGAAACTGTGCCTATCAGTCAATATGTTGATCAACAGAAAATTAATCAGCAGCTGTTTCTGTAATCTGTGTTACTTTTGACCATAAATTAATGAGCTGTATGAAGCAATTAAGTGACTCTTTGATCCACGGATTGGTAAATATTTTGATAACTGATCAATCTTTTTTTTTTAAATATAAAATTACCCCAAAATATGCTTGCACTACAATTGGATTAATTTGTGGTTTGGAGGGGGGGTTTGTTTTTTTTTGGGGGGGGTAGTTTATTTTTAGGGTTTTTCTGGAGGAATAAGACACTCTTTTACTAATTTCATATATATATATATATATATATATATATATACATTATTATTTTTTTGACAATGACAATGATTCTTGATAATGATTAATAGAAAACACAATGGGCAGATTTAAATATAGGTTCCTTTTAATTTCCCTTTGACCTTAGGGCCCCAAAAACACACCAGATAAAACTTTTCAAAACTCTGCAGTGTTCAGGGGTCAGAGGTCAAAAGCAAATACGTGTTAGTATCCAGCCCAAACAGACCCTACAGCCTTCGCCTTGTATTTGTTCTCCACTATTGTTTGTCAAACAAACGTTGTCCACTTGAAAATGTAAAGTTTCCACGTTAAAGCGGCTTGAATAACCACTTGATTTTCAGTGAGACTGCACTCTGATTACATAGAATTGATCCTCTTACAACGAAAGTGTAATTACCAGCAGGCCAATCTCTGACTCCATCGCAGCAGAGCTCCTTTCCGTTCCACTTCACTGGCTGTATCCTTAAGCTGTGGAAACATCCCAAAGAGACTCTGTAGTAAATGATAATTAACTGCAGATACAATCCATTCATTTTAAGGAGGTGCGATTCTCTCTTTGCCCCCCCACTGCAATTGCACAGAAAAAAAGTACGGCAATCTGCCTTTTGATTAATTGGTGGTGTCCGTGTTGCAGTTCATTTGCAATCTATTACACCGTATTTGCTTTGTGTCAGAACGAAACCCAAACACACTGCATCATTTCAGAGCTGGGGGAGGGGACGGGGCAGAGTCAGAGTCTTTTTGGTGCCTTTGCCCCAGCTGGGGAGAATACGACTGCCCGTTTACTATCATGCTAATAACGCTGAAAAAAATAACTGTAATGTCCGTGGTATAGATTTCTGCTTTAACCCTGATCCATTGTCCCAGAGCTCAACCCTGTGTCTTCCAGTGCTCGTCTTGTTTAAAAGATCATTTCACCCAAAAATAGCATAAACATGTTTGCTAACTTTGCTTTGTGCTGTTTCAGTCAGAACATGTCAGCCCTATGGGGGTGAGCAGAATTTAAAAAACTGAATATAATGCGTCAAGGTCACTCATCACAGCCTCACTGCTAAATTTAATGAATACCTCCTTGACACTGTCAACAAAAACTGGTCATCAGCATCATAGATGTTTACTTTATGGCAGTTGTTTTGGATTGCATGAGATTCTACACTTATATTTAATAAAGTGGATACTGAGTGTATTTCTTTCACTGGAACAGTCTTGCTGGAAACTTAATTCAATTTCATTGCTTCATAACTTTTAGTAGAATCACATCAGAGCTGAATCAGTTCATTGGCAGGTATTTTGATAATGTTTGTGCCAATGTATTACATCGCTGTAAAGGTAATATCTTGGGGTTTGTAGCTGTTGGTCAAACAAAACAAGCACTATGAAGACGTTACTGTGAACTCTGGGAAATTACAGATCGTATTATCAACATGTGTCTTAGTTACTGCTCTCAGTAATTCTTAATTATTCCAAGTAGTGCTGTCTTGATTAATCAGTTCATGGTTTTGTCTATAAAATGTCCGAAAAGTGTTTTGTTCTGTCCAAATAACCATGAAAAACTACTAATGTGCTCAGTTTATTGTCAGGTATGACACAGCATCAGTTTCTGAAATTTAAAGGGCTTAATCAGCGAATATCTGGCGTTTTTGCTTTAAAAAGTTTGATATGGTAAACCACCCCTTTGATTTTCAGTTATTTACCTGCTATTATTTTAACAGGTCCAAGTTCTATCATCATGTCAAAGTGATTTTTTTTATGTGTCAGTGTTGTTGACATATCTTCATGTGTAGTTCAGACAATAACTGTTGCAATGATGTAGTTAATAGAGCTAAACAAATAAATGCATACGAAGAGACAGATGCGGACAAAAATGTTCTCGCCTCTTATCACGTAGTTGGAGAACTACTGACAGCTCTGCCACAGCGATGAGGCCAAAAAACTCTCCAAATTGAGTCTCAGGCTTGGAGTGTAGAGGGCTGGAGGTTCCTGTAACTGGACTGTGGGCCACCGCCCAGGGCTGGTTGGAGGACAGAGGAGGACGGCTGGAGGTAACGCCAGCAGAGCAGTGTCTGAGTATGACAGATGGAGCTGTGAGCACAGGGCAAACAGAGAGGGCAAGGAGGAAGGAAGAGATCGCATCATGTATATCTACAGTGATGTTACAGAGCCAGGCTGAGAGGATGAAGGTGATCGGCTCCAGATGGCCCAGGATGTTAAAGGTTTGTTTTTGAAAGGCCTATATGAAGCTTCATGGTGTAGATATCAAATGTCTTTGGTATCTGACACTCAATCTGATTGATTCGTTTTCTGAGCAACAAGGCAAAGAAACTAGACACTTGTAATTTCTGACAGACAGCTGATCCAATGAGACTGATTTATTTTTTACACAATTTAGGAGTCTGCACCACAGACTACGTGTCAGAGACAGTAACAGGTTCTTACTTGTCGCATCAATGTTTAGCTCCTTTTTTATAAAAAATCATAACGTATGCAGAATCTCCCATAAACTGAAAATAACAACCTCAGTATACGGTAAGATTGGGCCAGAGCCATTGTTTGGTTAAGGCAAATAAAAGCAAGTAAAACAGAAATAAATATACCCTATGAAGAAACATATGAACATCAGAACACCAACTGAAAGGCACAGTTGATACTCTTAACCCAAGTTTTGCGCACTTTGATCCATCCATCCATCCATCCATCCAATAATAAAGTGTACAGTAAACATATGGCATGTCCTTTGGCGACCATATTGATAGTGAAGACCCGGCGGCATCGAACTGGCCTTCGTGTCTGCCTGTCTGTCTTTGAGGACATCAGAGCCGCCTGTCAGTGTGACGCCACTCAGATGGCCATGTTTACTGCACTCCAGAGTGAGTATTTACTGCAGTCGACAGGACTGGCAGACCCCACTGTCACAGCAAATGGTGCTGTTGGGAAAACAAACAGTTGTAATGAGACCGTATCTGTCCAATGAGGCTGCTGAAAACCGCTTCAACTCCAAAACGCAAGAGTAGAAGAGGAAGAGAAAGAGGCAGAAGGTTGATGTGCAGCAGTGACGGGTTCATAGTCTGAGAGCAGCCTGACATTTTAGTTCAGTGTGTTTTTCATCGTGTTGGGAAGTTTTTTGGGGTTTTTTTTGGGTTTGTTTTTTTTTTTTTTTACAGCTGTCTGTAAAATTCATTTTCATTTGAGCAAATGCTGAATGTGACCCATGTAATTGATTTAGATGCTGTTTGTTCTATCACTCACATGTCTCACTGGAGCAGCTTGATGGAGTGAGCTGGGTCCTTTAACTGAAGGATGATGATTTAATAGGCTTCCTACAGGAAATGATGTAAACCTGGTGTCTGGGAAAGACTGACACTCGATTATTCAGGTCTGTGGTGGTACGTACTGTGACTCAAATGCTTAGACAAAGCACAGGCCAAACCTGCTGACGATGCTGTTGATTTTTGCTGGGATAAAAAGACAACACCATGCTAATCGGCAGATCTGAGTGAATCAGGGAATTTGTCAAAATGAAGTTGCTGCCGTTATCGTAGCTACATCCTGATGTAGGCGAAGATAAGGTGTTGCTAAGTCCACAGAGGAGGATGATGTAATTTTCAGTCGAGTATGCTGCTTCTTTCCTCCCTGTCTCTTCACCCTCCCTATGAGTGTGTGTCTCTGTTTTTCTGAGTATGTATGTGTTGTGTGTGCTGGCATGCATGTGACCGCTCACCTTTGTTTCTGTATTTCTGCGAGCAGTAAGAAACAGGATGAATTTTTAATGATGAGCAGTGTGGCTTCCCCTTTGCTCTCTCAGATCGCTTTCCAGGACAGGGAGTCTCTCATGATCACAACAGCATGCACGCAGGCAGGGAAAAGTCACACAAACACACAGATATACAACAAACGCATTTTCACCTGGAGATGACAGCAGATGTCATGACGATGTGAGCTGCACGTGCTTATTTAGTTTTTCTTTCTTCTGAGTGGACATGAGTGAGTATGACACTGGTGCTGCTGTGACATTTTTTCAAGCCTTACAGTTGTGTGTCTGTAATCAGCCTCTTATTTCGTGTGTGTGTGTTTTTTATGTGTCATGCTGTTACATCACCACACTGAGGGCCTGCGCTGTGCCGGTCTTTAGGATGACTGCATGAACAAGTTGTGAAAATGAATCTTTTATTTACCCACAGTGTTTCTCATACCGCTCGCTCCGGGGTAGCTCGGCCACAAAGTCAGGACACATCACAGTAGTATTGAAGGCAGCGTGCCCAAAAATAAGTTGAATATAACGGCCGAGGCTGAGGCTCACTTCACAAACCACACGTCTGCATCGATCACTGAACAAAATCTAATTATTTTTTGCCCTCAGTGGCGCCATGCCAGTTTGAGTCAAGTGGTGAGAATTAGCAGCACAGTTTCATTAAATCTAGTGGAATGAGCTCAGACTGCGTAATGCTGTGTGCATGTCGTGTTCATATGGATGTTGAGGTGACATGAAAAGCAGGAATTTATTGGGTTGTTATTTCTTTCAAAAATGGTGATAAATTGATACTATTTAGTGCCACATTCTGTTGCCAGATCTTCATTATAAAAACAGACCAGGAAGGTGGAGCCTTCACAGTCCTTCATTTTCATGTCTGAAGTCCTGTTGGTGTGGGATCAAACTCCTCTCCAGATGTGGGCCAGAAGTCTTAGTCATGAGGACTACAGCAGAGTAAAACTTAATGCTTCCTGTTGCGTCCGACCCACACACAACGTTCCTCCGGACTTGTCGTCTGTTTTTCGGCTTTTTCAGGTTTAATGTTTGTGTTTAAAAAAAATAAAATAAAAATAAAATAGAAAAATCTCATTCTCTTGAGCCGTTCAGTAGAAGTGGTCATCATTTTACTCAGATTGTCCCCTCCATATCAGTGGTGTAACTGGGATGTTGTATCTGTGCTAATCAGCTCTTTTCATGGACGGCTCAGTTTCATCACCCTTCACTGCTGCTGTAAATGTGCCCTTGAAAGGTCACATGACAAAATGGACATTTGATGATCACTGTGTGCATTTAATTTCCCTCATTAACTGTATGCAGCCAGACAAAGCACAGTGTGTGAGTGTGTGTGATTCTCAAACAAATGTAGGTCACACTGTTCTCCAAACGTCATCTGTTCAAGATGTGTTTGGAGTACGCAGAGACAGGCTCGTCAGTGCAAAACGCTAACCACATAGAGGCTTAATTAAAATGATTATTCAATAGAATTAAGTGCTGATCACATGGCCTGTCATCTCCTTTAACCCCCCTCCACCCTCCTTTTTTCCAGAGGACATAATATTAAATTTCCTTGGCTGCTGCCGCTGCACAGGGATTTAACTGAAAGCCGAAGGGAGGAGGAACCAAAAGAGGCAGTGAGGAATTGGAGGGGAGAAAACTGTGCGAGACGACGTTTGTCTTCTATCAGACCACGGGGGGAGGACGAAGAGGGAAGTGGGGGGGGGGGTGAGGGATGGCCACGCACACATGGACCCATACATACCCAGCAGCATTTACATAGAATTACTGAAACAGGAAAGTGGATGAATACATGCCACATCCATCTAGCCATCTTGGGTGCCCACCCTCATTGCCTTTCCCTAAACTCCCCCCATTTTTATGTTTTGTTTTTTCCCCTCCCTCCTCCCAGCATGCCACGCTGCTCGCCGCTGCAGCAGGGCAAGAGATGACATGTGGACACTCAGTGAATTGCCAATTGCCACAGAGAGAGGGAGAGAGAAGGGGAGAGAGAGACTGAGGGGAGGTGGTTTGACGCATCCAGACTGCAACCATTGGCTTTTTTTTCTCCTACATTAAAGATTAGGAAAAAAAGAACTGCAGAGAAGCACTACACTGAATACTGGATGTACCCCCCCCACCCAACCCCCACCCTCTTTCTCCTTTCTCCAAGTATCTCCGCCCTCACCCCTTTGCTTCTCTGACCCTCTCTCACGCTACCTCACCTTCTCCCTCCCTCCCTCGCTCACATACTTTGAGCTCAAGAGGAGAAATCAATAGTCACAAATTAATCATTCTGCCCTGGGCAGTCAAAGGGAGGAGGTGAGGATAGGGGGGGGTTAAGGAGGTGGGGGGGTTTAGAGGGCTACAGAAAGGTATTAAGAGTGATTGCTTGAGCCTTTTTTATTTTAGGACCACAAACACCCTATAGGTGTGTTGAAACTAAAGCAGCAAAACTGTGGACTGGGGTTTTGGTCATGGCGGAGGGGCATTAAAGGGATGACAAGGAACCCCAACTGCAGGAGAGCTATAGCTGTGAAAGTTTTCTTTTGGAAACATTATTTGAATTGTGACTTTCCCCATGTGGTTGCCAAGAAATAAAACACTGTGGTCCTGACTAGATGTTGTATTTACAGTCCGGTCCAGATCTACCTGCTGTTCAACATCACTGTCAGCCTGCTGACGCTAAACATCAGCCAGCTGCTGTTATCTGCATACTTGCACACCTTACCTGTTTGATTTGGTGTGTGTGTGTATGTGTGTGTGTGTGGATGGGTGTGGCTGGGTCTGTCAGTCTGTATTGGGGCAGCTGTGACATCTGTCAGTTGCACTTTGGTGTGGACTCGGGAGAGGCTGAACTCAGGGTGGTCTCAGTCCGGGCCCAAGCAGATCAGCCACTTAATTTACCCTGATTTGAAAAGCTAAACTACTATTATATCAGATTATAATGTCACTATGACGGATATTGTCCTATTAGTGTATCAAGTAATAATGCCAAAACAACGAGAACAAGGTTACAAAAATCTGCTCACAGTCACAGACTCTATATCAAAGTAGACCAAGTCACTGAATGGACTTAAACCTTTATTTTTCATCCTACCTAATGGCCATCATGGGGCGACTTTTAAAAAGAAGACAGATTGTATTGAAGCTTATGGGAAAATGGCTCTACTTCTTACTTGATTTATTAGCTCAGTAAAGGTTGAGTTAATGGTTTGAGTCTCCAGTTTCAAATCTTTAATATAACATGCTGTTCATTTGTTTTTGAATGATGGCCCCTGATGGGTGAGGGCACAGTAGGTTTACACTTGAACCTTGCACGTTCTTTGGAGCGTGTGTACAGACGCAAGTCAAGTCAGATACAGCGAAGTAAAAATGCAAAACAAAGAGGAGACACTGAATTTAAGATAAAATAAGACAAATTCCCAGAGCTGCATTCGTCACTATCATTAAGCGTTTTCACAGCAACAAACTCTCTATTGTTTGATCAGTGTGTCCTTGTTTAATATTACATTATTATTTATTGTGATTCAGTCTGTAAACCTTTTACATGCTCTTTTAATATTTACTGATCACAGTTTCAGAGCCTCTGTAGCTTAACGAAGACGATTCTTGTCCCAACACATGAAGCTCAGACTAAAACAGGACTTAACAGCTGGAGTTATCGACCTAATATTTCCAAATGAGCTGAGTTTTTAATCCCGCAGACAATCTGCAAAGTTGTTTCTTTTTGGTTGTTCTTTTCTCTCCCTGCCTGATAACTTGTGGCACAAGCAGCAATTTAGTTTGCAAAATGATGGATTAGGAATGTGTCTTTGTTCATTTAAGGTTCATTATGGGAGTGGAAATGAGGCTTGTGACGAGTGAGATTTCTATAACGGAATAATACAAATTTTCACTTTTGTGTCCGCATTTTTCTGATTTTGTACATTTACGTAGTTGTATTCATGAATCAGCACAGTTTCAGGGTTTAATGCCTCAGTCCCTTGAATGGAGGACATGTTCAGGATTAATCTTACAAAAAAAAGAAAAAAAAAGAAATAGAGCACACCACAGGATGACTGTTGAAGAAAGCATGTCCAGGTATATTGTAAAATGAAAGTTGAAACTTCATAAAGTAAAAGTGAATAAGTTTGCATTTTAGTGTTTGGATAAATTATACTGCCTCAGACAATTCAATTTGTAATCCTTGGCATGAAGCAGCTGTCTCACAGTGCTGGAATTTGTCTCTCCTGCTGATGTGTGGTGTCGGGCTGAGCTACAGTATTGCACCTCAGAGAACTTACTGTAATTGGCAGAGATGGAAAAGGTGACTTTGACACTGCGAACATGCATTTTCTGATTCCCAACTCTTATCGGTGCTTTTAAAATGGAGTTCGGCTCCGGTGGAAAGGCTCAAATATCATTTGGATGAATCCACAAAGTGAGCGTGCTGTCGATGGAGCAACTCTAGGCTGCATGTTTTGATGATCAGACTCTTGGGCTCAAAGAGAGAGAGGGAGGTTTGCGATCACAAATATTTATCAGCCTGTCCAAAGCCATAGGAATAATGTGAATTTGTAAACTGAGCTGAGTAATGTTTTCATTTGAGAGACTTCCAGTCGTATCCAAGACTGCACAAGATTTGTAATGTGGGCATTAGAAATTGTGTTTACAGTAAACCAGCATTAGTCACAGGGTTATTACATCCCCAACCGCCACCCCACCCCACCAGTTGCCCGACCTCCTGCCATCATATTCATCACTACCTGAACATAACTGCATTTACCTCACTTCACCTTTATTGGAAATTGCTGCTCTGAGTTTGGCTTCCGTGTCGCTACCTGCATTTGGTCCTTCTGCTAAGACTTTGTTATCTCTGCTCAGTAACCTTATCTACCAAGCTGCTTTAGTGTTGCTGAGCTCTGCAGTTTTCAGGAGCAGGAAGAACTGATGGAATTATTTAAATTGTGTGAAACCTCTGTTTAAATCCTTTTTTTGACAAAAAGGTATGAAGTGCCTTCGGAGGAGTTGAATGGCTCCAACCTGAGCATGTCTCACTCAAGCCTCATATTGCTATCACTTATCTATTGTTATATCACTGTTTCTGCACAGAGTCCCTTTTATTTAATTTTTACAGTGTTTGTTCTGTTTAAAAGGCCATTATTTTACACTTATGTGTTGTATCTGAAGTGTTGATCTATAAGAACATATATTTGTGGTTTTAAGAACCGAAAACCAGTCAGGGAAATTAATTCTTGCAAGGTTGGATGGTGGATCCAGGTGGCCGGGGCTTGGAGGTGTGGCTTGAGCGCAGTGACGCTTTGTTGTGACATCACAAAGTCCTTACAGCTTATTTTAGGCTGCGGGCTTTCTCTGTGGATGGAGCACTTTGATACTCCGATACAGAATTAATATAGACTTGATTTATAATCACAGAAAACATGAACGTCTGTATTTGTAACCTATGGGACTTTTAAATTCTCCTATTGCTGGGGTGAATATGCAGCAGTTAAATGGAACAATGACTAAATTTCATAGTTAGCTAAAAGAAGAATGTATCTATAACAGAAACATTTGTTGTAAGAAATAGTTCATTGGTAAAATTGTTTGGAAAATCAGTCAAACAGAAAGGACTGAATTCACATCCACTTTTATATTAGTGGTGTTAAGATACAACATTTGGTTTAACATAGATTCAAAAGACTACATTTATCATTAAATTTAAATTAGTACAATAAAGTTATCTGGTACAGCTTTGGAGCCTTATTTGATCAAAACAGAGCTTTGGAGCAGCATGTTTATTAAATTAGTTTGATATTCAAAGTTTATTTGGATAAAGGTTTGGTTCATAAATCCTGCTGATAATAAAGCTGTAAGGTCATGGTTTGAAGAACTAAAAATAAAGACAAAGAAAGAAAAAAGGAAACACCTCACATGATTCAAGTGTACAGAAAGTGAGCTGAAAATCTCCAAAGCTAGACCTGAAGCTCACATAAAAAAAAATTTAAAAAAAGAAAGAAAGAAAGAAAGGGAGTGTGTTCCCCTTCTGCCTGTTTTCACTCCACTCAAAATGACAAGTACTCTATTTGCCTGAGGAAAGGCCTCTATGTTTCTCGCACACTGTCCACACAGACACGGTGATGGTGGTGGGAGTGATCCTTTACCAGACACTTTTGAGAAGAAGAGGAAAAGGGGATGGGGCAAATTTACTGAGAGTGCTGGGAGGTGAGGGATCAGGCCGAAGCAAAGAGAGCAGGGCCACAAGGAAAACATCACAGGTTCTTTGTTATGGATGAATCAGACTGAGAGGGAATTTGGAAATGATCTCCTCAACACCATCATCCACACTGCTGCTCTGTAGGTAATATGACTGCAGCACTAACTCTCGTTTATTTTAATTTAAGTTGCCAATTAAGGTAGTTAATTATTTGTTCCATTGGCTGATTACTTAGTCAATAAAATGTCAGAATAGTGAAAGATGGCTCTCACAGCTTCCCAGGGTGATGTTTTCAAATGTGTTGATTGTCTCATCAACTTATCCAGTTTGTGATGATCTCAAGCCAAAAAGAACATAAAAATGTTGTGTCTGAGAACGCAATGGCAAATAATTTTGATTTCTTGTTCATGAGAAATAATTATTTGCAGTTGATGAGTATTGATTTTCGGGCACATTTAACATTTTGGACAATATTTCTTTTCCTTTTGAGAGAAATAATAAGATAAATGATGACACTGTTGTGTCTGTGAGAGGGTCGGATGACACACAAACGAAGACAATTCAAAATGAAATAGGAAACAAACCAAAACTCCAAATCAAGAGTCTAAATGAGTCAGGAAAAGTGTCCATGAAGTGAACTGATCACAATCACCAGCTTTGTATTTAATAATAATATGACAGAAATCTAGCAGATCTGTTTACTTCCTGCACCTCTGAACACATAAACAGAGAGAGCTCAGTCTTGATCTTACAGAGGATGTCGATCACACTTTTGATTTATCCCGCAATCTTTCGAGGAGTTGGCAGCAAGCGGCTGGATCTCCTTCCGAGGATGTGGATCAACTGAGCCTTTTCCGGATGATGATCGTTCCATGTGTTATTAGTGAGAGATGGGATACAAAACATCCTGTTTTCACTGCAAAGGAAGACTGACATATGAGTGAGTCATAATCACTGTAAATGAAGCCAAAGGTAAAAAGTATCTCTCACTCCCTCTCTCAGATTATTATGGCTTGATTATGGCTGTAATATTCAGGATGGATGGATGAATTGCTGCTCAAATGGGCTGCAGAACATTTCCAGCCCTTCAACTCCACTAAATGCACATTGTTCTTGCATCAGGAAGGATCTCTCGGAGCTCTTCTTACTGTTACTGCGATGTTTTTTAATATGTTTACATATATACATATATTCTTTCAAATAGCTTGAAGGACTGTGTTATCCTTCCCTGACACCATGTAATATCAACAGCAACCACAAAATGTCATAATGTATAGTGGAGATAGTCCTATCAGGTGGAGGGACTTGGCTCTGGGTGCTTTGTGTAGGTATAACCTGATACAGTGTTTGTGTCACTGTTGGCAGAAGTCTGGCCCAGTGTTTTGTACAGTGGGACTGTAACTGAGCACGGATAAACTTTCCTACACTACTGCCCCTTTACCACTGCTACCTATGTTTACACACAGAGCCCAGGGGTATGATAACCACCACTGTAACCAGTTAACCATGTTTACCACAGAGTTCCCGAAGTTCTTAGAAAAAAAGCAGATGGAGTCTCTTTTCATTGTTATTATTATGTAGTAAAATGCTGCTTCTGGACAGATGTCTCACTTTTGATAATAATGATAATAGTGCGACATCCCTCTCACTGCCTTGAAGGTTTTCCAGGCCAAATTCAGGAGCGTCGTCAGCTGATGCAGTTCACCTGGGCCCCCTGGACTATAAAACCTGGCCCATGCGCTTGCTTTGTCTCTCTTGTCCACCTGCTGGCATCCATTCATTTTGGCAGATCTTTTACTTTGGCTTATACAAACACCTCCACAGCACACATGCCTCATCTAACTACCGCTTTCATGGATAAACTTGCTAATTTCCACGTCCCATTGTTTATTTGTCTTACTTTTTATTTATAGTAAATTATTCTCCTCAGTAAAGGAGGTAAATGAAAGCCAGCCCGAGGAGGTAATATGAACATCCTCTGCCATCAAACTGGAAAGCAACCCTTTACCGTGTGAGCGGTGATAGTCTCTGGCCTGTGGAGTCGGGTTGTATCCTCTGTTCTTCCACCTGAACAACAGAGTGATCTGTATGTGTGACCTGTGTCCATGGAGGGGGGGTGAGAGCCAAGGACTCGCTGAGGAGATTTCCTCTCAGCCTGGGTGGTGTTAGCTGCTGGCTGCTGGCCTGGACGAGGCCTTCCTCCACAGCACGATGAAGTAAAGCTGCCACTGTGGACACATTGGCTTAGGCCCAACTCAGGTTTTCTGTCATTAAAGGCCTAGAAACCACCCAAGTCCCTCCTCCTGAAGTTCATTGTTGTTTCAATTGTTTTTCCATGCCCTCTCCTGAGACATTGATTTTTGCTCACCAGTTCCCTGTACGCTGAGTCATCCCCACATCTGACGAGGATGTGTCATCTGCATATTCAATTACAAGATTTTTGCCCTGGGTGTAAACACAGTCCGAAGTGTGACAGGGTGTATGGAGTTTGGGGCTGAGGCAGCAGCTCTGCCCTGGTTGTGAGCTCAGCAGGGATATCATTTCCCATCCCCACCACCTGTGGTCTGCCTGTACAGAAATCCAGTTAGAGGTGGGTGTTGGCACCCTCTGCTCTGCCAGCTTCACAATCAGCTTCCTTGGTTGGAGGGTGTTGAAGCCAGAGCTGTAATCCAGAAAGAGAATGTGTGCATATGCTCTATTAGCGTCCAAGTGTTCCAGTGTCGGGAAACTGTAGGGAATCCAACTTGTCTGGAGTTTATATATCGGAGAACCAGCTTTTCTTGGCACCTCATGCTGCGCGTCGCCTCAGGCCTGAAATCTTTTACTGTGGAGGTTTTTAATTTTATTTTTTTATTTTTTTATTTTTGTGATTTTACTGTTAATGTTACAATGAAATGCTTTAACTCCAAAAAAGAAAGAGATATTTCTAGATTCCGTTCAGCTGAGGAGAAAACTGGTGTACATATGGCGGTTTTCAAGCCAGCATAATGTGAGATGGATTAGGGGAAGAGTAGGCGGGTGGCTGGATACACAACCTTTTTGGATAGAGAGAATGTGTGCAACAGGACCCCCGACGCCCCCTGAACATACAAATGCGTCAGCATACACCACAGGCCTGTAGTCCTGAGCACTTCATGAAACAAAATGATATAGCATAGACAGACAGGACAGTTATCATCAGTGTGTCAGCGTGATCTCTCTTCACAGAGAGGCTAGCTGCTATTGTAGAGGTGTGACGCAATATAAAAACAACATCAGTCTGAGGATTTAATGGGTTTGTTCAGATTCTTACTGATGTGTAAGATGCAGGCAGAAATGGGGACATTGGGTTCGACCGTGTTACCCAGCAGCACCCCTCTACTTTTGTTTTCAGTTTGCTTTCAAAGAGGAACGTTCAAGCAAAACAAAATGCCTAAGTACAAACCATGTGAGAACCTTCACTCTGCTTATTGGTCAGAGTGAAAAAACACAGGAAGGTCTACATTTCTGTGAATGACTTGTGTGATGCTGTATCTCCTATGTGATTGTAAATACAAAATCTTTAGGTTGCTGAGCAGTTTGAAGACATCACCTTATTAATTTCTCAACACTTCCTGATAGTAAAATGACCAAACAATGAAAGGGGGAAATAATGTTTCAAAGGCTTCAAAATGAATCCTTTAATACCATCAGTCTACATGTACCTGTCACTATCCACTACATTTTAATTGGGAAGAAAGTTCTTAAACTATCGCCAGAGCAAGTGCACACAGTAACTGACGAACAGTAATAACAATAATTACAGATAAATAACCTTTTTCCTGTATTCTTGCAGCTCTCCCTATCAATCCTCCTCTTTCTCTGCCGTACATTCCTTGTTATAATCCAGTGAAACAGCTGCATCGACTTCCTTTGATTTGTGATCTTTTATAGCCGCCAGTAAAAGTAACCCCACCACCCCACCCCCTCCTTAGATCTGTCCTCAAGTGTTCCTGCTGTTATTAATGGCAGTTGGGGATCCAGTTGATTTAAATAAGAGTGTGGCACGTTGATAAGATCAATGGGAAACTGTTTTAAGAGGGAATTTATGACGCCAGCCACTGTCCCACTATGCTCACTGTGCAGATTTTGCGCTGATACCGTAAGCTCACTTCCAGGGCGTGAGATGTAAATCATCGGAGGGCAAAATGGGGGTCACCGATGGGGTCAAATCATTTAGGGTTTCATCACAGCAGATGAACATCAGCTACAGCTTCATCATCACCAGTGCGGAGAGGTGAACGATACCTCTGCGCTGCTGCCAGTTTATTAAAGTGAGCCGGAGTGAGTGTGATGTTTTCCAGGCTGTGGAAATAAACCCGAGGTGAGAAAGTTTAAAGGACGCTTTGTTCTCCTGCTTGGATGCTAAGCACAGCTGTGAGCTTCACTGCTAACCAAAGTGAGGGAGCATTACATCATCATCAGTTCTATGCACGTTTAATAACAAGTTGAAAGCTACATGATTAGATAGGCAGTGATAAAAGGCAAAGAGCTAAAGTTTGAAATGGACAAGGAAGGGTATTGATTGTTTGTGAGGAGGTTGAAGGGTTTGTTCAGAGAAACCTGAACTTGAAATACACAACAACCTTCTGAGAGTTTTCCTTGCATGCTACTTCCTGAGGATGCATGTAAACACTTATTTATTTATAACATGTCCTTATGTGCTCTCTCTCTGTTCCACCATCACAGCAGACAAATTCTCATCTCCAGATCTAATTTGTTGGGGGCTGAGGCTCTGTTGTGTATAACCCAGTCTCAACAGAACGAGTCAGGTGCTCTGGCTTGAACTGAATCTCATAAACAGGTCGACAACAAAAAGCAGAGAAAGTGGAGTTGTGGGCTGTATTGAGATCTGACATCAGCTTATAAACAAGGTGTTAATGGGGGTTCACATCAAGCCTATAAGATCTGAGTGTTTTCTGGCTTTCTTAGTCACTTGAAGTGCTGAATTGATATTTATTGTTATGGGTACAAATTAATGGATTAATAGATTCCTGTGAAGTTTTATAAGATTTCCTATCTCTCTCGTTTCCGACCATCACTTTGTTTTCTCCATTTAAGCAACTTGTACTGGTAAGATAAGCAACCTGGTGCATCTCAAGCTGTGTGCATGTTGCCATGGGCAAAGCGTTTAATTCATGCCAGTGCATTGATTCAGGTCTGAGGGATTAGGTGGAGGTCTGGTAAAGTGTGGCGCTGTGCTGCAGGCAGGTCTCACCTCAGTCCTGCAGAGAGGATGCTTTAGAGTTTACGGTGGCTGATGGTTAGTGGAGCTCTGCCTCCCGTCCAGTCAAATAGATACTTTACAAACCATTGCTTCAGCTTTTTGTTCAGGTCATTGTCCTTTTTTGAGACGTTTCTTAGCTCATAAATATCAGCCCTGTGGCCTGAGCTCTCATGCATGTATTAACACCTGCCTCTTAGTAATAACATCAGTTTACAACTAACAACCCTTTTCCAACAAAATTAGCAGGTTTACTCAAGCTTTTTAAATGTGAACATAACAGGACACTAGATTAGACCCATTTCCACTGTCAGGTGAGTTTACCTCTCTGTTCAGTCAGAAGAGTGACCTTCTGGCTGCCATGCAAACTGTTCATCTCAGTTATTGTAGTGACTGTAGTTCCGTGTAAATTATGATTTTTTTGTTTATATCAAGCTGTGGATGGATACAGGTAGTTTACCGCTGTTTTCTTATTCTCTACAGGGAGAAAACTCAACAAAACTTACATTAACTATCAGTCAAGACTTGAACTGGAATCAGTTCCTCTTTGACTCATTTTACTTTGCCTGCAGCAGAACTGCATCCATCTTGCTGTATTTGCCTTCTTCTGTTGACTGTACACGTGTTTATGCTGCATCTAAGTCGATTTGGACACGAGGTAAATATTACATTCTCACTGTGGAGGATGAAGGCTGAACTTGAGGGATGGATCAACTAAGTAAACATTAAAACCAGGTGAGTCCCAGTTGTGAGTTTGTCAGTGAATTTGCTGACATCTGCTCCCACTCTGTCGTGTCCAGCCGGGTTTCAAACAGCTGTGTTCCAATGAGCCTGATTTAAAAGACTCAAAAGCACAGAATCATTAATAGATGCAAACCAGTTTCCCTCCATGAAGGTGATTACATGATTGTTATTGGCGTAGGTGAGGTGTTGCTTTTGCAATTGCTGTTATTAGTGCGAGGTGTTTACTTGGCCTGCGTTCTGGGAATGCCTCTCCCTGTGGGTGCTGCTGCTGAGGGACTCTTCTAAGAACTGGACAGCTCTCACCCCGTCAGCCCAGAAGGCTGTGACGCATTCGTGCTCTGACACCGGTGACTCACTGGTTCCCCCGTTCCTGGATCTGTGAAATCTCATCATACCCTCCACCGCCATTCTTATCGTTCTCCGTGACCTCACACGTCCTAGCGCATCCACACATCTGAGCTGAGACACACAGATGGACCAGAGACAGGAGAAAACCCTCCCACTCATCAGACCTCTGAACATGAAAAAGGCAAAAAAGAGACGCAGAACGAGGAAACTAACAGGAACCTCCTGTATGTTGAAGATTCCTACAAAATGAACCTGTCAGTCTGTTCATGTTTGGTCCTTGTTTCTTCACCCTGTTTTGTTGTTTAAGGTGACACTTCTTTGCCATTTTTATGCATTGTTAGATAGATGAGCGCAGGGCAGTTGTGGCACAGAAAACAATGGAAACCGTAGAGCTCATATTGATTTTCTCTCAAATTTTCCTGTGGAGTTTTTAATCCCAGGAACGTTGTGGAGCTTGGTCCCCATTTTATTAGAAGACTCAGGCCTCCGGTTGTACTGTCCTGTTCCCAGTAGGAGGTGTAAATACATATCCCTCATTTATTGTGCTGTTGTAAAGGAGCCGTTTGATCTCCCTGAGAGCGCCACCTGCTGAGCAGAGCCTGATACTGTTCAAAAACAGGAGGCTATAAATACAGAGTGATTTGAAGAGAAAAATCAAGAGAGCAGTCGGGGGAATCGGAAAAAGCCTGGCCTCCCCACAGGTTTGCTGCTCCTTCGGCAGCATTATCACAGCCGACCTCCTCCCTTCCTGTTTCTTTTCCATCCACACATCATCTCAGGAGTAAACAGGCCCAGGCGGCGCTGCCACAGATGGTGGCCCTCAGCTCACAGACGCGGTGAGCGGTGGCGTTTCAACGTCAGAAACGATGGACATGCAGTTGGAGGGCAGAGAGGAGCTGCTTTGTTAGGCATGTGCTCCAAGCAAAGCTGTGGGAGGTCAAATGACTGCCTAACATCTGTCAGTCATCCTCCAACGAGCCGAAACCTGACAGCACCTCGCTGCCTACATTAGATGCCTCCCACATCACTGACAGCTACAGCTGCTGGGTTACATACCTGCCAACTTCTCAGAGGCCTGAACGAGGCATCTTTATTAACAAAGCTGCTAATATTCTTCTTATTTTCTTTTCTGACCACATCTCCAATATAAACACTGAAATAAAAACAGTATAAATCCAGTACCTCGATGATCCTACATGATCGCACTCTCTTCAGTTTTGGTTATTTTGCATTCGATATCTCTTTTTGTCGCTGTGTGAGCTTTACTGGTTTGTACAGGGTGATCTTAAAAGGCTACATGCAAAGGGTTTAACATAAACCATTCAATGTATTTATAATGCTTGTAAATGCTTAAAAGGGCACCTGAAGTAAAGTGCTATCATTATTTATATATCTAAAGTCCTCGCCCTTTCTCTTACCGGGAAACATGAAACTACTTCAGATGACTCATCCTAGACTTGAGGTTGTATGTATAAATGATATCCAATCAAATATGAGTCAGAGAAATCTGATGACATTATGTAAAGAGTCAAGGTCGAACCACAGCTCCTGGTTTTTCTAAAACTTTCAACAGTACATCACGTAGCTCGATTCATATGTCTAGAGAAGGATAGTTGTTTTTTTCTTCTTATTATTATTATTTTTATTATTTAGAACTGTTACATATCAAGTGTGTTTGGTTTTTAGCAGTATTTAAAGAAACCAAATTTCCCAAAGAGTTTATTTTTGGAGATGTGGGCTTAAATGTCAAATGGACAAAGCCAAATTCACTAAAAGTGAATGATTTTAGGATATATTTAGTTCTCCCTCTTCCTCCACTTTCCGATTCAACAGCATGGGTGAGGGAGGTGTGGGTGGAGGCAAACATGCCTTTATAACAGCTGAATCCACATCTGAGCCACAGTCGATCTACAGGCTGAAGTCACGTCCACTTTCAAATCCCCAGTATGATCAGATGCCCTCTGAAATTATACCCAGTCCACATATTCCACTTCGCTGTGAAACGTGTCACATTACTTAAGTTAAAGAAGCTCCAACTGTTTCTTCAAGTCTTTGCACAACAGCCAGGCTCCAGCGTTGACATGAAAAAAGCCTGTTTTCACAGCCTTAGATGCCCCACTACATCTGTGGTGTGTTCGTGTGTGTGTGCGCTAGGAAAGATGGTGCACACGGGCCTCCCTGCCTTAGTGCGGTCATTACCAAGATGAATATAGTGATTATAAGGATGAATAAGGTGTGATTATGAAGATGAATAAGGCGATTAGGGCTCTTGTCACTGCTGCTAGGGTGGCTGTTCGTTAGGAGACAGAAGATGTCAGCCTATAACATGTGTGAACCCATTACCTTTTCATCCACAGGGATTTATAAGCATACCTATACATGCATGCATGCACATGAGAATACTGCGACGCTGTAACACCAGACCAGAAGAGACAATTTGTGTTCATTTGCACGGTTAAATGACCCGTGTATGCAGTATATCTCTTTCCAACGGCTGTTGGGTGGTGCAATCCAGCTGATGTCTTTGACCTGAAAGGGCGCGACTGGACCTGACTGCATCTGGAGATCTGCATCTGTGTTGAGTCCCGGTGCTGTTGCTGTGTGTCCACCTCAACAGCTCTATCTGTGTGACCCCCACCACCACCAGTTAGCTATAACCATGGTAACTGAAGAACGGTCCTGATGTCCACATGGCAACGGCTGCCGTAGGGATTGTTGATGAAGGTGGGAGGACGACAGTGGTGACTGGGGGGGTTTGCTGACGCACTTGGTGGCTGCCTGGAAAGTTTTTGAGAATGCAACCCACTGACGAATCAGACTCAGGCTTAAATGTCTCTCTCTGCTCACTTACATCCATGCTTCCTACTCAGTTAAGAGTCCTTCTAACCTCCGCCCCCCACCTTTAAACAGCCCTGTAAACCCCCCCACCTCCTTGCCATCCCATAATGCACCTCCTCCATGTTTGTGTTTCATCAAACCTTTGTCTGTGTGCAGCTCTGTGGCAGCTGTGATTGTGTTTGATCACTGTTGGAGGGTTTTCATGTGTGTGGGCAGGTCTGACCTGGATGTCTCTCTCCTCAGGCGTCGGGAAGGATTTGTCCAGTTCTGCTCTTCTCTTATCTGCAAATATAAATCTGATAATAGCAGCTGTGTAGTGTTATTAATGTGTATATTATGATTAACTTTGTAGCATGCTGCAGTAAGCAGCATGTCTTTTAAACATTATCTATGTTTTTATTTACATCAATTCTAACTCAAAGCTCTGTCACAGTGTTGTTCCTTTATGTGGTTTAACACTGGTATTCTACGGTGAAAACATCAATCATCTTAGGAAAGAAACAGCTGAAGGGATTGTTGAATTATGACAATGTTAAAATTTTGTGTCTTGTACTTCCTGCTTCTGTCACATGTCATGTTGATCATGCACAAGAAGATTAAGTGATCTTAAAACTTAGAAGGGAGTCCTCAGCATCAGGCCAAAAAAGGTGTCCTCCGGCTCACTTTTCCTCTTCTGTGCGATAACCAGAAGCCAGGGGCCTTACTTGTGGTATCAGTAGTCTTAGAAAAACCTTCTGAGCACGGACCTCTTTTAACCAGTCAACGCCTAAACCTTGGAATGCTTCCACATTAAGTAGAGCTCAGGCTGGAATCAGTCAAAAAACCCTGAACATATATGTGAGCATCAGCCCAGGGAAAGCGTCCTTTCATTCATATTCAAAAACATGAATAAAGAGCAACGAAGCTTCTCCTCATGGTTGTGTATTTGTGCCAACAGGGTCTAAAAACAGGCTTGACTGAATAAACCCTCTTCCTTCAGGACCAGACCCAGAGCCACGCTGCAGTGGGCAGCTATAAATCTACATCCATCCACCCCCGTGTCTTTTTGCCACAACAACCCCCCCCTCTTCTCCACAGCACTCCCCTCTTGAGTGCCTCCCTGTCTCTTCAGGCTCTGTGGTAATGAAGTGCTTTATGGCCGCAGAGGACAGGAGGGGACGCAGGGGGCAGGGGGTTAGCCCATAGCTCATTCCCACTATAGACGGGGCACAGTGGCCGGCAGTGACTGGGATGATTGAGTAAGTCTGGACAATGTGTCCTCCCCCCAAACTACCCGCAAACACCATAGGCACACTAATACACAAAACTTGGTCCCAGCAGAGGGGTCCATGGGGGTGTGGCAGAGTTTCAGATAACTCTCCCCCTCTTTTAAAGATGGCAGCTTGATGATGTCCACTTGATGTTGTCAGCCCGTCCAGTAATCCAGTTACCATCTTGGTTACGGCGGCATCCCAAAGCTTTTTCTCTGTGAGGCTTTGAGGTCTGAAAGGTTTTATTTTTCATGCGTTGTGTTAAATAATCTGAAGCACATTGAGACTGTAACACTGGTTAAAAGTTGCACATATAAACTTAACTCACTGCTCTCAAAGCCAGGAAAACATTTTTTTCACCTTGTTAAGTCTTCACGTCATAATGTTTGTCCTCAGAGAAGTTTATGGACACAATGTACAAAACCTTTGACATCTTTTATTATAAATCTCACTGGGCTGAATTTTATCTCGTGCTGAAATATATTTACATTGACTTATTTGGCAGGCACTTTTATCCAAAGTGAGGGACAACACAAAACGCTTCAGTACAGCAGGAGACCTTCGAGGTACGAAGCACTAAATATGTTCAACAAGGTGTAGAAGGTGCTAGTTAGGAAGGTGAGGATGTTAGAGGTGTTAAGAGAGGAGGTGAGTTTGGCAGCTCGCTCTAACACCACAGTCAAGTTTGTTATTGCCTTGTGTGCAGCGATGGCAGTGCCAGGAGCATAAACTTGAATGATTGTGTTTAAGTTGATAGGTGCAGACTCAGAAGTCACTTTGTAGAGAAGCTATAATGACTCGGATTTGACTTTGGCAGCCATGGGCAAACCAACATGGCAATGGGCAAACTGCAAACTGCAGGATTGAAAACAGCAGCTCACAAACCAACGACTGCTGACATCACAGCAGTTGCCGTTTTATGAACAAGAAGCATGAGCACGACCTGACAGCTGCCATCCATCTTGAATTGTTTGGTGAACTGTCCAAGTTGGAATGCTTCCAATCATGACGCAACTGCAGCATCAACCTATACAATGTGTGCTACATACAACTACTGCTGTCTCCTACTATCATTACAGTATGGTTTTACAGCAGTTAGTCAAACTGCAGCTTTGGAAATCTTCTGCTAATCAAACTTTAAGACCTATTTTTTCTGGAGCTGTTTGACCGCCACCCACACCTGATTAGAATTTTTTCCGATGTGAGCCGCTCCTCCTCTGTCTGAGGGAGGATAATGCTCATCAGCAGACAGAGAAATCGACTGTAGCTTCGAGCATTCTTCACTCTGTCGCTTTACTTACAATCAGAGCAGTAAGAAGACAATGCAAGACTTGTTTTCCCCTCTTTTCAGCACTAATATCCTGCATCGTGATGTTCTTGGTGGAATTTATTGCTATTTAACAGAACGTTTGTGATCTGCAAACCAATTGTGCTTTAGCTCCTTCCCTTTCATCCGGATTCAAATGTGAAGCAAGACCCGGTTTTGTTGTGTCTTTAAACTCAGAGAACTTTAGTAATCCAGCGCACTGTGCTGTGAGTGTAAGTGATGCTCAGCGAATACAGGTTTTCCTCTTTGGGCGATAAGTGTTCTGACCCACCACACACCTGAGCCTCTGGTTAACACCTCTCCATTCAGTGGTGCCCCACCCGTCTCTGCCTGCTATTATGGCTAAACAGGTCTCCGTGCACCGGGCCCTGCGTTCACAGTCATCTGGGGAGGTCTCTGAAATGAAAATGCTATTATAAACCATTTACCAGCCTGCTGAGTTTACATGTCTGACACGAAAAAGACCATTTGGAGCGGTTAAGTGTCACATAAATCTTTCAGCAGGCTAATTGAAGAGGTTCCCCCAATAGGCCACTCTCCACAGCTGCTATTACAAATCGCACAACTGTGGATGGGACTGCCAGCTGCAAACCGAACCTTACAACCACTGGATAACGTTGTTAAGACAGACACGGTGCTCTGTGGGTTGCTGCTGCTGCTGCTAGTTTGCTCAGACAGCTCCACTGGGAGCACACAATGTAGTCGTATGTAAACACAAGTCATCTTTCTGATGAGTGGATGCATGAGTTTGCGCCCTCCCCGCCTCCCCCTTCTTTCTTTCCTCTTGAAATGCAACTTATTTTTGAGCGGGCAAGTTGAAGAGGAGCATACAGTTATTTCCAGCAGCAGCCTGGGGGAGTAGTTGCAGGAGGCAGCACGGTTACACCTACAGTATGCACCAAAACTGAGCTGCTGAAGTATCTCCAGCACAGCCTGCCAGACAGCGAGTTAACTAAGATCACCTTCCTCCTTCCAGCTGATCGGTATAAACTCAGCCATGATCTCCAGTCAGCTGTCCAAAGACGAACTCTGTCATATCAGTGCCTCAAGTTCAAAAGTGTGCAGGTCTGTTAAACTCTGGAGGGCTTTTTCATGGCTCAGCAATTACCGAGGCCTAAACTGTGACACTCAGACTTGATGTATTCCACCTCCCACTCCATCTTCCCCCTCTGTCCTTCAAAACCACTCTGTTCCATGCCCTTCTTATATTTATCTTTCCTTCCTGTTCCCATTACCTTTTCTTTCTCCAGTCCTAAATGCCACAGAACCTGTGAAGTGTTTTTTGATTACCGGCCAGAGCTGACTGGATTGTCTCCACTGACTGATTACCAGGCTTTTCAGGTCACAGTTGAACTGATACTGATACAAATGAATGTTTCCTGCAAACAACCACTGTTTATTTAGTCAGATGGAGAGCCTTAAACCTGCATTTTACCCAATGACCATCATATATCAACTCCGCTGGGTATAAAAAAAAGTCAGACTGTGCTGAAGTCTTAAACCTAATCCGTCAAGTATGCTTCCATTTACACATACAAGAAGTTTTTACACTCAGCTCAGTTGGAAAAGTTTGTATATTGATGAACACAATGTGTAAACAGACTTCATGAAGAAATCAGTTATGCGCTGGACATGAACTATGAAATGTCACTAAACCTGCCACAGAAAAGTGACATTCCTCAAATTAATACACGAAACAAACAAAGAGGTTTAACCTTCATGTTTTAATCGCATCAATGTGTTACGCGTTCCTTTTCTGCAGCGCTTTAATGGCCTTATTGTATTAGCTGTTAATGTCAAATAACCAATTCCAAACAAAGGAAGGTCATTTAAATTAATTCTGTTAAAATCTGCATTACATTTGATGGAAACTTAATAATTTACATAAAAAAAAAACTGACCTGAAGCCATCCATCTTGAGCTAACACTCTGAACCTGTGGAGGTGGGGGAGCAGGACGTTTTGATGGCTCTTATGTCTCCGGACACTCTCTCTTATGGCTGAGTGGTCATCACCGGAGGTCCCTCTCTATCCGTAGAATGTGGGACGTTCACAAACTAATAACCGCACCCTGTTGTGCCCATCGTGCATTTCTGCGAAGACCTCCTTGGCAACACCTGGCACCATGGTAACCAACACCTGTTCATCTAATTAGAGGGACGCTGGAGGGAGAGGAGATGAAGAAGTTAATGAAGTGCTAATCTGGTCCAATCAAACGCCCCAGCATCTGCCTGCTCACTGCAGCAGCAGGTCACCTTAATGGCTGCCTTATGGAGACCTCCCCCGCCATGCCACCTTGAGTGACCCCATCAAAGCCAAAACTCCACTGAGGGGCTGCAGTTAGAGGAGAGCAGAAGGGAGGAAGCGGGAGGGAGGGACGAGGGAAGCCGGCTTGCTGCTTCCTGTGTGGACGGAGTAGCTGGACGGGATGGTGTCAGCCAAATGAACAAGCATTAAGAGATGAGGTTCCCTGTGCACAGCAGTTGGAGCAGCTCCAGATCGCACCAGCTGCACTGCTCTTGTTTACAAGCCGCCACTTGCTTCCAGAGAGGCCTGGTGCTCAGGTCTGCTTTCTGAAGAGGATCTTCCGGTCTGCGCAAGAGCCAAGACCAGCGAACAGGGTCCAGCTATTCTGTTGCTATCTGTGCAGAGAATGAAAGAAACGTGTAGCATGTATTGTATCTCTTCATTATTTTTCTCAGTGAACTGATTAATAATCCTATCTGAATGTTAGTAAAAATATCTCAGTCCAGACTGTTCTGGTCTCACAGTCCCCGATGGTAGAACCAGCTGCTGAATCCCATCAGAGCTGAGACGTCCCACTCAACCTTTTCAGGGGGAACCTCCTCTCCTGAAACCCTGACATGTCTAACTGGCACTTCTGTTCTGCTTTCTGATTGAGTTTGTACATTCTCATATAAACTCTTGCACGTATTTAAAAGATGTATCATTTAATATCACCACCAGGGCCTCTTTCTGTGTTGGTTCATACAGATGCTCAGGTTTATTTTGTAACTCATGAGCTGGAATGTGTGAATTTTTATTAGACAAACAACTTCATTTAAATCAAAGTTGTTGCCTATTACTTTTGTGTCATTTCGGTCTCTGATTAATCAATGAATCGTTTCAGCTTTGAAAAATAAAAAAGTAAATAAAAGTTTTCACAGCAGCAGTTTGCTTGGTTAGTTTGAACTCTACTGAAATCTCTCTGTTTTTCCCAACAGGAAACTTCAAAGGGATGTGTAAACAGATAGACCATTTTCCTGAGGAAACAGATTATGAAGCGGACCCATCTGAGTACTTCTTACGTGAGTATCTCTTGCATGTTGAAAATCCTCTATGCACATTGGATTATAATGGTTTCTCGCTGCCCAAGTGTTTCATGACCACAAGGAGAAAAAAATCACATCAGGCATTCCTTTGCACGTTCTTTTGACATTTCCGCAGAATATTTTTGAAATGTGTCCCACTTTTCGCTCCGTCTCAGACTGGAGCCCGGTGCCAGTAACTTGCTCTTGGCCCGTGTGTCACTGCCGTCTCTGTCTGCTTTTAGCACGAGGCTGGCCAGGCTGAGCTCTGCCAAGCAGCTCTTCTGTTTTTACTGCTTGGCTGTGTGTAACACAACGTGAAGTGTTACAATCGGCTTTGTACCCTGTAAACACAGCCCATTGATTTCTTCCCTCTTTTCCTTTGTGCAAGCAGGACTGAGATGCTTGTCGAACTCATTTGCCTGCTAATCCCAAAAATCACAACAATGACTCGGAGCTCATGATTTACTGTTAGCACGGTTAGCTCAGTGCGCTCCTCTAACTGGCTGTTAGATGTGTTTGACCTGTTGTTTGTGAATTACAGACAAGTCACCTGGTTAAACAGGTACGCCGCTTTAGCTTATTTTCATTTGTTTATGTTGTCAGGACAGTGTTGATGCTGTTTCTATGGTCAATGTAGCAACAGATGTAAGCTATAAATGTTTCTCCATTGTTGTATAAAGGATTTCTAAACGGAGGGGCCCCAATGGGTCTGGGGGCCATGGGACACAGCGTCTGTCCAAAGTAAACGGTTAATAATAAAGTTTCAGGGAAATCAAACCGCCACAAAGAGCAGCAAGATGACAACAAAGCCACACAAAAATGTGCCTCTTGTTGTTAGGTAGGACTTATGTAGGCCTTTATAATATCTGTGCCCAGGGGCCCATCGTCTCATTATCTGCCCTCATGTTTGGAGGGACAAGAATTAAGATGTAGCTTATAGTTGTGTTGTTCTGGTCCAGTCAGTGGGATTTTCTTTATTGCTTTGGACATCTTTCCCTGTTGTGAAGCAATCTGTTCAGACAGCTTCAATAAGAAAGATTCTGGATCACTGCATCAGAATCCATTGCTTTGTGGATCATGTCCATATTGAAAAGTTGATATGGGCACATGTAAAACTGTAATATTTTGCTTGGATTAGATATTCTGGTCATTGCTCATGCCGGCTAACAGTCTATGCACTATATAGGTACGTAAAGTATGAGTAAAACTATGTGAACACACAAAACTAGAAACATGTAGAAGCTTCTGTTTTGTCAAAATTATAAATGTGAATTTCATGAAGAAATTGAGTCCACGTGTTCAAGCTTCATTTGAACCATAATTAGATCAAGACAGTCACTTAATCCATCAAAAATCACTGCTTGTGCTGCAAAAGAAACACAATCTCATAGACTATGGCTGGGTGACAGACTGAGCTCTCTGAGGAGGGACCACAAAGTGTCCCATTCTACTTCTACTGTCTTAAATACACAGCATGTGACATGTGAAGTGTTTGAAAGGATGGGACAGGTCTGGTCTCTGAAGACAAGTTCAAATGGAGATAATATAAATATATAATGCCACTGCAGTTCAGCAGGAAAACAAGATGAGGAGTTTTTACACCAAAAGACTTTTTTTTTAAAAGGTATTAAGTTGTCCAGGTTTCTGATAAACTCTCTTACATTGACCTTTTTAATGGATGTGTTTATTTGAGTATTGCTCTGAGACTGAGAAACAGAAGTAATGGATGTTCTGTTGTTCACTAATCAGTAAAATAACATTGTTCCAACTTTTCTCACTAAGATGTATCCGTTGAGTCGCTGTCAAACCAAATGAACACACGAGTCGAGTCCCTCTTGGTGGACTGATGTGGTGCACTCTGCCTCCTTCTGTGCCCGCCCCCCCTCGAGCCAGCTGCAGTCTGCACTGGTTTTAAACTACAAGTCAGAAAGTGTCCGTCTCCTTGTCTCCATCAGCAGGGACGGTAATTGAGGCCTGAGAACCGAGCAGTGTGTGCCAGCGCTGGAGATTAAGCCCAGCCAATTAGGTTGTGTTTGGCTTAGCGCTCTGAGCGGTTGTTCCTGCCCGTATGTATCGTGGAGAACGCTTATGATAACAGCTCTTGTAATGATTCTAACTGTGCCGAAGCTTCGGCGAAGGCAGATCAGTCTTATAACGAGGTGCCTCTCTGGCTGGGGATGACAGCGTCGAGGGGCAGGGGGAAGTCACGCTCTGGCCCTTGGACCGCCACGGCTCGTCTGCAGGCGCGTGCCCGAGTGTGTGTTAACCTCTTCCCTGGCTGTGATTGGAGGAGAAGGCCACAGTGCTCCCAGTGGCTTGCCAATTAGGACAGTCACATCCATAAATATTTCAGCCTCCTTCTTATATAGGTCAGGCCTTTCTCTATCACTGTCTCCTTTTCTCTCTCTTAACCCTCACACCCATAATATTTCAAGTCAGGATTTGTACAGTACCTGTTGTCATGTCTCCGCCGTGATGATTCAGAGCATGAAGCAGTTTAAACATGTGAGAATGATTATTCTGGGTGCATGGGGAGGTCATAGGGGACACAGCAACCCTGGTGATGTATTTTTAAAGCTGCCCATTTTATGGACACACACCTGGTATTTCCATAATGAGGAGTTTCACGGCGCCTCTGGGTGGCCAGAGACACAGAAAAGCTGGCTCTGCTCTCGTGTTAGGCGAGGAAGAGGGGGGGATAGTTATGCAACACGAGTGATGTCATTTCAGGTGAAGGCCCGGCGGAAGTGACATCACATGGGGAGCACACTGGGCCAAAATCGAGGGGACACATCGGTGACGTCACCAGGCGGCACAGAGCAGAGGAGGGGGATATTTGGTGGCGTGGTTGTTGAGCAGAAAGCAGACAAATCTGACTATATTCTCCTAAAATGCACCTCCGCTTCATCACGCAAACACGCACACAGATACACACACATACACAAACCCCTACAAACAGACCACATATCAGTCGCTTCTGTGTTTGTGTGTCTGATCCGTGAGTCTTCAGCTCTCTCAATACCGAGGCAGTTTGCACATCCACACGGGGTTATATAAGCCAGCTGAGGCACACTAAAGCGCCAGTGGGTTTTTAGATCATGCCGTGTCGGAGCTCCCATCATCCACTGCTCTACTGGGCGCTAAGCAGCTGAGAGAGAGAAGAAAGAGAGAAAGAACACGCCCAGTTATGCAAGATACTAATACTTAAGTGAAAGATATCAATTCTCTGTTTTAAAAAAAAAAAAAAAAAAAGAGAGGAAGACCAGGGGCAGCAGACTGTGTGTCTGGTTCATGTCGACGCTGCTGGTGTGAGTTTCACTTAGGTTCGACTTCCTTGATGGTTTTAATATTTTTAAACTATCAAATAACAAATTATTAGGGCTGAAAACAATGAGTGTATTAATTGACTAGTCTATTATTAACCAAATTAATCAAAATATTTGCCTCCCAGGTAACGTCTTTCTCCGTACTGAAACATTCATAAAAAACCTCTTACCGCCCTCAATTACATAGAAAAAATAAATAACGAGAAGAACTTAATGCATTTGTATAAATTACACAAGTAGAATCATTTTCATGAAACATCAAAGAAAATGATAATAAATATTTCTAAGTGTATGTAAGTGTGATGATAACATGTAGTTAAATTAAATTTTACTCCGACCAGCCTGAATATTTTTAGTTTACAGTGATATAAAAGCTAGAAATCCTAAAATTTTGAAAAGCTGGAAATATTTTCAGTTTCCAAAATCTTGCGTTCTTCAGCAAACAGATTATTGAAATGATTTCTGATTGACAAATTCCGTTATGAACTAATCAACTGAAAAATAATCACCAGCTGTTTTGATAATTAATTTCTCAATGTGTGATTCTGCTGCTGTCTCTGTTTTAAGTCAGAAATTAATTAAATCTATTTCAGTTTTGGGCTGTTGGTCAGACAAAACAAGCAATCTGATAATTCCCTTTGTAATTGTATAGTGAGCAGTTTGTTGCTCTTTTCTGACATAATTGTTAATCACAAAGACAGTCAGCACACTGCAATGATCTGTTTTCGGTTCTCTATCTCTAACAAGACCATCATTTCACTGCTGATTCATTTCATCATTTAATATATTTATGGTTTTCATCAAGCCCATGTGGGTTTGGAATTTCCTTTTACTCCAGGCATCTTCCAGCTCTTAAAGCAGCATATTTGTTTGTTTTCACCTCAACGGCTGCTTTGTTTTTCTCATCCAGCAGCCCACTGAAACCACTCCAGTCATGAAGTGCGTCTCATTTTCATAATATAGGCTCAAACTATAAAGCAGAAACTATCTGATAATGCTGATACTAGCTCTGTGTTGTAGGGACATAGTCCAGAAAATTTTGCTTGGTGTTGCTATTTCTGAATAAAGTAATTAAAAGCAGCTATAATCAATATTTCCATCTGAACAACAGATCACATAAGAACTATTATTTGAAAGGGGTCACTCACATAAACGAACCCACAGAGAATCATCTTTCAGGTCCAGTGCTCCCCATTTTTTCAGCTCTTGCAGTTGGAAACTTTTTTGTTTTCTGCTGCTGGCAGAGTTTTTACAGCCTTCCTGTCCCACAACAACATCACACATTGGTTTGTGAGCTGCCGTATTGAAGCCTCAACTTAATGTTCTCTAATCCGTCCTCTGCTTTATGGTCTATTTTTATCAAAATATGAAAAATAAAATCATGTTGCATTGAAGACTTGAGACTAGAGACTGAGACCATAAACTCATCAGGGAAACGTTTACTGAGCTGATAAATTGAGAGAGGACGTAGAGACATTTTCCCATAGACTTCAGTAAAAGTGGAGCTGGCCCCCTGATGGTCATTAGACAGAATCCAGGTTTATGAAATTGGTAGTCTTGTGTTATTATTTCATACTCTGTCCTATAAGTGGTGAATGAATTATATCCAAAAAGATAATTTACTGAGGCCACGCTGACCGTGACCTTCATCAAATTCACAGGTGGACAGAGAACTCACATTTCTGCGAACATCTTCTAGAGTGAATGAATGAAAACACAAAACCTTCTCCCATAAAATATGTCAGTGAGAAGATTACGTTACAGTCTGTGACCCAGAAATATGCTCACAAAGCACATTTCCATGATGGATCTCATACAGACTTTATCACTGAGCCATATGTTTCCTACACCAGTTGTTTCTTCTTTATGTCGTGGCAGCTGGAGGTCATTTAGCTTTTGATCGCATGTGGATCCGCCACACTAAAGCTGTTCCTTCCTTCTCTGATATGTTCTGCGTAAAAGTCCCACAAACTGTCAAACCTGAATCTTTGCTGCTTTATGTCTGAGATAAAAAGGACACAAGTATATAATTTGCTGTTTTTCTCCGGCAGCGGTGGGAATTTTCCGACTGATATGGCTCACAACTTATGAATAAATGGGAGTATGTACAACTGAAGTGAGAGGGTGCAGCTGTCTTTTGATGATGCCCCAGTGACAGCCCAACACTGCTGCTTGTCCTGTGTTTTTTTAATCTCGTTTTAATATAAGGACACACTCTCACCCACCTCACCTCTGTGTTTTACAAGCTGTGCTGTCTCTATATTCATCGTTAATAAGATATAAAGTTAGAGTGCTATCACTCACTCGGTCAACCAGAACAAAAATGATTGCCTTTTAATTTATTGGGCCATGTCTGTGTGCTGTGTGTGTTTTGTGTCAGTCGATGGCTTCCGTATTTTTTGTCTTGGATACTGTGAGACAAACAAGACGCTCAATGTCACCGTGACCAACTGCTAAACCAAACACTGATGGATTTCAGTGCCATTACGAGACTTAGCACACAGCCTTCTCTTCTGACAACCTCATTTCAACTCATGTGATAATGTCAAAGCTCCCTGGTGAGCCCCCCCCCCCGCCCCTTCCTCTCTCCATGCACATACACTAAAGTATACAAACTAGTCCTAGAGATCATGCCGGGTTGTTGCCACCCCCTGCTCTGCCCTACAAGCCCCTGCGTGTCCTGCCCCAGACCCATTGATTTTATCGGTCAACGCCAAAGCCAGTTTAGGTCGGCGTCCAGTCCACTGCGAGGCCCCAGGGTGACAGCAGGCTGTGACAGGCCTGCCCTTCTGTCATCAGTGTCAGCGAATATGCTCAGATCAACACGTGCAAACACCAGAGGGTGGCATTAACTCTGGCTTGGGGCAAAAACACGAAATAAGTTCACATGAAAGTTAACGCAGGGGCTAAAAGTGGCGCGATCATTAGGAAGATTTCATCTTTGTGTCATATCTCATTGATGCCCTCACATGCCGGAGCCACATTAATTCAATGTTAGGAGGCCGATTCTGTGCTCTAATTCCATGTTATTGAATCAGGGTTATATCATGAATGTGGCGTTAATCTTCACGGTCACAGTGGCTTGACTTTGGCATACACACACGATGATAGCGTTGATTTATATACTTACATATAACAACTTGTGTTGCCATATAATTGCTTCTCTTATAAAGAATAGTAGCTACAGCAGTTCCTGCCTCGCTCTCTGTTATAAAGCGTAAATGACACCACCTGATGAAATATGGAAAGGTTTGAGGCTGCTCTGGTCAAGAAGTCAGCACAGAAGAGGACAAATTTTCCACTTATGATTTTACAGACATCACATTGAAGAGTATCAAACTTACATATGGTCGTTGTTGAGCGCATTGAGCCTGTTTGTTTCACAATCATCTGACCCTTGGACGTTAATAACTGACATCAGTGTAACTGTGTTAAAGCCGCTCAGTGTGGCGTTCACTTCCCCGCTGATGCGTGATTTTGGCTATGTGAAGCTCCAGCAGCGAGTGCTGTCATGCAGACGTTCAGGCGTGATCTGTGGGGACGTCAGCAGCCGAGTGGACGCTAATTACAGTAATTGAAATGTGTTGTGTGGAGGGAACTTTAATAGTCTGTGCAGGCCTGTCATGTGAAGGGCTTTTCTTCTGTGTTCCACTGACCCAACTGGGTGTGTGGTGGTAAAATGACAAAGCAGTAGTCAGGACACGGATTTGTCTCTGCAGAGATCATCCACGTGTGGTTTTACGTTCAGCAGGGTTTATCTGAAGACCTAAATTTACTTTCTTCAAAAAGACTCCAGGTTAATTTACAAAAGTTATTTTTTCACCTGCTATAGACAGTAGTGTTAATTATGAAATGAGTTTGTGTCAGATTACAGCCCTCCATGCTTAGAATTGAATTATAATGAGTGAAATCAGAAATCTTGACCGTGAGTATCAAACTGTTTTTAGTCTCGCTCAGCTGTAACCAAAAGTTATTAACATTATTATTCAATCTATCAATCAAAAAACTGCCAATTTAGTTATTGCATACGAAAACTAGCAAATTTTAACATATAAGAAAGAAAAGGTTGATTTTCTGATGCTTTAAAGAATTATATGTTCAATGTTTAATGGATCCTCAAAATCTGTCGAATGACTAATCAATTAATCATCTCGTCATCTCAGCTCTTTGAGCAATGAACAGCTCAATTATTCTTGTTTAAATGAAAAATACCAGCGGTGTCACAAACAGGATGATGAGGGACAACGTGTATAAAGAATACATTCAAATTGCTAAAAAGAAATAATCAGGATAAGACAACTTGTGTGAAAACAAACAGAATAAGTCCATGAGTTCCCAGAGGTGTCTTGAATGTCACATCTGAACATCGTAGCTTTTACTCTTGTGTGGCTTATAAACCAGTGAGTGAAACCTGCCTTTATTCTCTAATCAATTCAAGTCACATTTCATTCTGCCTTCGAGCTGCGTTATCGAGGCGCATGAGGCTGAGAGCTGCGTAAGCACTCCTGCAAGCACAAATTTTTAATTTAGCCACCGAAGCTAATTTCCTGTCTTAATACATGTTGTTTCACGCCGTGTATTTGAACACGATCACACGATCAGTGGGCACTAGCTCCAACCTTTTTTTTTTTTTTTTGTGGGTGTTGGATGCCGGGGTTGATGGGGGCAACAAACCTCTTGGTCAGGACGAGGACGGTGCAAGGGCTCGGTATCGAGGAGGATGAAGAAGAGGGGGTATAGAGGGGATTAATAAGCGTTTGTAGTATTAAATCAATGTGCCTTGGAGCTGAGGCACCTGATTAGCATGACCCCGTCCTGCACATCAGCACATTCAGGCCTGTGGGAAGCTGATTAAGAGCCAATGCTAATTTCCTCTCAACCCTGTCAATGAAAGAGAGAGAGCGAAGGAATAGAAGGTGCAAAGAGACGCCTTTGTGGAGAGGATGACGTGCGTGTCAGTTCACATGTATGTTCACATGAACAACATGTGTGTCTCAGTGGGTGTGCTCATCGTGCACACGTCACTTGTGCATTTTTAATTTCAAAAGCATTATTTTTTATAAAGATTCTGCCTCCAACAATGACTCCACACTTAAAGATGAAAATGAAATGAAGGGACTCTGTTGTTTTCTGGATTCTCTCTTTCATGTGTTTGTTTTTGTGATGCTCTGAGAAATTCAAACTGCCAGTCAGTGTGAGTTTCAGAATCGGAGTATGAAAAAGATCAGCTGCCTCCTCAGATCTGATTCAAAGCTGCTCAGGTGCGTCTAAATATTCAGGTTAATTACCATTTGTTTGAGTGAGTAAAGCCATGGCGGCATCCAGGAGGACTAACCGCTGTAGAAACCCAGCAGCCGTCGACATGCATGGATTTTGAGTTTCATTAAGTTGTTTGTCAGCAGGCGCTGAAGAGTGCCAGCACTCGGACACCAGCCTGAGCTACAGCCGTGCCAATCAATACAGTGCACACAGTATCTGCCTTCAGCTGGGGTGTCCGAGCAGGTTGGCACGCGGGCTGGCAGCAGGTAGGGGCTAACCGGCCTTCATCACCCCTTACTACCACTACTTACTACCACTGTTACCACCCCTTACTACCACTAACAGTGGTAGTAAGGGGTGATGAAGGCCCTGTCCATGGCTATATAACCCCCAACTGTGCAGACCCGGAGAAACAGCAAAAGGCTGCCACTAGGAAAATGAATATACGACTCATTAGTCATCACTTGGCATCTTCCAACGTTTGTATAAAAAGGATCAGACCAAACCAAATAGTGACAATATTTAGAGTTCTTGCTCAATAAAAACAGAGTAAATGAGATTTCCTCCATCTGGAGTAAGTAAACTTATGTGCCAATTCTCATTTCGGCTGCCGATATGAAAACAACCAGTGATAGTGTTGGTAAATAGAAAAGTGTCAATCATCTGGAGACAAACAGTCACCGACCAGAATAAATAGAAGCTGAAGAGAAACTTGGAGAAGCAACACGTTGGTTTTTGTTTTTGATAAGTTTGGCAAACTAAACACGAGTTTGAAAATGTCCGAATCAGATCAGACTAACGTGACTTTAACAACTCACACATCAATAGAGTTAGTTGATAACATCCAAATTGTCTTTGGAAGAAACATTTGATAGGATTAATTCAGAGTTGAATTAATTTCTTACACTGTGTCTCTTAGTTCTTGACTATCTTTTGGAGCAATGTGCAAAAATCTACAGCTTGATGGACCGATGCCCGGTGATGTTTGCTCAGCAGTTAGCTGATTAGCTGACCGTGAAGCAGTATAGCAAACAACCATGTTTGAATTATATCCCAGAAAACACGACGCGATGTGTTACCAGATATCAGAGACAAGACTGAGACGGGCAGCAGTGAGGAGAAGCCGATTGGGTGTTCAGCCCCAGAAACTGTCCTTAACTGGGCGTCACATTAATAAGGGTGTTGCAGATTTGCCGTTCCCTGTGATCGTGACCTCGACCCAAATCAAAACAGCGACCTCGGGGCTAATCACGGGGCTCTTGAGAGCATCTTTTCATGTGGGCCGTGGCGAGAGCCTCAGACACACAAGACGCCACTGTCATTGGCTATTAGCATGGAGGTCAAAGCTTTCGTTTGGACGGGGTCGGTTTTTTCCAGCAGCCGGAGATTGACAGCGTTTTACCGCACAGGAGAGTCGCCGCATCCCGCTCTCTCGTTCTCTCAGGACTGTAGCCGTCCCAACAGCTGTCTGTCAGAATAATTCAGCCTGGCCAAGATAATCTCCGTTCTCCAGGCCTCCGTGAAGATGTGAAGATATAACAGATACACAATTAAAGAGGACCAGTTGGTTTGAGAAGGTGCTTTGCTCACAATTAGTTGTGAAGACAAGATCAAGATCACCCATCAGTCTGTGAGCTGCCGTTTTGAAATCTGTAGTTTGTAGTCACCATGTTTCATTAGTTTGAGTATTTAAATCAATCTGTGCTGCTGGAACAGGTAGAATGAATGACAGAGGATAGGAGACCTTCATTATGTCAGAGGTGGCCGACATTGTTCGCCAACAGCTAAAGTTTAATAGAAGGTCAACATGAGCTCAATATATCAACAAATCAATATATTTGTCTGGCCCCGTGCAGCACTACTAAACATGGTGTATCATAGACCCGTCTGCAGCAGGCCTGTCAGCCTGTCAGTCTCTCTGCCTGCCTCGCCCCCGAGGGGCCTAGTTTAAACATCCCCCCCAGGCAGGATCCAAAGATCTGACAGGGGCTCAGCCCATCCTTTAAAGATGTAAAGTGAAGATGTGAAACCTCCTGAATGCCGTGAGGAAGGACTGACTTTAAAGAGGTGACCTCTCAGGAAGAAGCAGCTTCACCGCCTTAGGGAGTAGTTATTGCCCCAACAGCCCCCGTCCTGAGCCCTCACTGCAGGCAACAAGCCGCTTGGAGACATGGCGTCACGCGTGTGCTATTTGACCACTGGCACACACAGTATTATGCAGAGAGCATCCTGCCATGAAAAATTTGCAGGGACTTCAGCCTTTTCTTCCGAGGTAGAGCGTGGTCAGCCAAACCCAGGGGCATGTTGGCGCAGCAAACTGCAGCCTGATCCCAGGAAAGGCACAGTGCATGATGGGAGGTCACTGTGAAGGTCACTGCACTTTTCAGCACGCTGCTAAACATGGAAGTTAATGCAGAGAATGCATAGCACTGGAGAAGCACTGCAGGGCGGCCGATCCTTAGAAGCCATGCAGATGAGCTGGATCCGTTTGGATCCTGGAATACTCCAACATCACAAACCGCGTCGCAGCTTTCAGGATCCCTCGGCTTCGTGTGCTGTCGCTGCCAGTCACATTTTAAAAGATAATATAGATTATAAGATGTTTGGACACAGAAACTGGTAATACTGTCGTACTATTTAAAACATCACTGTGTTCTCCAAAAAATTATCAAGTGTCTCCACAGACTTTTCAGAGTTATCATGGAACAAATATATTTTATTATTATTATTTGGCCATTTTCCCACCTTTACTATTATGAAAGGGAGGGAATGAGGAAAGACTGAGATTATCCAAGTGAGGCTGTAGTCTCAGTGATCAGTTCACCCCACAATACATATTTTTATTTAGTATTTTTTTAACATAATTGCAGTTATTTATTCAGGTTTAATGTTCATATGTTGTGCTTTTGAGTTTATATTGTTGGTGCATTTATGTGTGTGTGATACATCTTACTGCTACGGCTGTCTAACTTTGTTTATAATTACACTCTTGGATAGATTAATCTACAGCAACACATGATAGCCCAAGACATTATTTGGCCTCCGTATCGGTTTGGGTCAGATGTGGCACACATCAGGTGTAGTCACGCTGTTGTTTTCTACATCTAGATTTAGATACGTGCACACATTTCCACTTTCTCTCTACATTTGTCTGCACCTGAGCCTCTGAGGTTTCTGCAACTTTGGTGTCACCTTGAGATCCCACACTATTAAACAGCCCCACTGTCAACAATCAATAAATTTGGCTGGCCCTCCCTCTCTCCTTTGTCTCTGCAAATGAAGCCGATGGATGAAAAAGAGCCCCGGTGCCCTCACAGGGAATGTGCTGTGAACGACCGTGTCGATACCTTCAGGGTTAACGGGACAGAGGGATGGAGGCACAGATGGGGAGGGGGGGCAAGAGGAGCAGGGTCAACTCTCAGGACAACTTAATATTTAATCAACCCACCTCAACGGTAACCCAAGCTCCCACAATCCCCTCTGGTTGAGCAAGGAGACAAGTGGGAGAGAAAAAAGGGGGGAGAAACAGAGAAAGACGAGGTGAGGGGAGACACTTTATCTTTCAAATTGTCTAGTGCTTTGACTGAGTGAGAATTAAGTGAGAGAGGGAGAAAGACATGAAAAGACGAGTGACAAAGAGGGCGAGATGACGGCGTGCAGCAGACAGGGACGGACAGATGGAAGAAAAATGGAAGGTGGTGAATGATGGCGTTTAAAGCTTCTCCATCACACGGACCGCGGCCCAGTGGCCCGGCCGTTTCAGGCAAGGTTAAAGAAAGGGATGAACACGTCGTGATAGTGAGTGATGGCATGATGGATACAGGCGGGACGGGGAGCAGAGACATTACAACATCAGGTCAAAAGCTCATTCATAAAGATGTCCCGGGACAATGTGCTCTAAGATCTTTAAGGTTTTAACCTTTTCAGTCCCGTTGTCATAAAACATATCACTTCAGTCCCCTTTTGACTGGCTGAGGTTACTTTTAAAGATGTAATCCCCAAAGAATATATTTATTACATTTGAATAGGAATATTTAAAAATGCAAAAATCAGAATGACACAGAAATGACCTCCTGTTGTGCATCTTTGTGGAATCAGACCAGCAGCTTGCAGACTGGGTGGGAGACGTTTTCCAGCATGATACGTGACTTGGACTGTGTCTTCCTGTCTAAGTGCCCTTCCCTTCCCACATCAGCACCTTCGTTTGTCTGCTAAACACGATCAAAGTGCCTCAGCCTCCTCAAAAACAGCTTCGGGCCTTCTTCTTCAGTCTTCAGTGAGAGATAATGTGTCTCTACAGCCTTATTTCAACATTATTCTCCACAACATAACAGCGATGGACAAAATGAATAATAATATATTCATGAGTTTGCTGTTTGTAGCACTATTGGGACTAAAAATATAAGATTTGTTCTGAAGGTTTCTGGCTAGAGTCATGTTAGTGTCTTATTTTATACTATATTATATATTGTGGGTATTGCTATTTTTTTTAACTCCTCTTTAATCTTTTTTCTGTTTATTTCTATCTTATAATGAAATACTGGCTCGACTGTGTTTCTCTGTTCTGGTGGGGGGAAAACTCATAGTTGTCTGATGAGTTGTTGCAGGTTTGCTTCATTTTAATTAATAATACTAATACTGGAGTTGATCATTTGTGGAATAGGTGCCTGTGTATTGAGTGTGTGAGCATCATGGGAGTCACAGAGCGTCTTCAGGTCCTGGTCTGGGCGTTCGAGGACCCATGAGTCCACCTGTGGGATTCAGGGTGTCTCACCCACCGACACGCTGGGGTGAATGGCAGCAGGTAGACAGGCAGATGGGCCGTCAGGAGCCCGGTGGGTCCCTGTGGAGGTGCAGGTGGCCCGGTTCAGCAGAGTCACCCAGACCGGCGTCAGCACTTTGGGGAAGAAGCTGTGAAAAGTGCTGAGTCGGCAGCCACATGGGGAGATGAGGTGAAGTGGTGAAAAATTTCCCAGCTTGATGAAAGTTTAAGCGTGCATGTTAAACAGGAGGCAGATGGAGGGGCGGGGGGGGCTTCTTCATTGTTTGCCCCGCGAACAACAACAGCCAGTTGTCGTAGACTCTAATTTCACCTGACACCTCAGGGTGCAGCACGGCTCCCTTTTTATTTATTTTTTTGTTTGACACTGGCTTGACCTCAAAAATAAAACCGCGTCCCGTTTCCAGTTTGTGCGTCTTCGTAATGAGCTGCAAGGACGCCGTTTGGTTTGAAGGGCGTCCCTCTGCACTGGGGCCAGGCTCGTGTACACGCCGGAGCCCCGTAGCACTTCAGTCGACTGCCGTTCACATGAAGCTTCACACAGCAGCCAGTTCGCTCTGTGGACCGTGCTGCGAGAGGGAGAGTCAAGCGGTGTGATTACATAAGGTTGGATAACAGGCTCACTGTGGGGATACACACTCACTACACTGTGTTGATGGAGTCTTTCACAGGCCTGATGGGGTGTTGATTAGGATGTGCTCACACACAAGGAGCAGATGCTGAAATGGACTGTAATGTGCTTCTCTCTCTTTGTCTCTCGCCCCCGTTTCTTCCTACTCATCGCTGCCTCCGTCATTGCCATTTCCCCCCTCTCTTTCCTTGTTGGCTGGCCTCCTCCCTTCACAAACTCCCTTTTCTTTTCCTTTCCTCTTCTGTCCTCCCCTTTTTTCCAGGTGCGGTACGAGCCTCCAGCATCTTCCCCATCCTCAGCGTTATCCTGCTCTTCATGGGAGGGCTGTGTATAGCTGCCAGTGAGTTCTATAAGTCACGCCACAACATCATCCTCAGCGCAGGGATCTTCTTTGTGTCTGCAGGTGAGTCAAACACCTGTCATAGCAACACAAAGGGGCAGCATCGTTGAGCATTGTTAGCACCGCGGCCCTCCAATCACATTCTGCTACAAGAATGGCCTCTTTTTTTAATCCTTGAAAATGAAATTCCACTAAATTCAGTCAGTTTTTTCCTGAAACAGCAACAACGTAGCTCCACACCTGCCTCTTGCAGCACTTTCAAAATAAAAGCCTTCCCATGGTTCATGACCAGTTGACCAGCAGAATAAAAATTTCAGCAGGAAATTTAGGTTTCATGTGACCAAACTCCTAAAAAATACAGCTGATTTGTTTGTGTTACTCAGAGATGTGTTCAGCTGTTGAGGATTATAAAATTAACTTATTACTGATTGTGAATTTTACAACCTCATAAATCCAAAAATGATTTGTATGGTGGATGATTCCTTTAAAAGCATAGTTTTGCATTTCTGCGGAATCAGTGGGAGGGGAATTAGCAGTGACTTAGCTCAGCTTAGTTTAGCACAAGATCTGTTAACAGAAGAAAAAATCTATATCTTAGTGTTGTTGTGCTAAGCTAGGCTAATTTGCTGCTTGCTGTATCTGCATTCTGTGCACAGATAAAAGGGGAAGGATTAATCTCATTATCTTCCTCTCCTGCACAAAAAAAAAAAAAAAAAACTTCATTTCTCAAAATGTCAAACTATTTTCATTACACACTTAATTTGTGTCCACGTATTCAGCGTCGCTCTGTCTCAGGCTGTTGGTTGTAACGGAGCTATGAGTCCCTTCTTCTTCTCTCTTCCTTCTCTTCTCTTAGTCCTGTTGTCAGACTAAAAGCCACCCATTGGGACTCGTCTCTAAAAATATTTTGTCCCTGACACACTTTGTCTACGATCCATCTTCCCAGATACTCCACGTCAAACGTTTCTCCGTGTGTGACTCAACTAAGAAGTTAAAGTATATATATATGATGGGCTGGAACACAGGACACAGCTCCACTGTGGATTATTTTGTTCTCTGTCCCCAATGATCTGCATCAAAACCTGGAGCCGCTCTGTTTCTCGCTGCAAGGGCAAAGATTAGGAGTGTAATAACAGTCAGAGCGGCCGGGGTAGGATTAGTACTCTGCACACGGCGTGAATCAGCGCTCTGAATTCATTTGGCATGAAACTGCGTATTCAGTTAACCACACAACAAGGATAACTTTGAGCTCGTCCTGAATGATGCAGTGTCTTTTCCTCTTCTCTTTGCTTCATGAACTCATTACCCATAACCCACCCCGATCCCGTTGCATGGCGCCCATCCCGCATTTCCCATCGTTTCAGGCCTGAGCAACATCATCGGGATCATTGTGTACATATCAGCCAACGCGGGGGACCCTTCAAAAAGCGACTCGAAGAAGAACAGCTACTCGTACGGCTGGTCCTTCTACTTCGGCGCCCTCTCCTTCATCATGGCTGAGATGGTGGGCGTCTTGGCCGTGCACATGTTCATCGACCGTCATCGACAGCTACGAATAGGGGCGCGCGCAGCCGACTACCTCCAGGGCTCGGCCATAACGCGGATCCCCAGCTACCGCTACCGCTACAGACGCCGCTCGCGCTCCTCCTCCCGCTCCACAGACCCGTCACACTCCCGTGACGCCTCGCCGGTGGGCCTCAAGGGCTTCAGCGCGCTGCCATCGACAGAGATCTCCATGTACACACTGCCCCGGGACACCCTCAAGTCCTCCGGCACGCCCACCGCCACCTACAACTCTGAGAGGGACCACAACTTCCTGCAAGTCCACAACTGCATCCAGAAGGACCTGAAAGACTCGAGCCACACCAACACAGCGAACCGCCGCACCACGCCGGTATGAGGGAGTCGACTCAGGCCAGGCCGGCCCGGTGGAGAGCGGAGACCAGGAGACACGGGAACCCCTGTGGGTGCGGTACGCCCCTGGTGAAGATGGATTTCCATGTTTATAGACATTTGTTCTTTTTGTTCAGCTGCATGACTTTTCCATTACCATTGTTGAGCGTTTCAACAGGTCTGCTGAGGTCCTGGACTGAAAGGAGAACGAGTCGGGTTGTACTGAGAGGGTGAAGTCTGACAGGCCCTGGGCCGCTGGATGGGGGGGGGGGGGGGGGGGATTGGGGATTGGGCATTTATGAGATAAAGAATCGGTTTCATGATTTCATTGCCCTTTAGTTTGACAGTTCTGCCCCACAGTTCGGTTGGAGCAACAGGTCAAGCTGCCCTCGGACATACACCTCTTTTATTTCTTGACTCATTTGTTCATTTTTTTGCATTAAAACTGTGAATTGTTACAGTTTGGGGTTCAGTAAGAATTTGCCCAATCTGTAATCTCTAACAAAGGTACTATATATATATATATATATATGTATTACTTTTATAAATAAATTATTACGTTAATAATCAAGAGTTACAGACTTTACCGAAGCAAAAAATGAAAAAAACAACAACAAAAAAAAAACCAAGTTAACTAAACCAAGTGCTGTTGGTAACATGAGAAAAGACTCTTTTAGTATCTGTTCATTCGAAGGTCGAGAACAAGCGAAGGTCCTTTAGGAGAGACAGATACAGACGGTCAGCAGTAGAATAATATCTTCTTTTAACAGAACCTTCTCGTCTTTTTCTCAGTCCCTGTTCACTTTCTTTTTTTTTTTTGGCGGGGTCGTAACGGGAGAGTCGAGCCCCTTAGCGAGAGAAAAAGAGAGAGTGAGAGCCAACAAAAGGGGTCAAAGTTCACAAAGCAAAGACTCCGAACACGACTTCTACAAAATAAAAAAGGAAGGAGCAGAGGGGAAGGAAAAGAAGAGGACGCCAAACACAGAAATAAAAACAAGTTAAATATGAAATAGTACAAGAGAAGCTAAGTGACTCACAATTTCAGAAATTAAATGCATGCTATAAAATTACAACAAATCTGCTCTTGAGAAACTTAAGTTTTAAAGGTTAATAATTATAAGGGGAAAAAAAGAAAAGACGCTAAAGTTTAAAGTATCAATGTTTTCATGTGTATTTTACTTATGTTTTCTTTTTTTATTTATTTAGTTCATTTGATCTTTTTGCTTTTGTGAGACAAACCAAACAATCTACATTGAACAAAACAGCTTTTTTAAATGGTTTGGTTGATTTATTTATAAAATATATAAATATATGTATGTATGTGTTTTATTTTTAAAAACTCACAAAGCCTTAGTCTTTTCTTTGTTTCTTTTGATTTTTAATGTGTTGTTTAATTTGAAAATGAAATCTTTAAAGGTGCCAAAACCGAATGATCCTATACTTGGATGCATCAAGTCCTGATGAATAAAATACGAACCCTAGGGGGAACAAATCACCGTGTTTCACTGCGTGTCTCTCACACACACTTTATCCTGTCACACCTTTTTGTTTAACAGTTTTCGGTATGAACACTTATCTGTCTGTCACATCGTCAAGTCTGCGATGAACAAAGAAAAAAAAAAAAAACTGGTCTTGGAAATAAACTCTCTTGTCCCGGCGGTGAGCAGTCATCCCCAAACTCTGAGTTTAGAATGGACAAACCTCCGCGTGTGAGTTTCGAGCGTTTAAGCACAACAGGGATTTTATTCAGTCTCTGATTGTCTCATTTTTCTGAGGATTTAGGAGGCCTGAGAGACGACAGCTCGTCTGGGACTTCATCAGAAAGGCAGAATCAAAGCAGGTCTCAGAAATAAACACAGATGATCTGTCCATAACTATTTTCAGGGCTGTCAGCTGTTATCCCAAGACCACAGTTACATGGTTCCATCGTGTGATGGCAGGTGTCTCTCACTGCGATGTCACCTGTTGGTTTGTTAGCTGCTGGTTTGTAAAAAAAACATATTTACTTGATCCTGATCGGGTGGTACAGTCCGCCAATGGCACAATAGACACGACCGTTAAATCATCCCCTTCTTTAAGGTCTACTTTCCTCTAAATGGGACCATCGGTTAAAATATGAACACATGTTCTATTAAAGACTTGAAACTAAACTCATTAGGGAAACATTTACTGAGCTAATAAACACAGACTGATACTGAAAACATAAACTTCACACACAGAGTACAGCAGGACACTCACCTGGTTAATGTAATGTGAGGTTTTCTACCGATTGTCAATTTCAGAGGCTAAGATACAAGCTAGAACGTTTCTCTGAGGGATATCTGCACCTTTAAGGTCAGAGGAAGGGAAATCATGATTCTGTCAGTGAAGGGCCTCACAGATGTTCCCGTGTAGGAAATGTTTCCGCTTTGTGTCACACTCTGAATATCGACACAAAACATTGTCCTCGGCCGTCGCACAACCCATAAAAACTAAGACCAAAGTTGTCAGGCACAAAAACCACAGCCTCTGCCTGCTGTTGTAAAATGGTGATAACACGCTGTAATCGACCACCGGGAGCCGCAATCCAAAAATATCAGCACCGGCTCTTGAATGCCTGTATCAGGACCCCAGTGTCTGCATGAGTGTGAGGCTGTAAGTGGATTAATAAAGGCAGAAAACACACATCACACTCCTGCAAACAGAGTTTACTGCATGTGCAGAATATCTGCCTCGCTTTTTAACAGAAAGCAGTTGAACAAAAAAAACAAAACAAAACAAAAACCCCAAAACTATTTATCAGACTCTAGACTACGCTGCACAGTGCTCCTTCATACACCAGTAAACACATTTTCTCTCTCTGTCTTTGAGCTGAAGCGCCCCGCAGCAGACAGCATGTAAAGCACAGGCGGTGATAGCATCTTTCTAGGACGCCGTATTCCTGAGAAAGAAAACACGGGTTTGCTGTAACATTCAGCAGCGTCAGTCTGCCAGAGGTTCAGACAACATCCAGCACCTTTCTATACCGCTCCCAGGGCCTCACAGGCTCCTCTGTGTGTGTCTGTGTTGTTGAAGCAGATAGACAAAGCACATCTATTTGTGCAACTAAAGGACTTTGGTGTGTTTTATGTGTGTGTAGTTGAAAAGAGAGAGACAAAAACGTCCATGCATCATCTGTAACGCTTATAGATGTGAGGTGGGGGGGGGGGGGGGTCATCTGCAAATCAGGATCTCAGCACTTCTTATGGAAACTTTTAGTTTTCAGCTCCTCTCTTTTAATCGAGCTTTGGGAACAAGTTTAGGGAACCACAGACTGTGCACATTAACATACAGATAGTTCTCTATTTAAACAGGGAACCCATCAGAGCCTGGATTGCATTAAAGAATCCACCTAATACATTTTATTTATTTAGTCTTTCTCCTGGCTGACATGGTGGAACAGTGGTTAGCACATACTGTATATAAACACCAACGCATACATGTTTGTGTAAACAAACACGTTTAGAGGCCAGTGGATTCATTAAATAAGGGAGGGGAGTCAAAAAGAAAAGAAAGTTTCTATTAGAAAAAGTGCTGAGATCCTGATTTGCCATTAGTTCTCTGACAGAAGCCGCTCTCCATGAATTTGACGGGGAAATATGTCAACGAAACAGTCTAAAAGAATAGAGCCTTTTTTAAAATTATTTTTAAGTAGAGCCTTCTTTATTCAGAATTCATAAGCAGAAGTCATTTTACAAGTCTGGATTACATTAAAGAGAAAGTGTGTGTGTGTGTGGAGGCTTAGTGATGCTGGCTCTCTCATAAAGCAGTGCTTGGCCCCGGTGCTGCTGCCTGAATGTCACATTTTTTAATATAAATAAGTCAGCGTCTTCTGTACGTCTCTGTCCTCGTCTCCGTCCCATTTTGTCTCTCTTGTCTCCTCTCATGACTTTTTCAGCGCGCTGTCTTGTCACGTCTTTGGCTGCGACTTGGACTGGCCCGACAGCGGGCAGATGGAGGCCCGTAAACGTCTCCGGGACAATACATCAGCCACGATATCACAGACGGGGAGGGTGAGGATCAGCCTTTTAAATCAAAGTCTCATTTTTAGATGAGGCACTCAGGTTCACTGATTTATAGAATATTTTCACACTAGTCCCCATTTATTAGATTAAATTAGTTATTTTATTCTGAAATGATCGACTTCTCCTGGAGAACTGATAGAGTCGGACTGAAAAATCGATAGAAATGTTTCTGTTTATTCATTCCATATTCAATAGAATGTGCAGGTGTCCAATCCTCTTCCTCTTCCTCTTCCTCTGACTTCTCACAGAGAGGAAGTCAGGGATGCCCTTGAAGAGTCAATGCTAATTTCTTTTTTCTTTTTTTTTGGGGGGGGGGGCAGGATAACAGAATTGGACACCACACAAAGATGTCAGGGAGGGTCAGGGTAAAAGCTCTAGAGCTAATGCTAATGATAGCTCCACCCTGCAGCCTCAGAAATCCTCAGCATTGGTCCATTAGGCAGCACAAACAAAGTGTAACCACAACATCGTCATATAAAGCTGGTAAAGTGAGGAAACAGTTGCATATGAACGTTATTTATTCCAGACAGCCATTTGATCGATTGTCATCAAAAATATTAATCATTAAGCTCCTTTAAACATCCCAACTTGGCCAAATGTACCTGGAAGAGAAAACAAAGCTGAACGAAAACGATTATCGTTAATATTGGACCTTTGACCTTTCAGGTTTATCTCCAAATAATATAAATAAGTAATGGTGATGGTGAAAAGTTATAATGAACCAGAATGAACTTCTGTCAGACTCAGAGGAGAATCTGTTTAAAAATGGACGTGTTGAGGCCTTTAACTTTGACTTTGACTCACATAAGACTCTGAAAGTCATAAATTTGATCTCCAAGTAAAATGGGAGCCCTGACGTGTGAATATGGACTTCATCACCTGGAGCATCTGACCCCCTGTTCTCTTCCACCTGACTCCCTCCCTCCCTCCTGCTGTGGAGATTACAGTGTCTCTGCAGCGCCCTCTGATAGAGAAGAAGCTGTGTGGGAGAGAGAGCTTGGTGCTGGTGCTGTGGGGGGGGGTGAGGATCTGAGGCCTGAGGAACGTACTGCCCCCCCCGGCTGGGAATATTAAGAGCAAACACACCCCCTCTCTCTGCCTGAGCCTGGTTTTGTGTCTCTGGCAGCCTGTGAAGTTACATAAGCTCACATCAAACCGACCAATGACCTTTCTCTGACTTTACTGGACAACGTTCTGGGACAGAGCCAGCACCCATGGGAGCTGTGTGTGTGTGTGTGTGTGTGTGCGTCACCCAAAGCCTCCAAAGCCAAACTTGAGGAGAAGCTGCAGCGTCTGACGTTTGTTCTCGGAGGATTACTGCTGTGGAAACTAAATGAAACCTGAAGTGTGTGTGTGGATTTCTGTGTTCTTTCTCTTGTGCATGCAAACTCTGAATCTGCATGTTCAAGCCTGTGTGTGTGTGTGTGTGTGTGTGTGTGTGTGTGTGTGTGTGTGAGGCCTGTTGTTTATGCTGACCACAGAACAGTTGCTGACTGCGCTCACCCCGGGTTATTTTTGGGTCATGCAGATTTGAGTGGCAACACGGAGCTATAAACAAAAAGAACAAAAACTCTTTGGAGGAAACGGTCTGAAATGATACATTCCCATCAGCCCCTCTGCTGACACAACCACTTCCTGCGGAGGATAACGTGGAGCAAGGAGCGGTCCGAGCCGCGTGGCTGCTGATTTACAGTCATCTGAAGCTTTTAAATCGGGCTCTGAATAGAGGCCAGTTTTTAAAAAAGGAGAGATAAAGAGGGGGAACCAAAGTAGGCTACAGCACACAAAGTGCTCTGGGATGCGTGAAGCAAAATGGAGCGCCATGGTCTGCCCTCTGGTGGCGCAATGGTAGACGAGGAGGGGGGGTACGGGGCTGCTGCTGCTGCTGCTGCTGCTGCCTCCGTCAGCTCAGGGAACGCCGTGTCCATAAACGGGCCTGGAATACTGATGCCACAGTGCAGGGGTGCAGGAGCTGCAGTCTGGCAGGCCCGACAGTAAACGCTCCACTTCACTGTCCTCTACACAGACACTTCTGAGTCTGTGAGGCCTCACAGCTCCACGCAGTCCGTCTCTGACGGACACACAAAGACCCCAGAACTCAGTCACATCTATGTCCGAATAATGTTGTCCGGCTGCTCTCGTGAAAAAAAAAAAGTGTGAATGTTTGTAATCAATAACAGGCACGGACGTTAAACCTGTGGACTCTGGACTGTCTCACAATGGTCCTGAGTGTGTGTCCGTCCTCCTGTCAGACGCCATGCTGCCACACAGCCACGTCCCTCACTCTGCAGGACGGACTACCAGCCGGGCAGCTACAGAGCCAGGACACACACTGACGCACAGATGCACACAACTATTTACACTTACACACAACTGCACACACACACACACACACACACACTCACATAAATCAGGTGGTTGGCCCTCCTTTCTGCTGTCCCAGCATGCAACCTGGTTACCTGGCTGCTGTCCCACTAGCAACAGCTGCTACCTCAGGACTAGAGGTTCCACTGCATGATAGGACACACACAGACACAGACACACAGACACACACACAGACACACACACACACACACACACACACACACACACACAAATGCAGTCATATGAAGTAGAGTCACAAACAGTCCTGGCTTCATTTGTCCCCTCAGATCCTGGAGGACTGAACCAATCAGGGGTGAGACCAGAGGTTGGTAGGTCGTGGGGACCAGAGACCAGGACCAGGGACCAGGACCAGGACCAGGGACCAGGACCAGGGACCAGGACCAGGACCAGGACCAGGACCAGGGAACCCAGGACCAGAGACCAAGACCAGGGACTAGGGAACCCAGGACCAGGGACCAGGGACCAGGACCAGGGACCAAGACCAGGACCAGAGACCAAGGAACCCAGGGACCAGGACCAGGGACCAGGACCAGGGACCAGGGAACCCAGGACCAGAGACCAGGGACCAAGACCAGGGACTAGGGACCAGGGAACCCAGGACCAGAGACCAGGGACCAAGACCAGGGACTAGGGACCAGGGAACCCAGAGACCAGGGAACCCAGGACCAGAGACCAGAGGCCAGGGAACCCAGGACCAGAGACCAGAGGCCAGGGAACCCAGGGACCAGGGAACCCAGGGACCAGGGAACCCAGTGACCAGGGACCAGAGACCAGTGCACAGCCCAGAAGCCAGAGATCCTCTGACCAAACCTTTGTATGAAGGTCAGTCAAACATTGTAAAATATGTAAAGGTGTTGATTTGACACCAAAAATTTACACAGAAGAAATAATGTATGTTTAAATTTGGGCCCTCCCCCCTTTAAATCTGTGCCCCCATTCAGGGCTTTCCCTGCCCCCCCCCCAGTTATTTAAGGTGATGGAGGACAGGACTAATTGGATAGGATGTTAAGAAGCTGCTGGTTGAGCAGATGCAGCAGGGAATGAAGAGAGACTCTGCCGGGACACCAAACTGCACCTGAACCAGACGGGGGGGGCAATTAATGGCATAATTCTGGGCATTAACTGTCACATTAGCAGGGAGGGGACATGATGTAAAACTGCAGTCATTCTGCAGGGCAGAGGTCAGAGGTCAGAGCCTCTGGAGGTTATTATATAACAGCAGGGACGTCTCTATGACTGTCCTCTGGACAGACACACAGGGCTTCACCTCAGCCTCAACACACACACAACTAACAAAGTAAAGAAACAAAGACATAGAAAACACCACTCTTTTGTGTCACCACAAAAGACAACAAACCGTGGCTAAGACACAAAACCACCACAATTAACGCAAAGAGACAAAAATAAGTGAGTCTGTAAATCAACTACAAAACAAATACAAAAGCCACAAACCAAACAAGCAAAAAAAAAAAAAAGACGCACAAAATAACCACTAAGAGATTAAAAAAGCACAAAATCACCACAAACTGATTAAAAAAATGACAAAGATGCAAAATGACAGCAGAGACAAGAAACAAACAGAACCCCCCCCCCTCTCTCTGGGCTCAGTTTACCATAAGTGCCCTTTAGAGGGTATTTTCACTGAAAACTGCTTCAGTGGAGAAAATGTCCGATAGTTGAAGTGCAGCTCTACAGAGGACGATTGTCCTTCAGCTCTCTGGACAGCAGTTTAATGGGACGGAGCAGGACCTTGAACATCTTTACAGGAAATCCACATTTCTGCTAAGACTGCTGAATATTATGCAGAGATTTCTCGGGGAGGCGTTCTGCGGGACGTCTAACTGGCCTGCAGAGCCCTCTCAGGGTCTTCATCATTACCTGCTGAAGCCGAGGTTTCACTTCTGCCCCTGATGAGTCAGAATGGAGGATGTTGGGGCTTAATTACTGAGCTGCGACCGCTGGAGCTCTGCTGTCAGCCAAATCCGAACCTCACAGCTCAAGGACACCAACAACCTGCTCAAACTGCACCATCCACTAAACACAGCGTCTGTCAGCTGATCGGATGGGGGGGGGTCGACCTGGACAGGCAAAGGTTCAGAGGTGGATTCTCTCTGTTGACATTTATTTTCTACACCTGCAGTTACTTCAGTCTGAGACCAAAACACTACCAAGTTGGAGCTGAGGTCAACAGGAAATCTGATCTTTGAACAACTTTTATTTCAGGGCTGTTTCTGTTCATTTGGATTTAGTTTATACACTTAAAATCAAATATTAGTTTCAACATGCACATTATCCATAATAACCATTAACAAGTTAAGTATTTTTGTAGTTGAGTTTTATAGTTAAACTAAGGCCATATTTTTGCTGTTAAGGATGGAGATCAATTTCCTGATCTGTCATTTAACTTTTATAATATGTAGAAATTAGCCCCGATGTGATAACTGAGTAGAATGTGTGTTTGCACATTTAAGAGCCATTTTTCTGTACCTCAAACTTTAAGACCCAGTTTAACTTTTAGTTGCAACTACATATGAAAGATCTTCCCCCTCCAGGTAAAACACAGGACTAAAATTACTCCTGTTTGGATACAGGACCAGAAAACTCTTCCCTATTGGATAAGAAATTCACCTTCAACATGCCAACTCCAGTTAAACAACCAGATTTAAACCAGTATTGAAACACAAACAGTCTTTTTGTTTTTTTTATTATTAAACAACTCTGCAGAACAACAGTGATGGTGACAGTCAATGCAGCAGAGGCACCGTCTGAGGACGGCGACTTTAGGCAGTCTCCTCCTTGGCAATGCGGTCCTTCTTGAGTGGTCCCTGTTGAACAGAAACAACACAATCAGTTGTATGTCAACACTTGATGTCTGCTGTGGGTCAGTCCACGTCGGCTCAGAGAGGCCTTTGTTCCCAGAGAGTGAACAGGGAGTCAGCACAAAGGGGCACTGCTCCCCTGCCTCACTGGAGCTCACTGTGGCACTGGAATGGAACCCGAGCTCACACTGAAGGACTGAACCAGGTTACGAACAGTGCATGTCAACAGCAAAGTGTCTGCTTTAGTTTAATATGGAATCCAGATTAAATCCTGGTCTTATAGGTCAAAAAGCATCAAGCCTTACCATGAACGCCTTCTTTTCCTCCACTGTCTGGAAGCGGCCGTGACCAAACTTGGAGGTGGTGTCGATGAACTTGAGGTCGATCTTCTCCAAAGCACGACGGCTGGTCTGCACCAACAGAGACTGGAGACCAGATTTGAGAAAAACCCATTTAGATATTCAGTCTACACATGTCAGAAATGGGCCACAGATCAAATCCAGTTCATCCCTTCATTGACATTTCAGACACAGTAGAGTGTCGTAGATCACAATTGAACTTCGTCCTCACCTTGCGCAGAGTCAGCACCCTCTTCTTGGTCCCCACAACACAGCCCTTCACCATGACGAAGTCATTGGTCACCTCACCGTAATGGACGAATCCACCCTTTAAAGAAAAAGCAGTCGGTGAGTTACAGCTGCTTCAAAACAGCATGGACTCAACTGACACTGTTTACTGGTCAATCACTTACCAGGGGGTTGATGCTCTTGTTGGACAGATCGTACTCGGTGGAGGCGTTGTTCTTCACCACCTTTCCGTCCTTAGTGTGGTATCCCTGGCCGATCTTGTAGATCTTCTTGTTAATCTCTGTGCGGTGGTGGTAACCCTTCTGACCAGCACGGGCAACAGAGAAGGCCACACGGGCAGGATGCCAGGCACCGATACAGGCCACCTTACGCAGACCACGATGGGTCTTGCGAGGAAGCTTCTTTGTGTGCCAACGGCTGGTGACACCTGGGAAAAAACAAAAAACAAAACAGCAGTTAGAATCACAACAAAGGCTCTGATTTAACCTGGTGAAGCGTTTGATGAGGCAGAACTCCTCACAGGTGAAAACTGCAGCTGATCTTACCCTTGTATCCGTGACCCTTGGTGACACCGATCACGTCGATCATCTCGTCCTGGGTAAAGACAGTGTTGACAGGAACGGCCTGCTCCAGCTTCTCGCGGGCCCAGTCCACCTTATCAGAGATGGTGCCTCCGTTCAGCTGCACCTCCATGAGGTGAGACTTCTTCTGCCTCAGAGGCAGCAGACGCATCTGCACAGAAAAAAATAAAACAAAGTCAACATAAAAACATACAGACTGTATTCAAAAACAAGAGATGTGTAGTCTCAGAAGGAAGGCAGCATGGAAGATATCCTCATCATTGTCGGGCGCCACGCCTGACGCAAGTTCCGTGGTCTCATCACTGACAGAAAAGGAATCAGCAAACCAATCTATCGCCTCACTGGGAATCAGACATACTAACCTGTGTGTGGGCGATGACACGGACGACCTGGCAGTACTTCTTCATGGCAGCAAAGTCCTTCTCCAGCTGCTTCTTGCCCTCATCATCCTGCCATTTCTTGCAGTATTTGGTGAAAGCCTTCTTCTTGGACTTGTACCTGAGAACATGCAGCGTGGCGGGAAGACAGAGGACACAAGGATTGGCACAGGTCCTTCGTAGCCCCGGAGGGCCAGCGGAAGAACACAGCGCGTAGCTGCTCGCCCTTCCCTCCATGTGGATGAGGGTGGGCTGCATCAGCTTATTCAGATTTCGGCTCATGGCACAGTTTCTAAGAAGCACTTTCCACTGGCCAGAGGAGCCCGGAGCTCATCAAGGCACGAGGCACCTGAGCGGAGCTGCCACAGGGGCCACCGTAATGTTAGACTCGCACAGTGAAAACACAAGATCTTATTTATTTCCACTGAGCAACTAACATCTGCTTCAAGCACGGAGACAAGATTTAGTCCTTCACTTTGTAACTCACCAGTTCTTGTAGAAACGACGCTTGCACTCGTCACTGACGTGCTCGGCGAAGATGGTCTTGAAGGAACGGAGGCCGCGGGGAGTGTTGACGTATCCGACAACTCCAACAACAATCATGGGGGGCGTCTCCACGATGGTCACGGCCTCGACCACTTCCTTCTTGTTCACCTCTGAAGAGAAAAAGGAGAACCGGTTTAAATTCAGAAATCTTCGGCTGCACTGTGAACTCCTGAAGGTTTACGCTGCGCTCAGTGCTCGACATTCAGCAGGGGGTGTAGACCCATTCTGTCCGCCCGTCGAGGGTCTCATCACAGGCAGAACACCTTCACTACACTTTAGTTTTAACTCTTATCCACGACATTTTAAATCTACATTTCAAAATGAAGATCCCACTCACTGGAGCCGGGTCTGTCGACCTCACGGACGATGTGTGTCATGCCGGCCTTGTAGCCCAGGAAGGCGGTCAGGTGAACGGGCTTGCTGGGGTCATCCTTGGGGAAGCTCTTGGCCTTTCCGCGGTGACGCCGGCTCCTCTTGCGGGGCAGGAAGCCCAGAGATCCGTGGCGCGGAGCCGAAAACTTACGGTGGGACTGCGGAAGGGACACACCGTCAGCCGACTCTCGGTTGTGCAGATTAATAAACCGACATTTTTGTAGTTTTTGTGCAGATTTGAATGGACTGCAGTGACGTCAGAGGCCTCATGGCTAACCACGATGTTAGCTTAGTTAGCCGCCTGCGGCGTGCACGGTGCGGCCTGTTTCAGCTTTAAACTGTGGTTAGTTCTAATGTTTGTCAACATTATAAAACTTATACACAAAATGCGTTCAACAATTTCATTATTTTAAACGGTTAAATAAGCGGCCAACGTCAAACAGCTATTTCAGCCCCTGACGAAGTATTAGCATAAAAATGTGAAATTTAAAAAAAAAAAAAAACTAGAAACTAGCCGGGATTTTTATTAAACGAACCGAAGTGTCTGAAAACAGATCGGCGTCAGACAGATCATGTTAACTCAGATTAACTCGGATTGAAGCCGTCTCCTTCAGATCACTCACCATTTTGTCTCCAGTCCGATTTCAAAGAGGCCAGCCGAACGGGACGACGTCGTTTATATATCACACCAAGTATCGCGGGATTTCCCTCGGATAGCCCCGCCCCCCGGAGCTGCTCGTGCTGGTGTTAAACTCGTTAGCCTCCAGATGTCGCTGTTTACACAACAAACTAACTCCAGCTAAACGATTTGACTGTTAAAACTACTTTATCATTTTTTACTATATTTAAATATATCTGCAGACATTAGTGAGATCAATAGGATGTACATATAGATAAATCATATTGATATCAAATTCAACATACATAAATATGAATTTTTATAGTAATCAATGAATACCAGTGATATCTAAGAAAATGCAAGGAGATGCAGTTGACATTAATTTTCCAGTTTGTTACAGTTTATCTGATACAGCTTAACTGATGCACATGTCCTGGTCATTTAAATGAATGGAATAAATCAGCATAAAAGTCCAGATGTCTTAGCTTTTATTTCATTCGATAAAAAAAAGAAAAACAAAAGATGAAGTACATACATTAACACCTCTCAGCTTAAGGCAGCAATGTTTTGTGTATGTCCCAGTGTCGTAACAGGTCTCGATGTGATCACCATCATGAGAACGCCGGCAGGTGGAAATTCAAAGTCTTGGCAACAACATGCTATTTTTAGGAAGCTGGCTTCAGTGGCTTTCATATGAGTTTGCTCAAATAGTCATCACCTCCACGAAGGAAGGTGGTGCGTTCACCCGTGTCTGTGTGTTTGTCAGCAGGATTAGTTCTGAGCCAAAGAATCGCTTCCGTTCATTTACAATGCATTAGCTTTTTCCTCTGAAGTCTGATGTATGTTGTTTCATATTGGCCTTTATGTCTGTGCTCTTTAAATGCCCCTCTAGTAATTTATTGTAATGTAAAATACTAACTCATGCACATTTAAAACAAATCCTTCAAAAGGACTTTTAATTTTGCTATTAGACCTTGTGCGTCTCTTATTCTATGGCTTTCCTCCAGTTACCAGAAGAGAAAAGAACATTCAACATAAAAACCTACCTGTAGTTATTTCTTATGATTTCATTTCACAGCTCTTGTAATGCAAATGTAAAGTGCTACAAATGGTGAAAACTAACCAGCATAGAAAACAGATTTGTCGGTCATCTACTTGGTAGATAAATGTCAAATATGTTGTGGTTTACTGCAATAAGAATGCAGACTAATGCAGTAATGTCAGCGCAGTTTGTTATGTAAGTTTTTGTATTGAATGGATGGGGCCGTACACAACATGCAGTTTTGTCAGCCAACACAAAATATTGGTAGGAGAAGATTTGTCCTCATGCATCATGGTGCTGATGCTGAAGCCTTTGAGAGGGTTTGAATTTTCCCATTAACCCTTCTTCCATACACAATGCACAATGTTTACAGGAATCATCAACACATAAAGTCTGTTGTCTCAGAAAATCCCTCAGTTCCCAGGCTTGTTGTTAAAGCTCATTATTGTGGATCTCAAGTCTTATCAGTCTGTGAACATTTCAGGCATGCCCCCCCCCCCCTTTTTATGTTTTTTGTTTATTTAGTCTCCTACTGAAAAAGTCTGCATGTGCTCCGGCCATTAAGACACACCAGCACTGAACTAACAGCCTTCAGGATGCCAGTTGCTCCTGATCCAGGTTCATCTTTTGGAAGAAGGCCTTTCCAAACTCATATGTGCTTATCATAACAGCACAGGCAGGAGCCACTTTGATCACCCTCGGCATGAAACCTGGAAAAAAAAAATAAATAAAAATCACACATTTTCACTTTTAAGCAAAACTTGGGTAATAATTTTAGTTCACATGGGAGAACACGAGTGTTTTACCTGCAAAAAGGCCTTTGTAACCCAACTCAGCCCATATTTCTTTCATTATGTGCCATGTGGATGTGGTTCTCTTTAAGGAAACTAGGAGAAATGGGAAGAAGACACAAGTAAGAATACATTGTGATTGACAGACTGTACCACCCAATCAGGATAAAGCTCAGCTCCACCTTCACTGTAATGTGCATGTTGTGAGCGATGGGGAATAAGTATTACTGCTAATTACAGGGATGTGTTTTTAATCTGTTTGTGAGATAAAGACAACAAATATGATAAATGCATTTATTATTGTTATTATTTTTATCACAGACCTCCCAGAGTATCCATTTCTCCGAGTTGGATCTGCCGCCGAGTCTTCACCACGTCAAAAGGCAGAGTCAGGATCGCAGCAATCTAAACACAAAGACGCACACCGACAGTCAGATGCTGGACGGGTGTGTACATGTCAAGAATTTAAATATTGTTAGAATGTGAACAATGCCCTCTCATATCAGGATGGAAGTTTTTTTAATTATTGCTCAAGAAGCAGGCCAGTGTGAATGTGGGCCAAAGACTGACCTGACTGTCTGAACATTTCTCTGACAGCGGCCTGGTGTCTCTAACTGTGTAGAGAAGCAATGCTTAACATTTAAATGTTAAGAATTCATGTTTCTCGGGGTACACAATAGCTGTGAGCCCATGCAGTCATTGACAGGATGGTATCAGGATGTCAGACTGATAGTTAACACTGTGTGTGTGTGTGTGTTTGCAGTAATGCTGAGTACTCACGGCTCCAGACACAGCTCCTGCAGTGAAACTGATTGAGAACTTGGCCTGAGTCACTCCGGACTGTTGACACAGCTGGGCCTTCACCAGTTCATAGTTGAACCAGTACAAAGCTGCAATGACATCAAAAGAGAGTGTTCATGTGTCCATTTGTTTCACATTACAGTCGTTCCAGGGTCCAGTTCAGACGTGGTTTCAGCATTCATCTCAGCTAAGATGCATTCAGGATCCATCTGAGGTCGGACCATATTGGGAGCTGGTCTGGGCCACATGTGAAGCCAGACCTGAACATGGCCTTAGACTTAATCAGCACTTTTACACACAGACTTTTTCTTTCTGATAGAATTTAGAGACCCGACAAGGAAACTGTCGGGTCATAACATGTCCTCATGTTATGATGTTGCTCTGTGGAGCTTGACCTACCGGAGAAGGGAACATCTCTGAGGACGGTAGGCGCCCAGCCCCTCCACAGAGACAGCATGCCGTCCTGAGCCACAGCTGAGCGGATACACGCTCGCAGCTCGCCATAGGGCAGCCGACGGGACTGCATCTTAGTCCTGACCAATTCCAGAGGACTGATCACTGTCACTGCCCCCACTGCAACACACATAAACAAACATGCTACAAGTCAAGAAAAGAGTTCAACTTAATCTTAACTCAGTTTCCCTTAAAGAGTGGACCTTAAATGTTATCTATTGTTCGAACATGTGAATAAATGAATGTACTAACACTGCAGGAAGCCTGAATATGTTTCACGGTTTTGTGTTTGTGTTTTTGTGCTCTTACATCTTGCCAGACCACCAGCAACAAGAGGGACGTGGCTGCCCTGAAAACCCAGGCCGTATCTCAGGAAGTCTCGCAGCTGGTCATAGCAGGTGAAGTAGATGACAGTGGCGGGTACAGCCATGACACTAGAGAGAGACACAAAAACACGCACATTAGATCAGTTGATTGATTGGTGTGTTATCTCTATGGCACTAGTATTTCCAACATGAGAGTTTAAAAGCTCACAGTGTTGGCGGGAGACCACTCCACAGAGACCTGAGCCCTTCATGGCGGCTGATTTTAACAAAAGCGTCCTGATGCACAAACAAACAAAGTGGACACATAATCAATTAAAACTTTAATGGGGACACTGAGGGAAAACTAAAGCCTCCAGCTGCACTAATACTCACAAGAGTTCCACTGAAATGTGTTGGTGTTTTGTACCAGCTGGTGCAGCTGGTTCCGTTCTGACAGACGTAGATGTGATCCATCAGTCCGTTACAATACAGGAAACACTTCCCTGTAAGAGACAGAGCACCCACAGCAAATAACAAACCAGAGTCCAGAATCTAAACACAAACCCTTTCAATGAAACCAGCACCTCAATATTAATGTGAACTGAGGACAATAATAACTATGGAGGCAATGACAGCAGAGTCACAGAGATAAGATTAGGTCTGCCCTTGTCACTGTTTATTCAAGGATGGTTTACCGATGAACTATCAACAAAACCATCAAAGAAAAAAAGGCTAAAAAAAGAATAATTTCACAACCAGCAACAGGTTTACTCTGCGTAGATATTACAGGACCAGAATATTTACCTACGACAGAGTCACATGTAAAGAAAAAGGATGAATACAATGAGTACAACATCCTTAAAATGTTTGAGTATTCAATAATAACTGTTACAGGTTAGACAAACTCAGTGCAACAAAAGTCGGTTTACCTGCGAGCACTACAACAAAAACACTTCAAACTAACCGCATCAACAAGGTTATACAGCAACACAAAAACACCAGAGGTTCCTCAGGTTCAGGTTGTGTCTCCTATAACGTCCACAAGGCGAGCAGCCGTCTGAACAATTAAAAACCACATTGTGACACAGCAGCAGCAGACAAAAGTCACTATTTACATAACCTCGCATCTTAAAAACAGGCTGTTACATTTTTCTGACCTGGCACAGGGATTATCTGTAGGAACCTTCGGAGACTGATCAAACAGTTTGAAGGACGTGACATCAAGTCCACCATACGGGACAACGTCCACCATTGCTTAGAGCTCAGATTACACTTCGCCAAAGAGCACAAAAAAACACAGTTGATGGACAGGATGACGGCAGCCCGTTTTTTGGTCAGATGGAAACTAAAAATTTTAAGCATTAAGATAATCTAATGAAGATTTTACTGACTTTTGTTGCAGTTGGTTTTTCGATAGGGAGGAATCTTTATTTTAACATTTATACTTTTCAGTTTAATTGGCTTATATTTATCTGGAGCTTTCAATAGACAGGTTTAGTCATTTCTTAACATTTTAGGTGCACTTCGATTTGTCGTAGAGCATTTTCAGTTTTTAGTTGTCAGTGCCAACAATAACACACAGTCTAGTACTTTTAGGCTTAGACACACATCAACTAATGTTTAAAATAATTAAAATGAAGAACTAAAACATGCACACAAACGCATCAATCATGTGGATACATCTGCAATAAGGTTTATTATTATTGTATTCATTGGCAAGAAATGACTGTCAGTGGAGCATGTGGCTGTGCGTACAAAGCTTTACTGCAACACTGTGTGTTTTCTAGTTTCAGCATGCTGGGACGGCAGGTCAGATACTCACATTTGGATGGACGGATGACGCCGCCCCACGAAGCAGATTCTGAAGCCAAAGCTGTGAGACAAACCAATGGGCGGGACAGACAGAAGAAAGAGACAGGACAAGAAACCAGAGATGAGGGCAGCACAAAAAGCACAAAGGTGTGAGTGTGTTCAGGTTAGAGAAGCATCAGGATACAAATGGCATCCACAAGCAGCTGGTGAGCACCAAGAGAAGTGTCTGAGTATCAATGGTAGTATTACCTTGGTGGAATGGTGTTTGCTGAGCCTGCAGCCGTATCTTCACAACGTCCAGCGGTGTGACTGCAAACAAACCTCAAAATATAAGACTCTAAAGCAAGTAATGTAAAATTTGGGCTGTAAAAATAGAATGATTACTAAATCATCTGCAAATATTTTGTTCATAATTTAAAGAAACTTTAACTGCAAAAATTGACAAAAATCCCTGTTTTCATCTTTAACTACTTTATTCTGTTTTAAGTCATATTAACACGGTTTTTTCTTTTGGGTGAACAGAAAGACGTTTGAAAATGTCATCTCGGACTGAGGTAGTTGTTTTTCACTTTTTTGATACTTTTCATAAACTCTTAACAGCATGGGAATAAATTTGAGAACAGGGTTAAGAGAATTTAATCATTAGCTGGTGTAACTGTCAAAGCTCTTCCAAAAAAATATAAAATCTTATTATTATTTATAATAAGAAGTTGCTTTTTCCAGCCTTTGTTTCCATGAGCTCACCAAATACAGATGTGAGGAGGGCTCCAGTGCCAGAGGCCAGCATCTGCTGCACTGGAGAGATCGTAGCCACGGGGCCAGTGACGGCCCGTTCCCCCATCCTGCCCACCTGTCCCACACCAAGAGAAACACCACACCGCACCACGTCAGACTGACAGCCCTCTGCACTGTCACTAAACGTCACTGACCCCATCACACACTGTAGCTTAGGCCCGTTTGCTGCAACCAGAAGCTTCCTTGTTAAGTAAATCAACCAAAGACGGATTGTTGAAGTCCCACAGGTTTGGCTACCCTAAACCAGAACTGACCGGGTCACTGGCCTGTTATGTCAGAGCCCTGAAGGCGTGACGCCTGCTGCCACCTCAGTGTCATGACAACATAAGTGAAGTTAAAAAGGAAAAAACACTGAAAACTCGGACTGATGATTACTGAAACCGGAAACTATCATTAAACGACACAGAACAATGTACCTGCGGGTATTTTAACGATCGCTTGAGTCGTTTTTCAAGCAAAATGCAAAACACTTGTTTGTTTCAGCATCTCCAGTGTGAGGACGTTCTCTTTTTCTCTGTTGTATCTATAATTTTTAACTGCATTATCGGGCTGTTCAGACACAACAAAAGACCTCACCATGACTTCTGACAAAATGCGATGAGAATTTAGAGATATTGAAATTGGGGAAATAGTCTTCAGATTAAGAAATAAAGGAAATAATCTTTACCCGCAGAGCTTAAAGTCAGAGTAGGTGTTGTTCATGTCACTGAGCTGGGTGAGTGTAGGTGGAGTTGTTATAATGGGGTTGTTGAAACATTTTGATATCTTATCTTTGACCTGCATGTCTCTAATCTCACCACACAGCCAGCGACAGTCTGGTCCTGAACGAGAGGCCTGGTGAATAAATCGAGGTTTCACCAGCTGATGGTTACTCTGAACAATAGTTAGTGAAGGTAAGTTAAGACCTGCCTTCAAAAGCCATGACATTTTGAAGTTTCCTGTGTCTCTACCTAAGTGGCTTCTCCTGTTTCTGGGATGAAGTGGACTTGAGTGCAACACTTGAAGCCAGTTGTCTCTGAAGGTTAGTCCGGCTGTCCGGTCAATAAGCTGCTGCCTAAATAAATTATAAATAAATAAAATCACCCGACTTACTGCAGCAGAGTCCAAAACTACCATGATAACAGCGTCCTGAAATAAGAGCCCGCTGTTCAGGCTCTTTGTCTGCAAAAAAGGTTCATCGTGTAACATCATGGTGGACATTTGAACATTTTTTACATTATTTTACATTACACTCAGGACAGAACACAAGTGAACCACAAAAACAACAGACACACATTAACTAACCTCAGTTTACATTAATGTTTCACTGGATTTTGCATCTCAGAGACGAGTTAGAGTAGGAAATATTAGACATTTTAAACAACACTGACAGCTAAGTAATATCTGCTTTATACTCAATTATACTAACAATAAAATGACCGATTTTATTTAAGGTATACACTTTTTTGCATCAGAAACAACAACACTCCGAGTATCAAACAGAAATGATGAATAAATAACATTAATGTCATTAACAGGGAGGAGAAATGCATTTAAGACCTGAACGGCCCTGTTTTAGGCACCGTGTTAAATTCAGTGTTAAAACATGCTTTATCCACCGTTAGCTAACGAGCAAAATTAACGTGTGAACATTAAACATGACGGTCGGTGACAACGCGTGACTGTTGTGTGTATTTAATCAGTTTATCAGCTTTATTCAGTCCAATCCGTCTGAGATGTTTGTTGTTGTTTTTTTCTGTCACCATCTTTGAACCGTTAGCAGTTAGCTTAGCTTCTGGGGCTAACCGTTAGCTTAGCTTCAGAGGCTAACCGTTGGTTTCTGTGTTTGTTTGTTGTTTTGGGGTTTTGTTTTTTTTTTCAGCTCACGCGCTCCTGAGCGTTTCTCACCTTTAACGGCTGCCTTGTGACAAAGACCGCGCGCCCTCCGCCATTTCTGTCACATTAACGGAACGGATCTCCGCGGTCGGGGCCGGCGGAGAGCTTCTTCTCGCTCGGGTCCTCCGAGGAGGATCGACGGGCAGTAAACATGGCCTGTGGTCGGATCCAGCTGGTTCCAGCAGCCGTTGGGAGCCCCGGGATCGGTGGAACCGGCCCACTCTGCGTCGTGACGTCTTAGATCTGTACGGCACCAAGATGGCGGATGGCCAGTCAGAGACGCCGAGGGAGGCCGATCCGGGGCTGCTGGAGATCGGCTGTTTAGCAGCAGCCTGCCCGAAGCTGGTTTAGGTGAATAATAATGAAAAATATTCCATATTACATTACAAAGTTTTTACATTTCCATAACCTTATTTTTACTTTTAAATATTTGTAAAAGAATATATCCACAATTTCTGACCAGTTCCTGTTTATACATCAGACATGTGTTTAAGGACTAGTTCAGATCTGTGTAGCCTTGCAGACCTGGTCTAATATGGTCTGCATGGGAAAGAAAAAGCTTGTTCAAAGAGATAAAACTGTTTAATTTTACTCCATCTACAGTATTACACTGTTTTTACAGCCTCTCTGCTAATTTAGTCCATAATTAACAAGTCTGGTTACAAGACTTTGGCCTTTCTGTAAAAGTCTGATCCAGATCCAGTCCTGGACTAAGTACTGGGTCTAGAGCCAGTCTGGTATAGACATCACTAATGATTACATGACTTTATTATTAAAATCAGATTTAATATAAAAGAGGAGAAGAGGTGTGTTCAGGGAAACTGGGAACCGGCAGCTCTATCCTCCCTCCCTCTCTCTCTCTCTCTTTCTCTCTCTGTCTTTCTCTCTCTCTCTCTCTCTCTCTCTCTCTCTCTGTCTTTCTCTCTCTCTCTCTCTCTCTCTCTCTCTCTCTGTCTTTCTCTCTCTCTCTCTCTTTCTCTCTCTCGCTCTCTGTCTTTGTCTCTCTCTCTCTCTCTCTCTCTCTGGGTGTGTTCTCCACAAATCCATTTGTGTATCATTTGTGTTACTTTGTGATGAGACACTTGTGAAACACCTGACGGCTCACAACAGCGCTCCAGTCTTCATTAAAGGTAAGATTAGAATGGAGAATTAAAACTCTTGTATTGAGCTGGAGAATCTGATATAATAATTAGTAAGGAGCTGCAAAGACAGGCCGACACATTTAACAATAACTGGATTGTTTTTATATCATTTATATCAAACAGTTTTAATATTCAGTAGACTGTAATCTTTGTAAAATACAGTTTATTCTGACTGTGGAAGAAACGCACTTCTTTCTTTGCATCGGAACGAAACTGAAAGTGAGTTGATAATCTTATTCATCGGCCCTCCTGTATCATGTCAGGTTTGCCAAATCATTGAATGAAAAAGGTAAAGACCTGTAAAATCGCACAGCGCAGAAAATAAGAGATTTTTTAGTGTCTTTGATTTTTATGCCTCTGCTCCTGAATAACAGTCACCAAAGAGGCTACACCAAAAACAAACAAAAAAAAACCAAAAACAAAATAAACAACAAACAAAAACAGTGCAAAGCTACCTGTGCATACTTAATAGACTCTGTTTCTGCTACATTTGGTGCAAAATCTACTCTTTCTTATGAAGGGGATTCCACATGTACACTTTCATGTTCCTTTTCGTGAGACACTGTTTGTGTGAGTGCAGATGCAGAAGTGGGTTGTGGTCTGTTGGGCTCTCTTGGCCCTGGCTGCTGCTGAAGAGTGTCCAGATGGAGGCAGATGTGATGACGGTCAAACCTGCTGCAACGACCCAGAAAATGGCTTTGAATGCTGCCCATTTGATGAGGTAGAACAGCCCCCGGAGATCTGCACTCTAACTTAAACAGACAGATTTCTAAAAATTGGATCAGAGTAAACTCAACAGTTCCTCTTTTATGGTAACTATATTTTAGGCATTGAGTGAATAGACTGTGCATGATCTACAGTTTCCTTTTCATTACCATTTGTAGAAGAAAATAGCATAACAAACGCCTTCAAAGCAAAACACAATTAAACATCAAACAGGCTGCTAAAAAACCAAACCAACAGTGTTCAATATAGTTAGATCCACTATCTTGAAAACTTTAAACCTCAATTTTCTCACAACTAAAAAGGTAACCTCTTAATAAAATAGTCAAAATACCTCACACCTTCATACATCCATTAGTTAAATGTACACGCGATAACACTTCTCTTTTACTCTAAAATTAAAAGAATTAATGCGGCAGAGACACCATTCATCCTCGGTGCTGTTTTACTACTTTATGAGCCACATAAAAGCTGATAGCAGGTTCAAAACTTTGGTAGTCAAAGTGTTTCTATTACTCCCAACAGGCTGAGTGCTGTTCGGATCACACGCATTGCTGTCCTGCCGGCACAATCTGTGATGAAGATAAATCCAGCTGTGTTAACGCCACCACGTCCATCCCCTGGACGGAAAGAGCTTCTGCTGCTCAACCCAGACTCTCCAAAGTAAGAATAACAGTCAGCCAATGCTATCATAATGAAGATAGATGACATGTGAGAGAATGTGAGATTGCCCTCCCCCCCCCCCCCCCCCCCCCTCCTTTATCCTTCTGCCCTTGCAGTCCTTCAGGATGATCAAGGCGTACATGGGGGAGGATGATGAAAACGTCTGTCCTGATCAATCACGATGCCCACCTGAGTTTTCCTGTCTGAAGGCCTTGACCAAGTATGGCTGCTGTCCCCTGGCTCAGGTAATCAAACCTCACCCAGAGCAAAACATTCAACCTGCAGCATGTCAAACATGGTATTTCTTAGATATTGTTGATGCTTTAGAAGAAATATGGTGAGAAAAACCAATGTTATTCTTTTAAAAATAATTTCAAAAGCACTTTCAACTGGAAAAAGTTAAAAGCAAAAACAGAGACCTAAATTACAAAAACCAAGTCCACCACTAAACCACTCATATAGTAAGAGTGGCAGTGGCAGTATTGATGAACATTACTCTATAATACTGTATATTATGCAAAACTAATATATGGTTTTAAGCCCAATTACTTCCTGTCACAAAGGGGATCTTTTGCTCTTTCTATAACAAGTTCAAGTGTTTCACTTCACAAAAGAAAATACATGTGTTTGACTGACGTTTGGTTTAGAAGCTGTTTGTTCTGAAAGAAGATTCTTTGTTGTAAAGTTTTCTGCTGGGCTGATTAACAGCAGCAGGATGAATTCAGTGCAGACAGACTTTTAATACCTGCAACAACTTTGGAGTTTGTAGTTAGTTTATCTACAAAAAAATATTAATTTACAACTCATATAATAAAACTGATTTCAGGAGGGAGGCGCAAAAGCAATTCACTTCAGTTTGCTTTGTACTTGTTAAGTGAATTGTTCTTAATCTGCTGACCTTTACCAGGGAATCCCCTGTTCTGATGGCAAACACTGCTGCCCAGAGAGCCATGAGTGCAGTGCAGACGGCCGGTCCTGCACCAGAAAAGGTGAAACTCTTCTACTTGCAACCCCAAAATTTTACCATGTGAAATGATTCAACTCTGGAGAGGAATGGACTAAAGAAAACGCTCTGTCACTCTCATCTGTATCAAACTGTGAGAGTAACAGGTTGTTTTTCTGTTCAAAAGGGCCGATGAAAATGTTGTTTTATTGTGCAACTTCTGTTTCCTCTCTCTAGATTTTCTTTCTCAGTCTTGTCTCTGGATGTCCTGTGGCTTCATAGAAAGTATTGAAATTCCTTTTCAGTATCATAGGGAATTTAACTTAGGAGTGACATCTTAATGTGGCGCTGACTTTTACTTCCAGGTCCCTTAAGTTATTGTGCACCTTTTTAAAAGCTGTGATGTTCTTGGTGTGTTTTTGCAGACCTTGTGAGTACAGTTCTGTGCAGTGACGGCGTTTCAGAGTGTCCAGATCAATCCACATGCTGTGAAAACCCAGAGGGAACGTGGGGATGTTGCCCAATACCGAAGGTACAAAACCATCTTTCCATAAAGAGCATGCACAATGTGACAGCTGTAAAGTGATAGTGTTCCTCCACAACACAAGGGAGAGTTTGAATTAACGATAAGTAAAATGTTGGCTTTGCATGTCCTGTCCAGGTATCGTGACTTTATGCTGTCTTATCCTGCGACATTCCATGAGTGTGTTAATTGTCTCCACAGGCCGTGTGCTGCGAGGACAAGCTGCACTGCTGCCCTGAAGAGAGCACGTGTGATGTGGAACAGTCCAAATGCATTTCCTTATCCACCAAAAAGGAGATGCCAATGTGGGCCAAGCTCCCTGCCAGGACAAGGGCAGAGTGGGAGAACAAGGAAGGTCAGATTAGATCTCATGTTGCTGAAAAATAAATTCTAATTCTTTTCCAAATCTGTGTGTGTGTTGATGAAGCTTCTTCCGTGCGTTTTGTGTTTTTCCACTTTCAGAGAGTGAACCTGTGACTGCAGAGACAGCCAAAGGGAGTACAACAGAAGAAGTCCCTGAAGTCTCCACAGCCATCACAGGAATGATAGTATCAGTGCCACTTGTCACTGGCAGTCAAACAGGTAACAGGCGACTTATCCACCACCTGAAACACATTAGGTTCCTACAAGTTCTGTTTTAATTAATTAACGTATTGATATTTCTATTTAATTGATGTTGTTGTTGGTATTTTTAGCTACTCAACATCATTGTAACTAAAGGTTTTACCATTTATTTTAAATAGACATAAATATATTTCTTGCCAGTTGAGTGAAGTTTGTTGTTCAGTTTGTTTGATTTAACTGAACTAGTCAGATTTAAACGGAGTAGGAATATGTTTTGTTTTGTTTTTTTCAGAAAATTCTGTCCCATGCGATGACACAGTGGCCTGTCCAGATGGCAGCACATGCTGTAAAACCAAAGATGGCGACTGGGCTTGTTGTCCTTTACCAGAGGTACAACAGGGGTCCTTATTAAATGTGTAATTAAAGGTGTTACAGATTCACTCATGACTTCTGTTCCATTCTCAGGCTGTTTGTTGTGAAGATCATATACACTGCTGCCCAAAAGGTAACACGTGTAACCTGGCTGCCCAGACCTGCGATAGTGACTCCAACTCAACGCCCTGGGTGGAGAAGGTACCTGCAATCCCCAGAGGAGGTGCACAGGCAGGAAATGTACCGTGTGACTCCACCACCAGCTGTCCAGATGGCAGCACATGCTGTAAAACCAAAGAAGGCGGCTGGGCCTGCTGTCCTCTGCCAGAGGTACAACTTTATTGGTCTGCAGTGTATGAAACGTTGATGTTGACAGCGTTACAGATGCACCAAATGGATTTCATCAGTCTGACTGTTTCGTTCTCAGGCTGTTTGTTGTGAAGATCATATACACTGCTGCCCAAAAGGTAACACGTGTAACCTGGCTGCCCAGACCTGCGATAGTGACTCCAACTCAACGCCCTGGGTGGAGAAGGTACCTGCAATCCCCAGAGGAGGTGCACAGGCAGGAAATGTACCATGTGACTCCACCGCCAGCTGTCCAGATGGCAGCACATGCTGTAAAACCAAAGAAAGCGGCTGGGCCTGCTGTCCTTTACCTGAGGTGAACACACCACTTTTTGAAACATCAGATCGACACTACATTTCCCAGAATCCCCTGCTCATCTCGTTTTAACTAAACTACAGTCAAATTACAAACTGGAGGTTTCAAAACAGTAGCACACAAACACAATGACCTTTTTTTGGGTTCTGGTGATGAACCACCAGAATGTGTTTATTAATAACAAAAATAATATTATGGCACATTCAAATACCTTTAACCCCACACATTTTTCTGTTGAAATACATTATGTAATAAATTAATTAGTTAACTTCAGGTAGGTTGATCTTTTTTTCTTTGAATAAAGCCAGGCTAACATAACCCTTAAGTTTTTCATAAAGACATGAAAGTAATCTCAGTCTTTCCATCTACAACATCTAACTTCTCTCTTCAAAATTAATTATATATTTGACAGCTTGACTCATCAGCACTGAATTATTCTGCCCTTCTCTTCCAAATCCAACCATCCAGCTGTCACTTTAAAAAGTACCGTTGTTGTTCTTATAAAAGGCCGTCTGCTGTGATGACCACGAAACCTGCTGTCCCCATGGCACCACTTGTGACCCGACCGGCGCTGGGTGTATTGGCGCCTCAGGCTCTACGCCCATGATGGAGAAGATTCCTGCCCTCACCACTCCAGCCTTCAACAGGGGTGACGTCACTACAACTGAAAGCCAGGTAACAAACCCAGAGACAACAGAGGAGGACGTGGATGCGTTGGTCAAGTGTGACTCCCACACCAGCTGCCCTCGCGACACCACCTGCTGCTTCATGACAGCATCTCAAAAGTGGGGATGCTGCCCGCTGTCAGAGGTTAGTTTTTCGTATCATCACTGACCTCCAGCGAATCTTGTTTGATTTGTTTTTGGTCTTCAGGGTTTCATTAGTAACACTGAACTGACTTTCAGAGGTGAGACTTGGATCAGGGATAAACAGATTCAGATAGTTTCTGAAGAATTTGAATTATTTTCTCTGGGTCAGGTTTATGTCGTCTAAAACTGGCCTCGTTGGATGTCTGTGCTCTCTAAGTGTTGATCAAAACCACAAACCTGCTCACCCTTTCAAATGTTCAGTGTGGAGGGGGAGAACTAGAAATAACTGTCCTCATTTGAGTAGACGATATGTTTCCTTTTTTGCGGTTGTATCATCTGACTCTTAAGTTTCTGGTTCAGGATTATTCACAGCACTACAACACATTTATCATTTATGTATATTTATTTTAGAAAAAGACCAAGTCTTTCGTCACAGCCCGTCAAGATGTCTACAGACATCCAGGAAAAAAATAAATAATAATAAAGCACAAACCATAGACAGTAGAATGGAAAGGTGTGTGTCAGTCCTGTGACTGATTGCTTGAACTTGTATATCAGTGTTGGCTGCAGCCCACATTAGCTTGACATTTCTAATAATAAGTTGATTCTTTTCATTGCAGAAAAAAGAAGAACTTAAAAAGAGGATCTGTGATGTGAAAGTGGCTCATCCTTTCCCACTTCTCTATAGGCAGTGTGCTGTGCAGATGGGAACCATTGCTGTCCCACCAACTACAAGTGCAATGAAGAGCAGTCTTCCTGTGTCAAAGGAGAAGTGCTGATCCCCTGGTACACCAAACTTCCAGCCTTCTCCACCCTTCAGGAAGAACCCAACTCTGTTCAGTGCGACGGTCTGAATCGGTGTCCCCAACAAACCACCTGCTGCCGGCTCTTCACGGGCGAGTGGGGCTGCTGCCCCATGCAAAATGTGAGCACTAACATTGTGTGTATGCAGAGAGAGATGAATAACAATAAGTACTCAGAAAAATCTGCGTTAAAAAGTGTTGAGAAATAATAGTTAAAAAAAGGAACTGGGAGAGAGCTTTGAATGTGATAAATAAAATGTTAGAATTAACTTGAAAGCCTTGTTGAAACAGGGGAGACGTCGTGGGAAAACAGCAGCACTATCAGTATGATTACAGTCATACATTAGCATTGTCAGGCTTTGCTTATGTAAAATGAGGGAAGTCATCAATGCTCACCTTCTCCTGCAGGCCGTGTGCTGCCAGGATCAGGAGCACTGCTGCCCGCAGGGCTACACCTGCAACATCCTGTCCAAGTCCTGTCAGAAGGTCGTCATGTTGCAGCTGGAGACCATCCCGCTGACTCCGGTGTATCTGCCTGAGCGTGAAACTCCGCCCCCTCCCTCGAAGCAGAATGACATCCAGTGCGATGACAAGACCAGCTGTAAAGATGAAGAGACCTGCTGCAGGATGTCCGCCACCACGTGGGGCTGCTGTCCGTCTCCTAATGTATGATTCTCAGTTATAACGTCATCCTGCTGCACAGCAACAGTCCAGAGTTAGCCCTAATGAGAACAGCCAGGGAAACATCTTCAGGATGGAACTTTTAAAGCAGAGATGGCAAACAGTGGATGTTTCCTCCTTCTTATATGTGCACATCAGATCAGCTGCTTTTCTTGGTCTTACTTTATTATAAGTTTGAATCATTTGTAGTTTTAGACTTTAGTTCAGACAAAACAAGACATCACAAATTAATCAGTCGTGAAAACAATCAATTCTTGCAGCTGTAAAAATTCTGCTCTTTTAATAAAAGAATCAGGATATTTATAATAAAACAGTTAGATTAGGACAAGGGTGAACAACTCAAGTAATCCAACTCTCATTTTTCAGATTAAGCCTTTACATACAAATGATTTTATAGGAAATCTGTTTCTATTGAGTTTCATAAAAATCCAAACAACCTCTCAAACATTCTTGACACTAATTAAATTCTAGATGTGTTTGAATCCTATAAATACAGTACGGACTTTAACATGGAGGTTCTAAATCACAAACATGATAAATCTTTTTTTGTCTTAGGTAGCAGGAGAATGAGGAAGAAGGAAATGGATGACATTAATATGTCACTGTTTGCTGGTGACGGACGCAGAAGTGCAAATATTGCCAATTTTTAGATTCTTGTACTTTGATTTTAAACATTTTGCCACCTTACACTTCTGCTCTACCATATTTCAGACTGTACTCTTCACTCCATTACCTTTATCTGACAGTTCTAGTTACTACTTAGGTGGTATAAAAGATATGACATGTAAAACACCCGCTCATAAAGATAAAACACTGAGGAGTCAGAATTAGCTGCATAATGACCAGCTACAATAGTAAAATGCAGCCCAAGTCAGGACGAGTACTTAAGATACTTACAATACAGTTTAAGGGGAAATTTGTTTCTCAAGATTTGAATTAAAATGCAGCTTTTTATTTGTAATATATTATGCTCATATTGTCATATTGAAGTATTCTTCACTAAAGCCTTTGATATTTTCTTACACGAACAACTGACAGTGTGTGACACATATCTGTATCTGTCCTCTCTGCAGGCCGTGTGCTGCAACGACATGAAGAGCTGCTGTCCTACCGGCTACACCTGCAGCGAAGGTGGCGCCTGCATCCAGAACACCAGGTTTTTCTGGAACAACTGGCACGAGTTCCTTGCCAACAAAAAGAGAGCTCTGAGCCCACGCACGATTGTTTAATAATTAATTCTGCATTTAATGCCCCGATGGAAACTAATGTAAAGGGATTTTTTGATCATTTTAAAATGCTGTGTTGTTGGAGGACGGTGGTTAAATGGTGAGGGAGGGATTTTTCAATTGCACTTCAGGTGATGAAGTTCTGTGATCTTGGCGTTACAAGTTTTTGTGAACATTCAAACCTTCACAAAACAAGAGAGATCCTTGTTATCCCGAGCTCATGGTTATCTACTAAGAGAAAATGAAACACTGCACAAGAAATATGATTTTCTTCATCTGTTGTTACTGTATGTTCTGCTTCAGCTTCCTTTTGTAGCAGAGTGGGCTCCGTCAACCGTGAGCCACAGTTTGGGGGATAATTTAAACACTGCACCTTCTGTGATCTTTATCTGAGCTGCTCTCTGGCTCCACCTGATGCAGCGACAGCTGCAGTTTGACATTTTCATCAGTAACTTAGCTGTGTACTCTTAACTGAGTGCTGAGATCATTTTTGTGTCGTCTCTATTTGGTGTGATGGTTTCAAATCAAAAGCTTTTTAACTCTGTGCATCTTTTGTTAATTTGAGTTTCAGCACACATGATCCAGACATGGAGATAAAATCCATCTAGATATATTTCCAACAAGTTAAAATAAGTCAACATCAGGAGGAAAATCACGCTGTGTGTTTTCAAACCTGAATGACTTCAAATCAACTCAACAAAAAGAAACTTAAAATAAAATGTTGTCAGCTGCTCTTCTTGTTTATTCTATTCTTTCTACTTACTGACAGTCCATTGGTTGAACTGTTTGTGACGTCACACTTCATATGGGTTTACCAAATCAAAACTTCCGGCTACACACTTCAAAATAAAAGCCTAAATCAGCGCTCCCAATTGAAAAAGAAAAAAAAAAAACACCTCAAAATTTGATTTTGATTCAGCAACAATCAGGAGCAAATCACCAAATTCTCATTTTCTGCAGCTAAAAGAAGTTAATGACCATTCAATGTTCCTTCACTTTGTACCAACGAGCCTGGTAATATCTCATATATCATTAGATCTGTAGTGTTTCCATCCATGATCCTGTGCAGCTGTTAGCAGCTGGGAACATGTCATTCATTCATTCATTCATTCATTCAATCATTTTCTACCCCTGAACCGTTTCCGGGTCACGGGGGGCTGCAGGAGCCAATCCCAGCTCACTCTGGGCGAGGGCGGGGTCACCCTGGACAGGCCTCCAGTCCATCACAGAGACAGACAGAGACCAACAACCACTCAGACCTACGGACAGTTTAGAGTCACCAGTGAACCCAAACATGATGTCTTTGGAGACTCCACACAGAAATCGGGAATCGAACCCACGACCTTCTTGTTGTGAGGCAACAGCCCTAACCACTATGTGGAAAAGGTCTGCTATTGTAAATGAAGCTGCTCTACTTCGTCTTTTGGGACATCTCAGTTTGTAATTTATATCTTAGGCTGTGAAGGGGACAGCTTGTAATTATTACAGGAAAGAGGTCAGTAATTAAGCTAAAGTTTGATTTTACACACCAGGTCACGTGTTATATTTTGTATTTCTTTAGAAAACACGTAAACAATTCAATGAATCTTTATTTACACAGATTAAAGGTCGGATGGGATCTGATAGATTACACTGGAGCAACACAAACATTAAACCACTTTGCATTATTTTAAATTGAATAAACAAATAATCGATTCTTGATTTTTATTTTTTTTTTCAGTGAAGTGGAACTTTATAACTACAGGCTTTTATTTTGAAGACGTCCATGCCACGCTTCCGGTGTTTTCCTCCGTCTGCTCTGACGTATGACCCGTTTTTTTTTTTTTACAAGATGGCGTCGCACCTGCGGGTCCGACGGTGATCCTTCTCTCTGCGCGACAAACGGGAAATAAAACTTCTCCTCTCGGACGACGTCCTCAACATGTCCGCGGAGGAGCTGTCGGCCTCGGACGGCGAGACCGTGTTCGTCGGCGCCGGGGAGCGGTGGGCTCCGGTGGGCGCCGTGGCCAGCCCGGAGGAGGAGAGCGGCGGCGGCGGCGGCGGCGGCGGCCGGCCGAGGCAGAGGAGCTCCACCTCGGCGGCCGAGGGGGAGCTGGCCGCGAAGCTGAAGAAGCTGGAGGAGGAGCAGGAGCTGCTGAACTCCTCTCTGCTCGCCCTCACCTCCCACTTCGCCCAGGTCCAGTTCCGCCTGAAGCAGATCGTTCACGCCCAGACGGAGGAGAAGGAGAGGATGCTGGCCGAGCTGGAGGAGTTCGCCTTCCGGGGCTGCCCGCACGTCGTCGGCTGCAGAGCTCAGGACGCCAAACAGCTGGAGAACTCGGTGAGAGCAACAAACCCCAGAACATGACCTGGGGGGGGTCTTTAATATCAACACCTGAGCCCCCCCAGACTGAAAGACACAAGAAATCACCTCATGATTTGATGATTTGGTCCTTTTTTTTTTTTTTTGCATCTCTTTTGTCATTTCTTCTCTTTAAGATTTAACAGCTGTTTTCCAGGAGCAGGTTCACTCAGTCAACCATCGTCCACAGCTGTCAGCAGCTGGATTGTCACTCTGTTGTAATTTTTTTTAATTTTTTTGTCTTATGTGGCACCTCAATTTATAATTCAGATTTTTAAATAGTATAGTGGACAATTAAAAGTTGTGTTCTCACAGTTTTGAATAATAACTCAGTGATTTGAGGAGACATTTGTCGGATTAATTGATAGTGAAAGTAGTTTTTGGTTGCAGGTCGAGTACGTTTTCACCTGTCAGTTGTGTTGATGCTCACAAAGGTACCCAACGCACTCACGCACACAGAAATCTGCAGTTGATGCACAGATATAAATATGGTACAGTCTAACCGAGCTGAATCTCGTCTGACTGAACCTGATTAAAGTGTGTCTGTTGCGTCACACTCGATGCTGCTGCTCCCACCTATGTTTTGTTTCCAGGGATCTCTTATCTCTGGTGGAAAATGTTGCTTTCTGCCGCATGTGTGTGAGTCACAGCGGCACCGCGGGCTTAATGAAAATGCCTCCGGCAGATTGCAGTCTGTATAACAAAGGCTTCTGTGTACACAGCAGTGTTGAAGCCGCCTGCTTTGCTCCTGCAATTGTTTACTCCCGGCCTCTTTAGATTCTCTCTCAAATAAAGTGAAGGCTCGGCTTCTTGTCGCCGCTGGCAGCCTCTGATGTGCCATAAATCCTCATTATATATTCCAGCTAAAGGTCTTTTCATTTATTTCTCCCTCACCACATGCTTTACTTTTAGGGGGATCTGGTGAGTATGACACCTGATGCATCTTTGAGAGTTTTGTCTGTGCTTTCCTTTTTGAGTGTGTGTGTGTGTGAATGTTGCATCATGTTATGAACCGAATCTTATGGAGTGTTTTTGGAGCAAATCATCTCCCTCATATATGTAAACGTTAATTATTGCTATCTGTATCAGAAGCCCCACAGTGGTCGACATCTTGCACATGCTGTTGAATGTGTTACTGTGGCCATTTATTACTCCCAGTCTACACAAATTAACGTCACTGTGTGCACCCCCCCCCCCCCCCCCCCCCAGACTGAGAGGGAGAAGAGGGAACGCCTGGAGGCTCAGAGGGAAAAACAGAAGGATCTCATTTTCCAGCTAAAGACACAGCTGGACGATCTGGAGCGCTTCGCCTATCAGGAGGGCAGCTACGACTCACTGCCGCAGTCTGTCGTCATGGAGAGACAGAAGGTGGAAAACATATCACTATGCTTCAGATCTGATCAACTTTATTCAGAAACTATTCAGCATTGAGACAAACTGACAATACAGGCCCAAATGAGTGTATTCTAAAAGCCCCTGTCTTTAATGTTGAGCTCAATAAGGACTTGTTTGTTTTAGATCAGGTGTAACAAGTCAATCATCTGTCTTAAAATGCTTCAGGCTATACAGTGTTTGGATATTCTGCCTCTTTTTTTCTTGTTACTGCTCTTTAATAGAACTTAGCTGAACGCAAAACTGTTTGAATCCAACTACCAACTATCAGAGGGTGAAGCCTCACACAGGCACGTTAAAGCAGCACAGTTTTATAATAAATAATAAGTGTGGAAACAGAATGATAAAGGTGAAGGACAGGTTGCCATTAAGCTTTAAATGTGTGCTGGCAGACAAGAAATGTAACATGAAGGCTTTAATCTGTCTCAGGTCATCATTGATGAGTTGATCAAGAAGCTGGATGTGAACCTGAACGAGGACATCGGGAACTTGTCGCCGGAGGAGCTTCGGCAGAGAGTCGACGCTGCCATTGCTCAGATAGTGAACCCAGCCAGGGTCAAAGAGCAACTGGTGGAACAGCTGAAGACCCAGATCAGAGACCTGGAGATGTTCATCAGCTTCATACAGGGTACACAAAAAAATCTAATTTATAAATATGGTGCCAAGTCATATCAGAGTTACATCAAGGCACTTTACAGATAGAGCAGGTCTACACCAAACTACAGTATACAGTCTCAGGTTTGTTTGTTTGACCCTCTAAGTTTTTAAATGTATCTAATATTTGACTTTTCTTCCGACAGATGAGGTGGGGAATCCTCTCCTGTCTGATGGTGAAAACCAGCAGGCACAAGCAGCAGGAACTAATGCCAGGACTCCGGGGGCGAAGAAGAAAGGTCAGTCAGTTCATATCAAACTACAGCAGAAAGTAAAATGTTTTTAATAGTTAATAGATTCTGACTAGACGCCTTCTGATGGCTCACAAAATGAAGCTTAAAATTCCCAGCGGCATTTTTGAACTTTTTTTTTTTTTTTTTCCCAAGGAGAGCCAGATCTTTGATCATTGAAGCTGTTAATGATTTATGGTGAAAACTTCCCTCCTGCACGTCAAATGACCGCTGATCTGGCACAAATCTGGCCCAAATCTAAAATTAGTCTTGGGCAACCAGGTCAAGGCCAGAATCTGGATTAATGTCAGCTCGCCTGTGAGGCGTTCAACCAATGAGTGTTTGTGCTTAAATATTTATCAACTGGCAAGCTCTCAAAAAAGCCCTTTATAAAAAGTTTACTAGAGGCAGTTTTGAAAAGCAGCATCATGTTGTGGTCCGATGTAAACGAATTGTGATGTCTCGCTGCAGTCGACCCAGAACAGGCCCAGAAGATGCGAGAAACCGGCCTGCAGCTGATCCAGAAGGCCCTCGCCGTGCTGCAGATTTTTGCTGCCAGTCAGTTTGGCTGTGCGGCCGGACACGTCCCGCAGAACATGTGGCCTCAGGATTCGGCAGGACAGGACTACGGGCCGCTGCTGCAGTGTCTGGAGGCAGCGGTAGAGAAAGTGCGAGTCCTTGGCTCACACCGGCAGCCCTGCCTCGAACACGTCATCAACTACACCAGCAACTCGGCCCTGGGGCCCCGAGACGAGCTGACGACGTCTGTGAGGAAGGAGCTGGCCATTGCTCTGAAAGACTTGTTAGCTCACGGCCTCTTCTCGCCCTCCCAGACCATGAGCCTGGTCCTGGCCCCCATCTCCTGCCTGCTGCCTTACAGAGCCGCCCCACAGACCATGCACCCGTGGGAACTCTTTGTCAAATACTACCACTCCAAAAACGGGCGGGCCTTCGTGGAGTCACCAGCCCGCCAGCTTTCACAGTCCTTCAGCCTTCCGGTCGGGGGCGGCCCGGTGACCGTCACCCCTAAACAGTCTCTGCTGTGGGCCGTCCACACGGTGCTGAAGGAGCACGGACGCTACAAGCGAGGACCGGACACGGAGTTCAAAGCTCTGGTGTGCATGGCCCTGAACGAGCAGCGCCTGGTGTCGTGGCTCAACCTGCTCTCCAAGTCAGGGACCCTGATACACCCACACTACCAGTCCTGGAGCTACATGGCACAGACCGGCTTCGAGGGAGCCCTGCGCATCCTGGGTCGCATCAGCCACCTGAAGTTCAACCTCCCGGTGGACCTGGCTGTGCGGCAGCTGAAGAACATCAAAGACGCGTTCTGAGGAGTCGGCACGTCCGTGAAAAAGTAGAGAAACACCAGTCTGAAAAATCAGTATTTTATCAGCTATACTACAACAGCTCTTACCTGCATTCAGGACCAAAAGCATGTCTTTGTGCTTCAAGTAGGTGACCTCTTAAAGGTTGTTATAGCAGCCGTCCATCTGAAGTAAAGCCACAGTGCATGCATGAGCTTTAGCCGTGAGCAGCCGTAATCTGCATATCCAAACAAAATGACGGGAAGACGATGCTCCTTGTACCGTGACCCTGCCTTAGAGTGGAGATCGAGATAGATACCTCATCTTAAGCGAAGCCTTCCTGACCTCTAAAGACCTGTGTTCATCATTCAGTACACCCCCCCCCCCCCCCCCCCCCCCTTACCTGACAGTGTATTGGCCTATGCATCAAACAGAGAGGTTAGTTTTGTGCAGTAATCTGTAATGCAACATTAGACAATCCAGGAAGACAGTGACTGAGGGTTCCCGTGACTCGGTAAGTCAGAGCTGGTGCTGTGTTGGTCCCGGTGTCGGTGCTCAGGCTCCTGCTGCTCCTCATCCCGGACTCAGTTACTGAGGTGTTAAATCACATGTAGCAGACTGGTTGAAGCTAAAAAGCAGATTAAACTGAAAAACATGTTCCAGGTTCCATCAGGGTGTGAAGTTAAAATCTTGTGTAACGTTGCCTATGAATATGCAGTTATCAACTAAATTAAATTGCTCTTGACTCCATTTTAAACTTTTTAACCTTCTGAAGCTGTTGTCAGTTGTTGCATGTTTGCGTTTCAGGTGTGTGAACAGCATTTAGACCCTGTATGAACTGCTGCTTTTCTCCTGTTTCAGGCGAAGTTAAAATTCAAATGATATGTTGTACGAGAAGAATTTATGTCATGATGTAAGCGCTTACATCATGTATTTAATGCTGTATTTAAAATGTTTACTTTTATTTCCACAGGAATGAGTTTTTATTTTCCTGAGTCAGCCGAGTTGCACGAATCATATCCCTAAAAACCCGAATGTACGGACCATAGATGCTATTAAACTGAGGTTACTTTATATTTGCTGTTTGTTTTCTGCCTGTTAATGGAAATGAAACTTTAATGTTTGTGGGCCAACGTGTCCATGTATGTATGAAACCACTGAGAGCAGGCGTGCTGATAACATCTCACTACGTAAAGATAAAAACCTCTGACTTTCACACATTTTATCTTGTTTATTTTGTGTTTGTAGAAAAACGTGTGTTCTGTTCAGTAATATTTCTGTATATTCTGCACTCTTTTTCCCGTTTTTGTTGTGTTTTGTTCAACTCTTGTGTTGCGATGCAAGAAAAGACCCATTAACTTATTTATCCGATGGCATGTTTTAGTTCAAAGCTGAATGAAGGGGAACATATCAGATCACTGAGGTAGCTGCTGTGTAACAGCAAATACACTGGACCATTTAAATCGTGTTAAATTATATTGACTTTATTTTTTTATTTAGCCACTCTAATGAAAAATAATCTGGTTTTGGGGAGATGTGGTCTCATTCAGTTTTTATCATGTTTAATGCACAATTACTGCTGTAAAGACATTAAACATAATAAACAGACTTTGCTGTTTATGAGTCTTTATCTTGTGAGTTTTTAAATATCTGTATTTTTTTAACAGCAGATCATGATAATAATAGTCATTATTAATATCATAATTAATTCATGAATGTCAGTGACATCAGTTATTTATTAAAGCTCTGTGGTCCGGTTAGCTTTCAGGACTTCCTCGTTAGTATAGTGGACAGTATCTCCGCCTGTCACGCGGAAGACCGGGGTTCGATTCCCCGACGGGGAGTTTCACACCTTTTTTTTTTTTTGTTGTTGTTTTTCTTAATTTTCCTCCAGTTAAATAAAGTATCTGTCCGTAAATTTCACAGTTCAGACCGCTTTTTCTTTCCCTCATCGTGGTTGTAATCAGACAGGATCAAATCTAATCTTATATCCGTCTGCACATTCACACAGTCACTTCTGTTTATTATTTCATTTCTCTGAAGTCCTGCTGTGGAATATTATTTCCATTTCAAACATTTTCCTAATAAATCTTCGATTTATTCTCATTAACATTTGTTAAGTATTCGCACAAAAAAAGATTGGTTCTTTTTCGCAATAAAATCGGATAATAAATTTAAATGTTTAAAAATTACAATACAGATTATGATTAAGTGATACTATTTTAATATCTGATCTATTTTTGATATAAAATAATAAATTAAAATCGTTTAAAGTTAAATAAAAAGTAGTTTCGTCTTTCCGGAAGTGACGTATCGGATCGGTGGGGTCAAAGTTGACAAACACGGTGAGGACTTCCTTTCCTGTTAGCGGCGGCCGAAACAGCATCAGTGAGTCCAACTTAGCTTCACACAATCTTCATCCATCGGCTTCCATCTGCCCATTTTTACTGTCTTTATCTCTCCACATCTGTGTTGGTCGCTCCTCTCTCTCAGTTGATTTTGACATTTTCATGAATTTTTACCGGCTGTGTTAAAAAAAAGATCATATATTGCAAAGCTTCGTCCCCTTAGAGCCCATTCCAACATGGCGGCTTCAGTTTGCATCTGAGCTGCTCTGTTAAATTTCCTTCTTTTAAATCCACAAACTGCGCGTTGTTCCCCTTTTAGTGTCAGTTTAGTTAAGCTATTATCGTTCATTGTTGTCTGATCTTTGCCCGAGCTTTAAAGACACTGTTCAGGTCAGTGACGTTAGCAGGAGGCTAATGCTAACGTAGCCCCAACAGGGCTCCTCCAGCCGAGCTCCGCCAACAAAATCCCACATTTTAGGCTCCGTCGGTTTCAGTGAGGCGTTGATTTCTTTTTGCCCCCATCGTGTTGAATTGTGTCTCTTTTTTTCTGGCAGATATGGGCAAGTTCATGAAGCCTGGGAAGGTGGTGATGGTGCTAGCTGGACGCTACGCCGGGCGTAAAGCTGTCATCGTGAAGGTAAGACTGAGCTGACCGTCCGGAGGAAAGGCTGCTGTTTGAGCCACATCAGCCTCTCAGTGTTGGTCTGAATGTGAAGGACACACTGTTGGGACAATCAGGGGAAACCCACATCAAATCCTCATCAGTTACAGACTCACACTGCTGAAGGCGTCACAATCATTTATTAAAAGACTTCCCCTTTTTAAAATCTGCAGTAAAGATGTTTTTTGGAGACACTGAATTTGTTTCCTGTCCCAACTGAAGCCTCTAGAGTCGAGTTAATCTGGGCTAATTCATAAAATATTTTAGAAAACCCCTGCACGCTCGACAACATTAAGACCTCAAACAAACAACTAAGCCATTTGTAAACTGTCTGTCTAGTTTCAGCACGCTGTATCAAACCCACGTTTCAGAAACAAGAGATCTTAATCTTCAGCCGTACATAATATTTAAATGTGAGAGGCAAATAAAGCAGCAGTGTGGATGGACTCGCTGGTTTTCACAGTCCCTGTTAACGTCTCTTTCCAGAACATTGACGATGGAACCACTGACCGCCCGTACAGCCACGCTCTGGTCGCAGGCATTGACCGCTATCCCCGTAAGGTGACCACAACCATGGGCAAGAAGAAGATCGCCAAGAGGTCCAAGATCAAGGCCTTTGTCAAGGTGTTCAACTACAACCACCTAATGCCCACCAGGTCAGTGTCTGAGATCAATGAAGGAAAATACCTCCCAACTGTCTTTACGCAACTGTCCCAAAAAGAGCTGCAAGGTTTGATGTTTGAGGACAAAGAGTTAAATCCCCCCCCTTCATCCTGGGCACTGAGGATGTGACAGTTTGGAAATGATTGTAGAGAAATTCACCTAGAAATGTCCAACCAGGACAACACTGGTGGTGTCCTGTATTTATGTCCCAAAGGTCCTATGAAAAGGCAAAACCAGGAATTAATTTGAATGCGCTTTTTCTTTTTTATGTCCAGAGCATCATTCCAGTTTCATCAAAAAATCAGTAAAAAATAACCACACATTCAGTTTTTATACAGATTTTTATATTGTTTACTTCATATAATGCCACACAAAATAGAAGAAACTGGTTAACTAAACTAAGAGTCTATAAACTACTTTTTCTGGAGAGCATTTTAATCAACTCCAGTAATTTCTTTTTTTTCTAGCAGCGATCAGTTTTTTGTGCTACAGAAACTATTGACTCCTTAAATTACATTTACACCAATAAAGTTAATTTTCAGTCCAGACACAGAATGAACTTGAGTCTTCCTGTCATGTTTGATAGATGCTTCCTGCACATGTTGGACTCACAAACAGGATTTTTCATTAATGTTTACATTGTCAGTGAACTGAGGAGAATCCAAACAAAGTGATGAAATTAAACAAATTTTTTTGTTTAGCTGATTTTATGTAAGAAACATGAGTTCCTTGACTGAAACTGCTCAGCTGTGTCCACGAGCTTCCAGCTATTAGTGTCATACTACAAAATGTAAATAAAAGAAGAGAAACCGTTGTCAGCTTTGTCTGACAGAATGAGTGGAGGGTCTTAACGTCTCCTCCTTTTCCTTCAGATACTCTGTGGATATTCCTCTGGACAAAACTGTTGTCAACAAGGACGTCTTCAGGGATCCTGCTCTCAAGCGCAAAGCCAGACGGGAGGCCAAGATCAAGTTTGAAGAGAGGTGAGTCCGCGTCACAAGAACCAGCCCTCTGTCGTGGCGTCACTGAGTATCTGTTCAGGTTTAAGTCCATTTAAAACGCCAACATCAAACACAGACGTCTCTAATGTCTTCTTACCGACCTACTCTCATTTATCAACACAAAGCAGAAAATAGCGTGAACACGTTTGCTTTAGAAAACTTCTCTAAACATGTCAGAAAGTAACTTATCAGTGTTTGCTGATAGTTTGGATGAGCCCAGATAAAATGTCAGATCATAAACTTAATGGGGTTTTTTTTGTTTGTTTTGTTTTTCAGGTACAAGACAGGCAAGAACAAATGGTTCTTCCAGAAGCTCAGATTCTAAATTCTCTTGGTTTCACAAATAAATGTTTAAAAAATGTACGCTGACTGTTGATTGTTTTTTTTTGATGTTTTGTTTTTGTTATTTTGTTTTTTCTATCTGGAAAAAAGAACCGTCTGAATTTCACCACATCTCATTGTTGGATTTCCTGTAGAACTGATTGTTTTCAGGTTGATCAAGTGTTTGCTTCTGTTATTAAGATCTGAGGATAAAAATAGGACATCAAATCTGTAAATTTGCTCGTTTCAGATTAAAATTCTGCAAAAAAAAAAAAAAAACTAAAAGTGAAAAACAAAGTTTTAGACCACAGCGACCAGACATGACTGAAACACAACTTCTACACTGTCAGGCATAATGTTATGTATAAACAGTGTTTTAGTTTTTTTTTTTTTTTTTTACCTTTTAATGTAAAACTAGATGTTCCATGTCTGTTTTCAATAAGATTAGATTAGATAATACTTAATTGATCCCCATTGGGGGAAATTCGAATGCCACAGCAGCACAAGACAAGAGAACAGGTGACGAATAAAGAAATTAAATAAGACACAGAGGGCAGGCGACAAAGACATTAAATTAGAGACAACAATAAGATTAAAAAAAACTGCTACAAGAACAAAGTGACCAGAAACTAAAGAGATCAGTCAGTTAGGTCAGAACTGCTGCTGGACAGTCTGATGGCGTAGGGAAGCATTCAGCTCGTCACCAGGGTGGGATGATCCGCTCATCTGTCCTTCACCGTCCTCTCAGCCAGTCCAGTTTATTGTTGATGTGGACCCAGAGGTGTTGACAGTCTCCACCTCCTCACCCTGGATGGTGACTAGGACAGGTCTCCTCCGGTTCCTCCTGTACTCCTCCTCCTCATCATCATCATCGTTGATTCATCCTGTGTGGTCGTCCAAAATCCAGGTAGTGATGTAAAGGGACTTAAATTCAGAATTGTTAAAACATTTTCCCTGATTCTCCACAAAGAAACTACATCAGCAAGACGGTGGGTTGAAAATATATAATATTGACCCATTTCGTCAACATTTCCCTCAAATTAAATCTGAAAAAATAAATCAACAAATCAGATGTTCGTGTATTCGCGTTTATTTCGTAAAGCGGTCACATTTCCGACAGCGACTGAACGCAACATCGCGTTAACGCCTCCTGACGGAGAACGGTGAGACGTTCAGGGACTCCTGTTACCGGGAAAAAGAAACTGAAAGATAAGTGACAGACAGCCGGAGGTGAGTTCACGTCGAGCTGCTTTTAAATCAAATAAAACTCAAAATAAACTCCTGAATTTTACTTAAAGACGATAAAACAACAGCTTCAGCTCAACACGGACGTTTTCAGCCACTTTCTTCAGTTATTACTGCTTTTAAAGACTTTTTGCTGAGACGTCGTTTTGTTTGTGTGAATTGAGGCCTTCAGTGTTTTTATATCAGAAGAATTTAACTTTTTACTCAGACAGTGTTCGTTAGTTGGACAATATGAAGCACTGATTTAATCTGACAGCATGTTTAAACTTTAATAATCTGTATTATTGCAGATTATAGTGACCATGTCTTCTGATGAGGTGAGTCGACATTTTGTTTCTTCATGTTCTCATTTCTTCTTCATGATGTTGTTAAAAAAATCAACATTACACACATTAATATCAGTAAAGTTTCCATTTGCTGGTTAAATTTGAGTCCAGGTGTGTAAAACTGGTTTCACTTTTCAGATGACCCAACAATGTGTGTCTCACATTTTGTAAATTGAAATCAGGTGGTGTGTCTTTGTGTTTCAGGATTTCTCTCTGGTGTTGGAGCCGTCGGAGGAAACTTTAGAGGGAATCCAGGCTTTAATCAGCAGCTGCAAGGTGAGTTTATCTGAAAAAGGAGTGTGTGTGTGTGTGTGTGTGAATGTTCTTTAGTTGTCTACACTCGTAAACGAAATATATTTAAGTTTTTAAAAGCAACTCTGGGAAGCAGAGATGGATATCTATTTATGATGAAAACTTTGGTTACGTGCAGCTTTACTTCTGTGTCCACAGAAAAAATATGATCAGCTGGTCAAAGAGCAGAAGGAGCTGGTCAACGCCAGAAACGACTCTCAGGAGATGACTCAGAAGTTCAAGGTGTGCTCCGAGAAACTGAGCCAGGAGGTGGACAAGCAAGAGAAGTCCAACGAGCTGAAGATGGAAAATGAAAAGGTTCGGAAGCTCAAGACCTTCTTCAGTCGGTCTGTCTTTAGTTATTTCAGGGAACCTTTCAAACATTTTTATCTTCATTTGGAATCACACGGCAGCAACATCTCCTTCATGGATTCCTTTATTTGTTCTAAAAGGAAATAAAGCAGGTTTATTAACAAACAGACACACAGAGCACCAAGAAATAAAAACACACACGAACAATAACAACTGAGGGAAGGCTGTTATGAATCTCATGGATTTGAAGGAAACACCAAAGAGTCCAAAGATAAAAACCAAACCAGATACAGGTTGAAGTATAAATATATAAAATAATACTACAATAAAATAACTGTGTATAAAAAACACTTTAAGAGCGTAATGAAGTAAACTGACAAAGAGTTAGAGAGATGGAGCGATTTGAGGAAGTTTACACTGACAGATGAAACTTTGGGTTCCACCTGAATCTGTTTTTTGCTGCTTTGCTTCATCACCATCTCTGTCTGTCTCTGTGCTGCAGAAGAAGCTGGAGTTGCTGAAGTTGGAGGAGCAGGAACTCCTGCAGGAGATCAAGAAGGTCGAGGCCGCCCTGAAGGAGGAGGACTCCAAGAACAAATACCTGAGGCAGCAGACTGACGTAGGTCGACGCCGCGGCACACGCCGGTGTTTGCGGAACTCCGTCACTGAACTAGATTTTGTCATTTTCAGGTTTTGACCGCAGTGCCAGAGAGGAAGGTCATCTTCAACGGGAAGATGGTGGCAGAAACCGACACACAAACGTTTGAAATGGAGCCGCGGATCGTTTATCCGATGGAGGGGGGGACGGCACTGATCACATTTGAGGAGCAAGTCGGTGAGTTTGTGTTTTGATCCACTTGGTGACGCTGGTGGAAATGAACTGGTTTACGTTTTGTTTGAGGAAACAAACGGTTATTTTTAAAGCACCTTTAGAACCTTCCTCAAGGGTTCATATAAAAATCCAACAAGTTCAAAAGTGGAAAAATAAATTTAGACATTAAACAGAAGAAAAGGGTTTTTAAATGGAGCGAGATGTTTAACTAAACGTCTGCCAGTGAGGCCTTTTGAACAGAGTTCGAAAACAAAATGTTTGAAAAGTCCAGCAGAGCCAAAACCAGATCTTTGGACTATGTGACGCTGGAGAACCAGCAGAGAACCAGCAGGGGAACTCTGTTATCAACCAGTCCACCGAATCCAAAACATAAATCTGTCGCATCTTCACTGCAGCAGAATTGTTTGAGGATTCGTTTTGGTGTAAAACTCTGAAATCTAGTTAAACTCATATTTTGGGGATGTTGCTAAATCTGCTGCAGGTAATTTGCTGTTATAGTTTGATTCTTTTTATTTGATTAAAAGTAAAATGAAGATATGAAAATAAATTTCTACTGAAGTGATTGAATGTTTTAGATTTGACCACCAGAGGACGCCAAAGCTAAAATTGTGATCTTGTTGGAAACCAGATGAGAAAACGTCTTTTTTTTTTACAAACCAAAAAACATTTTACAATTTAGATGAAAGTTATCTTTTTATGTTACTGCAGGCCAGAATCAGAAGATAATTAATTTTTATGGTTTACTTGAAATAAATAAACCTGAATCTAAAATATATAATAAATAATATGAGCTGTGGCTGGTTGTTGTTTAATCAGATCACCTGTAAATGGATATTCGTTCAACACTCTGTTTTGTAAATCCAGCCATGATTTTATTATGTTGAACTGGTTTCGGCAGCTCTTCTGTAATCCAGAATAATCCGACATTCCTTCTGCCTTCAGTGGCCGAGAAGATCTTGTCCATGAAGCATCATCAGGTGGATCTGAGCGGCGAGTGCAGCATCACGGTGGAGTCCAGACCGGTTCAGCTGATGCTTCCTCGTCTGGTGGAGGTACGACAGACTCCGAGGTCAGCCGCTCTGAAGTCTCCGTCGCAGCATTAACGTCTCTGTGTCCGTACAGATCGACTCCGAGGTTTGTCCTCAGCGGATTTTAATCTCCAATCTGCCCAAAATGGAAACGGACACCCTGCTGAACAAGCTGGAGATCCATTTCTCCAAATCCAAGCACGGAGGTGGGGAGGTGGAGGACTGTGAGCTGCTGCCGGACTCCGGGACCGTCGTCCTCACATTCGTGGGGAAAAACGGTGAGCAGAAAAGTTGCTGCGCAGCCTTTTCAGGACTAAAACACAGATTTCTTCTTTATATTTAATAATTCAACTTTATTTCAGATTTTATTCTTTTCCAAACATCTCCTCTCTGTCAGCATTTTATCGTTTTGTCTTTACTAACTTGTCTTCATTTTTAATTTTTTTTTTTTTTTTTTTATGTGTCACAATTTCTATCTGTGCTTTCCTCGTTTCCTGCTGTTCGTGTTTCTTTTATTACTTTGTGTTGTGTGTCTCTTTTCTGCTAAAACACTTTGTTGAACATTCTCTTTGAAAAGTCTGATTGAGTTGAATGTTTGTGGAAACTGAAGGACGGTTATTGTGAGACATGCGTCCTCACTGATGACACTCTGATCAGTTGCCAGAGGTTTGACGGACAAAGAACACCACGAAGTGACACTGGGCCGAAAGAAGCACAGAGTGAGAGTGACGCCTTTCCTGAACGGAACAATAACAAACCTGCAGGTGAGTGTTACTCAGACGGCACAGAGTTAACTCAGATAACTCTGGATTCATTCTGGATTGTTCTGTTCTCTTCTTCCAGACTAAGATGTCGGTGTGTCCTCGGACGGTGCTCCTGAGGGGGATCCATCCCGTCATGGACCAGGAGACCCTGCAGGATCTGCTGGAGATCCACTTCCAGAAAAGCACCAACGGCGGCGGAGAGATCGAAGCCTTCCTCTACAACCCGCTGGGTAAGGAAACCTCCGCGGTCTTCACGGGCGTGGCCAAAAATAAAGAGGACGAATAGTCCGAGGACTCGCAGCTGAGGTTCAGGACGTCTGCTGGAGGAGCAGGACGTGTCATCGTCTCTTCAGATGGAAGTCAGTAAGGATCAAAGTTATTAACTTTTTGGTGCCAGGTAAATTATTTTCCCGAAACATCCCAGGATCTCTACTTTTCCATCAGTGCTGATATTAATGTTGAGGATTGTAAAACTTTGTATTAACAGATAATGAAAAGTGGTTTGTTTTTGTTTTTTTTGTGTGTGTGTTGCTAGTTAGTTAAAAATAGATATGAAAGCACCATAAATACAGTGTAGTTGCTGTAAACTCATAAATTAAGGAGCACTCTGTATTTTACTGTTTTTGTCATAATGCCTTTTGGCACCATGTAAACCGGCCAGAGGACTCAAATGAAACAAAACTATTAAATTATGAATTAACCTAATTTTAACTGTGATGTTTTAACTATTATAGATCACTCATTTATTTTGTTCACACATTAAAAAGGGGAAAAAGTCACGCAACTCAGTTCATGTTTATTGTAAAAACAACAGCCAAGTAAGATCACATAAAAACTGAATCCAGTTAAAACGCTCAAACAGGAAAGATGAAGAGCAGCGAACAGACTGACGTCAGGCACTTCGAGGAGAAAGACAGGAGTCAAAGAGTTTGTGTGAAAAAATAAAATTACAATCAAAGACAAAAACACCAGAGACGGCCAAATACTTCGGAAGACAGGTCGGCTAATTTTAACATCAAGACTAGGAAAAACATATAATTTAAAAACCTCTAAAATAACGACATAATCTATTTGTTGCTACACATCGTTTTCATGAATCAGTAACTTGTGCAGGATTAACCGTCAGAACAGTTTTTCCTTTCTACAGCATTTGTGTTCCTTTTTTTTTTTCTTATGCAGTCGTATCCAACAAGACTAAAAACTGCTTGTGTTTCCGCTGTTAAAAAATCTGAGTCACACTCAGAAACAAACCTGAAAGTGCAAAACTCCGGCTTTCAGGGTGGATGGCCCCGTGACGCACGGCGGCCACTCGTGCTCTCAGATACATCATCGAGTTATTGACAGTAACAACACAGACCCTGCGATGTGGTCACACGTTCCAGCTGCTACATCTACCGCTGATGGGGAACTGTTTTTATAATAAATGTTAGTTCCTGGTTAATTTTGCAGATAATCGGCCTCCTACAGACTGAAACATGTCGCTTTGTGCCAATGTTAAGAGCAGAATCCAGCCCGGATGATCACCAATGTTTGTGCTCTGAGCGATCAGCAAGTTAGTTTCCAACAAAATACCTAAAATCAATATGACCTAAAATTGATCTTCTTCCTGTAACAGTTGTTCGTCCACACCTCCAGGTCGAAGGTTGTGTCGAGTCAAAACGTTTCCTGTCGTGTTAATATTGCTTCTCTAAGCGAGACGTCGGCGTTCGAACCGCCGACCGAGTTCCTATGAGGAGACGAGAGAGATGTCCGTCTGCTCGGCAGTGAGAAAGCAGGAGTGCATTAGTGAAGAAGGAAAGAGGGTGAGAGGGGAAGGCTGGTTGTCCAAACTGGAATTACGGGATTAACCGTTGATACAACTGGCATGTGCAAAGCCGCCGTTTTTTAAACGACGAGTGGCGCCCATTCGCTCGGTTGGCGTCCGTACTGGGTGAAGCAAGAGCGACGAGGGAAGAGAGGAAAAGAGAAACACGTTAAAAAAAGCAGAAAATGTTTGTTTTGCCTCAAAGTGAATGGAAAAGTCAAAAGTTCAGCTGCTGCGTAAAGTTTTACAGTTACAGACGCAACAATCAGCTGATTATCAGGTTGTTTTCGGTCTTTTATTAAAAAAACGTTCCAAAACGCTGCAGTTTCAGTTCCTCCCAATGTGAACGCTGTGAACATTTCCAGATTGAAGCCTGAAAACGATTGTGATGAGAAATTTAAACTCATCAACATCTTTTAGGCGTCAGAGATGAATAGAAACGTGCAGCGTTTTGGAAGCTGTTGTATTAAAGCCGAGCGTGAAGCATTAAAAGCAGCAGACGTACCTGAATGTCACTAAGTTCTTTGTGGAACCTCTTCGCCAGATCTGGACCGTTCTGCATCGTCGGGATCTCAAAAGTCTGAGAGGAAAAGCACAAACAGATTTTAGTCCTTTAATCAGAACTATTTACAGGAAATAAATAACTTTGATCGGGAATAAATAAGTGGATTGAAGCATCTTTCTTTTGTCCTCCGCTGTGAACAGTAGAATGAAGTCATCATTAAAAAAAAAGAGCTTGCGGGGTTTCTGAAATTCAAGTGCTGTGACAGAGGGAAGGTGAACCTGAACCCACCTTTCCCCCGTAGAGGAGGCTGCCGACGGGACAGACCACGCAGGCCGTCCCGGCTCCAAACACCTCCAGGATCCTGCCTTCATCCAGAGCCTTCAGCAGCTCCTTCATGGTCATCTTCCGCTCCGTCACCTGGAACTCACCCTGCGGAACACAAAGCAAACAACATCAATCTGGATCAAACATGAAAAGAAATTAAAGTTTCTCTCTTTCAGCTGAGATTTATTTGATTTATTTGGTCAAAAAATGGAAAGCTGAGTGTTTTCTGGGACTTTTTTCTACTTTATCTGATCTACTGATTGCACTTAAAACCAGAATGTCGAACATGAACATGAAGGCAGCGCCGAAAAAAACTGTCTGACTGTCTTAGCAGCTCAACACAACCGTTGACAAACTCACTGCCTTCTGATTTGTGTTCCTGAATTCAGTCATCTTTTTAAATCAAATCCAAACATCCCGCTTCTGTTTGTTAGTTTAAAATGAAACTCTTTCTACTCTGTCGGTCTTACCCAGCCTCTGGCGAGTTCCAGCAGAGACTGTCTTGTGACTCCGGGCAGAATGATGCCATCCAGAGGAGGAGTCACCAACTCTCTCTCTGCAGACACAAACAGAAAAAGTCCAGGAACATGTTTCATCTGACCCAACAAAAACCTGCAAGAAGACTCCTGAGAGCATTGAGAGAGTTTGACCTCCGTTGTTGTTGGTCATGTAGATGAAGAGGTTCATGGTGCCGACCTCGGTGATCTCCTCATCCTCACCGTACAGCCACAGGACCTGCTGACAGCCGCGCTTCAACGCCTCGTGCTGCACCATTATCGTCGGGCTGTAGTTCCTGCAGAGAGGACGAGACGTGCTTAAAGGAAACTACACAAAAAAAGACGCAGTAAATATAAAAAGGACGCACAATGGGTCAGAATTAGACGGCAGGTTGATTCATTATGAGTTCGTGTAAACAAAAAATATAAAGGTGGTCGGATCTGCTGCTGCAGTTCTTCCACTTTGGCTTTTAAAAACACTTAATTCAAGCCGGATTCTTTATTCCCACACAGAAATGTCTAAAAGCATCTTCTGAATTTTTACATTTTCCCCTGAAATTAAACTCTAAATCTATTTATTGTTATTTGATTCATTAATTTTAATCCTCTAAAGTGTTCATTCTTTTCTATAGATTTGTTAGTTGTACTTTTTTCTCACATATAACATATACAGCTAATATGAAAACAACAATAGGCTGGAGCTGTAACTCTGTAAAGGTTTATGTGAACCTGTCACACCAGCCTGCCGCCGACAAAGTGTACGCTGCTGCTTTGAAGGGAGCGGAGCAGCATTTGTTGGCCCACAAAGCGCCGTTATGTAATCAGTCTGGGCGGATTAGAGGTGACACTGACACCAGAGTCATGTGGAAACTGGTCCTGATAACAGGAGCAAACAATCACTTCAAAACCGTCTCTGCTGGACAAAGACTTTTTCAAACTGAGAAAAAAAGTGTTTCTGCTCTTTTTTTATTTTTAATCGAGGCTCAAAAGAGATTTTCTATAATTGTCTTATCAGCTGCTGTGTTTAAAATAGGCAGCTCACCCGCGGACCGTCTATCTGTCACTGCAGGGGGGAAAACATTTGTTTGTCTCAATGCAGTTTAAATGAATATAATTTTAGATTTCATGCACAAAGCCGCGCTACGTCCATAACTTCACTTTTAATTTTCATTTTATAGAATCAAAGCGATGACCACTTCATTGATGGAAGACAGCCGGACACATTTAACTTTTCTCGCCTGTTGCAGTGCAGCTCTTCCCTGAACAGATGTTGTCAGCAGCTCTAACTGTTCCAGTCGCTCTGATACGACCTCCATCACTAGTTTTTATTAGAATCAGTCGTGTTATCGATTTCTAACAGCAGCACAAGAAGCTCTGCAGGGTGAAACTCACAGAGATAGAAAAGTCTTATATATTCGGGAACAGGTGTCCTGCAGACTAGATCAGACCTGCAAGGCTTGAAAGAGCAGAGACAACAGACTCACCCTCCCATTTTATAAGCGCCGACGCCTCCTTTCCATGATCTGACAAATGAAGGGTCGGCCAGCAGAGACACAGGATTAAAGGACCCCGTGGCGAAGTAGGGTCCTACGGGCCCAACGATAACAAAGATCATGGCCTTTCCTGGTCGGGACACGCCAAGAGACGGCTGAAAGAGAAGGAGAGAGAGAGAAAACATTATTAACACGTGGGAGGGTCGGATTTATTACTTTACAGGTGTTTTAATACCACAAACAGTCACCAGTCTCATCATTATCACAATAAAGCCTTCAATTATCAATACACTGATACATATGAGATCATTAATCTGGACCTGGATCTGAACCTGGATGGGGTCTAACTCACCTCCGTTCCTATGTAGGTGGGTCTGATGTAGAGACTGGCGTCCTGGGAGTAGGGGACCCACTCCTGGTCCACCTCCACCAGCTTCTTGATGCACTCCAGCAGCTCACCTTTATCAAACAGCTGCAGAGGAAACAGACGTTCATATCGTGTTCTTAATGAATGAATCCAGTAATCATAATGACAGAAATGTATTTTTTTAACTCATGAGTAAGGAAATGAGCAGTTGGTTGCAGACACAATGAAACCACAGAGTGAAAGGTCATGCATGACAATAATACACATCTCCCTTTGTGTGCATGCACACACTTGACTGACAGATAATGTTACCAGGAAGAAAAAGTTGTGCCACGTTGCTGTTTTTGTGCGACAGTCCGTCTGAACAAGGCTTTAGTGTGTAATGACATCTCTGTGGTGTTTTACAGGCTTTTCACAATAAAACTCAGGGGACGCAGCTGGTCCAGGGGCGGGGGAGGGGAAGGTGGAAACTGAAGGGGGTGTGACGGTTTTGTAAGGACGCGGTAGAAACTCACAGGGAGGCAGCTTCTCTCGGTGCTCCGGTGCATCCTTTCCATGTTCAGCATCGGCCTGAACAGACGTATGTGGTTGTCGACTCCACGGAAAGCCTTCATGCCTTCAAACAGCTGGAGAGAGAAACACATTTAATGAGCGGACGATTTCACTGTGATGACAAGCAGCAGCAGCTGGGTTACTCTTTAACGACAGCAGAAGAAGAAGGAGGACCCTTCACTTCGTTTTCTGGCCTTTTCCTCATTTCTCCTTCGACTTCATCAGGATTTTTAAATACAATAAAAACCATCCCTTCATTTTCTACCTTCCTGATCAGAATATAAAAGGCCGTACTAGAGTTCATCGGGGATAAGATGAATTAAAAATAACAAACAAAGGCCTGATTTGTGTGCTGCATGTTCTCCTCTCTCACCTCGATGGAGTAGTGCAGGGCCGAGCTGGCGGGATGCAGGGACAGGTTCTGGAAAGGTTTGATCTGTGGAGCCTCCCAGCCGCCCTTCTCCGACCAGTTGATGATCAACATGTGGTCGGAGAACTGTTTGCCGAAGACCAAGTTGGAGGTGTCGATCTTGGGTTTGCATACTTTGTTGTGTTCGATGACGAGATCTGATGCCTGATGTGGAGACGGACGAGCGAGCAGGAGGACAGTGGAGAGGGAGAGAAGTGGGACGAGACAGGAGCAGGGCCGGCGACAGACACAGCAACTGATTTTAAATTGTCGTTACTGACAGAGCATGCATTTTAAGGGCAATTAGTGGAGCGAGACACACAGAATAACTTATCTGGTCAATTAGACAGCATGAATCAAGTCCAATTAAACTGAATTAAATAATTACAACAGGCAGGCAGTGAGAGAAAAGGAAGAGGAAACAGAAGTTTAAATTCAAGTAAAGCATAAAGGAACAAACTCTTCTTTTAAAAATGTGCCACTTCCTTCCTCTGTAAGGCCGATTATGCAGTCAGAAGAGCCTACAGAGCAGGTTTACCTGGGTCAATGTTGCATCACCTGAGAAAGAAAATATTTCTTTGTTTCCCTGTTACCTTGAAGGAGCTGGCAAACCGCAGGGAGCCTTTGGAAAAGGACTGGGCCTGAGTGAGTCGTCCACTGAGTGCCTGCCGAGGAGACCATGATAATTAAAAACAGCACAGTAACCATGAAACACACACAGCTCACAGCTATGTCACACAATGTCACACGTTGTGTGTCTAAAAGCTTTGAAGGTTGTAGATGTGTGTGACTCAGCACCAATCGGTCCACAGCTCCCAGTATGAGCTTACTAACGCAGCAGCTGCTTAGTGCTCTACTTTAAATTAAAAAAAACAGTCACATATGCAGGCTACTCTGGAATATCAGGAAGGCAAGGTGAGGAAGTTCACAGCTATCAGAGGTGGGAAGGAACATGGAGGTGGATTACTGTGCAACACACCTGATCGGCCCCCAACAACATGAGCCTGCTGCTGAAAGAGTGCAACACAAGGTGAAGAATTCTGTACTCTGCATGTTGATATTGGATTTGGTGAGAGGTTGACTGTTTTACACTGAAATGAATGAATGAATGAATGATTGACTAATGCAGGCTGTTAAATATTACAGCAATCTCAGACTCTCCGGAGTTTTATTTAAAGAGTCATGTCACCATCCAAATAAATGCAGCCAGGGGTCAACAAACAGGAACTGCTTTTCATTTTCTGCAGGTCTGCATGTGAGTTTTGGTGCAAGATGCTTTTTACTTGCAGATGTTAATCCGATGCATGCAGCTTTTGTCCTTTAGCTCGTCTGAATTTGCGGTTTCGATTAAAAATAAAACAAAAAAATAAAAATAAACAAAATGCAATCGTTAGCATTGACATCAGAATGCAGCAAATGTTAGTGAACTTCAATTGCTAATCAGTGTGTAAGCATGGTAATAACACACATTTGGACTTTTCTCCAGATATTTATCTTAATCCAACATAAAGAGAGGAGCTACTTTGAATTCTCCTGCAAGACTGCGTTCACAAATCCGTCAATTTAAAGAGCATTTAGCAGATTTTGTATCTCACACAACGACGCTTTAATAATCTAATAGTTCAGCCACAGTAAGTACATTTGGCGTTTATCTAAAAAAAATAATAAACCGTGCATGAAAATGACTCATCTGTGTTTTTACTCTCTCGATCGAGCTGACGAGAGAAAAAAAAAAAAAAGTTGAGCCGCTAAAAAAAAAAACAAAAAAAACAACTAAATTCTGCAAAACAAAGTCAAACTTTTTTCACCGGATGTTCCCGAATCTGTGTAAAGTTTGTAGATGAACAGCTGAGTACTTTTTTTTTTTTTTAGGATGAGTCGTTTCTTTGCCGATCACTACAACAACTTTACTTTCCGCCTCTGTGAATGGAGCCTGGTTTAACCTTGTCCTCCGCTCGGCGCTGCTCCGGCCGGGCCGGGCCGGAGCGTCAGTCCGGGGACGAAGGCCGGCTCTCCGGGACACCGCGGCCCGTTCGAGGGGACGGCTTCCCCGCAGGGGGTCGATGTAAACAGCGAGGAAACGTCGGTCAGTGAACTCACCGTCCGCAGAGCCGCCATGTCCGCTACGTAACGAGGATGAACCGGATTATCTGTCCGGGTGGAAACAAAAAACCACCTGCTCAACTTCAGTTCCGCTTTGAAACAAGAGACTCCTGTAAGGAAAAAGACCCCCCAGTATATATAAATATAAACTAAATAAACTACTTCATAATCCTGCAGGTTTTTTGTTTTTTTTTTTTAAATCTGGATTAATAATTTAACTTCACCTGAGCTGCTCTGTGTAAAAACCAAAGTTACGGTCAGAGAGGGGAATAAATGATTATTATAAAGTCCGGTTGTAGTTGGAGTTTTATTGGCTCCATTCTAAAGAGACAGGAGGGCGTGACAAAAGGCCCCACGTCATTGGTGTGTGTGTGTGTGTGAGGGGTGGGGGGTTACTCCAGGTCAAACAGGCTGAAGCTGATTGGATGATCGGTGGGGAGTGGATCAGGTCAAGTTACACAGTTGGCCCGCATCCCAAAACTGAACCAGGAAATCTGCGTTAATGTATTTAATCAACTGTTTATGTTGTGTAAGCAGCACAACTAATCGTTACAGTGATCAGCTAAAAAAAAAAAAAAAAAAATTAACAATCTGCTGAACCATCTGATCTGCAGCCATCAAGGGGGGGGGGGGGCGGGTAGATCAGAGCAGGTTGGAAGGTCGAAGGTCGTCATGATGGGATCTGACTCTTGTAGCCGTAGTTGAGTTCAGCTCCTCCGGTCAGCAGCAGGTCTATCCCGGTGCAGAAAGTGGCGTCGGCTGCGAGGTAAAGGGCGGCCAGCCCACACTCGGCCTCGTTGCCCATTCGACCCATCAGCTGTTTGGGAACGAAACGTGTCATTATCCAGTTTGTGACTGCTCTGTGTGTCTTTACACTCGGGCGGCTCTCGTCACAGTTGCTGCTCTGAGGCCTTCGGGGCCTGACGAGTACATTCCTGAAGTTAAACAAGACTCCACGTTTAAATAAATAAACTGCAGAGGGACCAAGACAGATTTACATATGAAGCCATGATTTTAGAGGCCTGGTCAGATATTTGACATTCTTCCATCATGAATAATGAAGTGAAGAGACTCTTTAGCAGCCACCGGTGCCTCAGAGGCCTTTTTCTGACCAGGATGAAAAGAAAACTCTGCCGGCTGTAGACATTTACAACCCAAAGGACACGCCTCAGAGAGTGGCAGCTCGCATCATTAAAACATTAACACAACAATGTTGATAGGTGCGAGTCGTTACAGTTCACTTCTCCGGGCACACAGAAACCGACGACTCTCTGTGCAGCAGGACACAGTAACACAATATGAACTTCTTGTTCCTCGTTGTGTTTTTCATCCACACCCAGACTTTCTCAGAGCCTGGTTTCTTTTTTTGACCCGAGGGAGACGATTTACACTATACTGCCAAAAGTATTCGCTCACCTGCCTTGACTCGCATATGAACTTATGTGACATCTTAATCCACAGGTTTAATGTGACGTCGGTCCACTTTTTGCAGCTTTAACAGCTTCAACTCTTCTGGGAAGGTTTAGGAGTGTGTCTATGGCAATTCTTGACCATCGCATTTGTGAGGTCACACACTGATGTTGGACGAGGAGGCCTGGCTCTCAGTCTCCGCTCTAATTCATCGTCCAAAATCTCTTAATATGGTGGTGTACCAAGAGATTTTGGACAATTCCATGCTCCCGACTTTGTGGGAACAGTTTGGGGATGGCCCCATTCCTGTTCCAACATGACTGTGCACCAGTGCACAAAGTAAGGTCCATACAGACATGGATGAGAGAGAGTTTGGTGTGGATGAACACAAACTCTTCCCAGAAGAGTTGAAGCTATTATATATTGGCAATATAGTGTATATCATTTTACTTCAGGAATTCAAGGAATCATTAACAACACAAGGTGAAAACTTCTACTAGACACATCTCCGCCTGTCTGTCCGTCCTTGTCAGATGTTAACGATGTAAACCTGTCATGGGGGGCCGGCGGCTCACCTGGTGACCTACTACCACCAAGACACACCCACAGCAGCCAAACCTGGCCCTTTCCTGCATGTCTTCCCTCCTCCTGACTTTCCTGTCTTTAATATATCTGTGAGCCGCTCGGATTTTTAAATTGAAAGCAAATTAATTTAGCTGACAAAAAGGTTTTCATTCTACTTCAAAAATCTGGTGCACATTTTCAGTTTCCTTAAAACATTTTAACAAAAAAAAAAAACCAAAAAAAAAAAGTATTTTACTAAACTAAACGTGATTGTTAGTGTCCACCTGGTCTCTGTGTGAGAACTCACCTGATAATTTTCTCCAATTTTAATGGCCGCCGCAGTGTCGGGATTCTGTCCTGCTAACTCTTCCCACAGAGGCGTCATGATGTTACCCGGAGAGATGCTGCAAAAGCCGGCAGTTATTAGACACCATAAGGGGGTTTCTAGTATAACTGACTACAAATAATAAAGAAAGGTAAAATAAACTTTAAAAAACTTCTATTGTAACAGATTTAAGGTTTTATGGCACTGATGATGAGATATGAGAAGTGTCATAATGACACACAGAAAAATTAGATCTTCATCATTTTCCATTCCTCAGATTTATTTTCTGACCCACACATTGCTGTTTTTAATTGTTAATTGTTATTTATCTTTTTCATAAATAAACTTGTTTATGTTGGGACCTGCCGGACTAAATTAACTCCAAATAAAGTAGTTTGGAGCAAAACACTGTGATTTCTCGGGTCAGATGTAATAATAAATAAAAGCTTTATTTGTAATCAAGTATTTTTTTTACACAGTTGCGTTTACTTCTCTTCCCTGTTGTTAAAGCTCAAAGGTAAAAAAATAAATAAATAAAATATATTAACTATGAGAACGATAGCTGTGAAAGCTCCTGTAATTAGAACCGATGGACTGTCTCAGCGTGACTCAAATGAAAATGTGAATCCATAAATCCAGCTGGACTCACCAGTTCACTCTCACGTTGTGTTGACTCTCGTCCACGGCCATCGCCTTTGTCATGGCAATGACTGCCCCCTGGTGGATCAGACATCCCGTTACAGTAATGCAACAGAGTCAATATTAAATAACTCAACATATATGCAGAAATATACTAATAATGGTAAATATAAATATATTTTTATATGAATTTGACATCTGGAAATGAAAGTCTCAATTAATAATAATAAAAACATTCCCTTTAAATAAAAAGCTTTACTCATTCATTGAAGCATTTTATTGGCTGAATTATCTATTCATATTTTGATATTTCTACATTTATTAGCTGATCCATTTATTTCATAGCTGTATTCATTCATTTGATATAGAATGAAGAAGTATCCAGAGTTTCCTGGATGATGGACTCGCCTTGGTGGCCACGTACGGAACAGCATCTTTTTGCCCGATGCTTCCCACCAGGCTGGAAACATTTATGATGTTGCCCTGACGCTGACGCAGGTACGGCAAAGCAAGCTGCAGAGAGAGCGAGACCTCCGTTAATTCAGAGGTCTTATGTACTCGACATACATCTATTGAAAAAGGATGTGCAATGTTTATTTAAGCTGCAGTGTGTTGAGCTCTCTGAACCACCGTCGGCAGGATTCATGGGGCAAGATTTACTTTAGAGGCCAAGTAGTAACTGATGAGGTTCAGATTGAGCAGGTCTCTGAACTCGTTTTCTGTCGTGTCATCAGTGGGTTTGTAAGGTGGGTCTGAGGAGAAAGATAAAAAACAATAAAGAGAAAATAAACAACAAAAAAACCCTGCAATGGACCGGTGACGCCGCCCTCGCCCAGAGTGAGCTGGGCAACCTGGAAACAGATAAGCGGTAGAAAATGAGTGAATGAATAAACAAACAAAAAAGGTTTTACAACTTGAACGTGAGACTCACGCCACCCAGCGTTGTTGACCAGGCAGTCCACGTGTCCGTAGCGCTCCACTGTGACATCAATCAGTCTCTGCAGAAACAAAGACACAATAAAAACCAGCGACCAACAAAAGAGCCGCGACAGACACCAGTTCACCCTGATGAGTGAGAGGACGCAGAGACAGAGGGGCTTCTGTTCATCCTGAACAAGACTCAGACGGTTGTCACAATAACGGCTGCTGTTTTCACTTCAATTTCTACTGTGCAAAAGAACAAATATAACAAATAAAAACATGTAAAACAGAAGTGAACAGACTATATCGGTGGTTCTCAACCTTTTTTGAACAAACGCCCCCCTGAGCTACCATGATGATGTGTGTCTGACAACAACATGATGTGCTACAGCCTTTGAGGATTTTGGAATTGAACGTTTATATCATTTCACAGTATCACAACATTTGAAAATAACTCCAGGTGTAGGTATTAAGCAACGTGGAAGAAAAATACCACCACAGCAGAATTTGTTGAAAATTTGTTTTATAGGTATTTAGAGATGCCAACAACATCATGCACACTTCCCGTGAACAAAAGTGAATTAACCAATAAAAAGACTGGAACCACTGGTGCATCAATTAATGCGCCTTAAACATGAAATGGTCATTTTCTGAAGACTGACAACACATGGCCTGGCAACAAGAAAAAAAAGAAGAAGAAGAAAAAAAAAAAAAGATTTTAAAAGAAGGGAACTATTAATTTTTAGTGGGAGCCCTGCGCTTGGTGGGCCGCTGCCAGCTTCTTCACGTCCGGACACTTGGACGTGAGTTTTAGCCAGAGCTCACCAGGTTCAGACGATTGTGATATTTTGTCTACATGTGAAGAGCTTGGCTGAATCCCTGTTCCACGAGATACGACGATTTGGCCCATAAATTTTGACCCAGACCGATAGTGTTAATGTTATTGTCAGTCGCTGTTTTTCTTTTTTTCCTGGAGTTTATTATGCATCTATTTTGAAAGCTCTTAAAAGGACACACTAAATCTCATAACATGCCTACTAAATCAGTAAAATGTATTGAAACACACATAAAGTAGATTTACACACACACAAAAAAAAAAAAACACCCCGGGAAACCATGAAAGTTTAAAATGTAGAGTTCAAATTAACTTTGTAAAAGCCAAGTTGTGCCCCCCCCCCCTCAGCCCTCACACTCCCAGCGACCCCGCCCCCCCAAATGTTCAGAAGGTACCGCCCCCGTTGAGAAACCCTAGATTATATAATGAAACACATGAACAAACAGCAGAACAGAAAACTGAAAGGACAGCGAATATAAAATGTGTCTAAATTTGAAATGGAGCCAGAGGGCACAAATCTGAAGTTAAATGGATCTGGGCCGACTAGTTTGGGGCAGAAAAACTGCAAACATTATGTCACATTCAATCAATCAACGTTGTGACTGGACAGACTTGAACGTTCTTCCTGTTGTGTTCCTTAAATCTACACCTGTCCACCTTTACCTTGATGTCACGTTCTTTGGTGATGTCACAGCTGATGAATTTGCAGGCACCTGGACCTGCTTTGTTCAGCTCCGCCTCCAGAGCCTCACCTGCTGCACCTGCAGTTACAGATCAATCTCATTTGAGGATGAAATTATTCAGAGTTCAGACATAACACATGCATCTGAAATCATGTTAATCACAAATTCCTTCCCAGCTGATGGCAAAGTCCTCTGACACATTAATAAAAAAATAAAAAAATAAAAAAATCAATTTATAATAAAATTTAAAATGCAAAAAGAGTTAGAGCAAAAAAGAATAAATTCAATATTACTCACTTCCTCTGGCACAAAACGCCACTTTTGCTCCATTTTCCACTGAAAACAAAAGATTCATGTGTTTACTGGGTCACCACCTGTTCTGAACAACAAACAAAAACAAACAAAACAACTTCAGTACCAAAGACTTTAACGACCCCTCGTCCGATCCCTTTGGACCCTCCGGTGACCAGAACCACCCTGTTGAGATAACGCAACGACATGTTGGTTAAATTTAGGTATTTTTCATCAAATAAAATAAGAAGATAATGTCGGATCGGCTGCGTCTTCCTTTCATATAAACTCAGCTCAAATGTCCAAAATCATGTGGTCTGCTGTGCTGCCTTCAGGGACCGCCAGGAGTGTTGGGCAGAGCACTTTATTGTTGCAGAAACAGGTCACTTAGGGGCAAAGTAGACATTTAGCCCCAGGGTTAAAAAAAAAAAAAAAAAAAAAAAGGGTGTGAACTTTGTCGCAGAAATAGAAATTTATTTGAAGATTTTGAAGGCAACACTCGCAAAGTTTTAGCGCGCACACACAAACACACACACAGAGAGGTGTAGGGTTCCTGATGTGTCTAAAATAACCTCAGATCCACATTTATATTTAATATACACTGAAGTGTTGTCAGTCAGGTCAAGTTTCTGGACAGCTGTTCTTGCCGCCTTCTAAATCTGTCATGTTTTAATCTAAAATAGATGATGACAGTGAAGCCTCAGTTTGTGGCCTCATCATGAACATCAACAGCCCCCCCCCCCCCCCCCCACATGAGTGTGTAAGTCCATGTACACATATGTGTTATGTTAAGACATGTATATGTTTAAGAAGTAGCAGTGTGTGTGTGTGTGTGTGTGTGTGTGTGTGTGTTGGGGGGGGTGACATTTCGGGGTTGCTGGGGGCCGAGGAGGCAGCGGTGCTTTTAGAGGGTCAAAGATTGAATTTCGACCCGACAGCATTTCCCTGAGAGCATGAGAAAGAGCAAAAGGGAGCAAGTGAAGACGGTGAGTGACCTACAAACAAGCTTAACCAACTAAACTTCACCCCCTGGCTGCAGATTAACAGAGTAGCAGCTCCTGAAGGAGCAGCCCCCCCAACCCCAGGCCCCCCGAGGCCTCCTCCTCCTCCTCTTCCTTCACAAACGTGGCACATGACGGTGGGACGATACTGAGGAGGGGTTGACTGACCATCATGATGACGGGACTGATGCACATACAGTCTCAGACAGAAGGAAGGGTCGGCCCTGAAGGCAGCGCGGGGGGGGGGGGGGACACACTGGGAGAATCATGGTCTGGTTCGATTGAGTGACATCAGATGGCGGACGGGTGAGACAGGGAGACCTGTCTGAGTTTGGTTCCCACTCGGTGAACTGGACATGGTGACAAACAGGTGATGAGCATGCAAAAATGCACATTTGTTTACAAAAATAGGCCAAAATTGGGAAAGTTTTCTTACAGATCTGCTTCATTTTTTAATGCCTTAGTCAATGTTTTCATCACTTTTAATCTACCAACTTCAATCATTACACAATTCATGTTAACTCACATATAAATCTTCCTGTTGTGCAGAAAATCGCAAGGTTGAACTCTCAGACGAAGGAGAGACAGGTGAGATTTAGATTTTCATATCTGCAGATTATAACGTGCATCTTGTCGAAACTAACAGACTAACACAACAATCCTCCTTCACTCAGATGTTCAGTTTGTGCTTAGACTGTTGCATATATGAGTATTTAATGTTCTTAATATAAATAAGTTGGGCAAAATAAAAGACAGTTGAATTAACACCTCTCTAAAATAAAAAAAATAAACAGCATGACTTTAAGGCAACGCAAGATTTGTTGCAGGACTGCTAAAACTGGAAATGTAATGTTTACTTGTGTGTGGTGACATTTTCTGGAATAGATGTGCAACTTGTTGGTACATGTTCTGGTTCCTTTAAACAACAAATTTATTACATTTTAATGTGTAATATTACTCAATATTTGACTACACAAAAATTATCCTTTAGAGATTTGCCAGTTGCTTCTAAACCTGTCTGCTCATCTGTCCCTCATTGTGTCTTTCTGGATGCCAGATTAACCCTGATTTGTATTTTTCAGAGCAAAGAGGCAAGAGAAGTGAAGTAAGATACAAAAAAATTAAACTGAAAGATGAATAATCAAGACAAAGGAGGAGGGAAAACCAGAGAGGCTGGAGAAGAAGACAAGCAGACGAAAGACAAGAACAACAAGCTGGAGAAAGAGAGCGGTGAGAAGGAGCCGAGCAGGGAGGCCCGGAGGGAAAACCGCCGCGGTCACTGGAGGAGCGGCTGGGCTCTGACCGAGCGCCTGGCCATCAACGTGTCAGGGATGCGTTATGAGACCCAGCTCCGGACCCTCGCCCAGTTCCCAGACTCCCTGCTGGGGGACCCCCAACGTCGACTTCGCTACTTCGACCCCATGAGGAACGAACTCTTCCTGGACAGGAGCCGCGTCTGCTTCGACGCCATCCTGTATTTCTACCAATCGGGTGGGAGGCTGCGGCGGCCCGCCAACATCCCCTTGGACATATTTATGGAGGAGCTGCACTTCTACGAGCTCGGAGAGGAGATCATCGACCGCTTCAAAGAGGACGAAGGCTTCCCCAAGGAGGAGGAGAGGCAGTTACCCAACAATGAGCTGAAGCGTCGCCTCTGGATGCTGTTCGAGTATCCGGAGTCCTCCAGCGCGGCTCGCATCACCGCCATCATTAGTGTCATGGTCATTGTGGTCTCCATCCTCATCTTCTGCTTGGAGACGCTGCCCGAGTTCAGGAATGAGAAGGAGCTGAGGGAGGTGAGGAGAGCGTACATGGTGCTGACACATGCAACTGATAAGAGGAGGATAGAAAAAGGCTGCAGATGGAGGTTATGTGAGAGCCAGATGAGTGAAGACACAGGGAGGAAGCTGACAGGGTGCAAAGACAACAGAGGTTAACACTGTGAGGAAGTGATGAAGTGAACATGGAGGGTCAACAGGTGCTGACAGGTATCGCTTGACATCTGACAGGTCACCTTTTGCAGCACAGGGTGAAAACATCTTTATCTCTACCATCAACACTGAGGGAGGGATGGTGACAGAAACCCCAAAGCTGAGGAAAAGGAAAGTAGAGAATTAAAAACCCAGGCCGGCTGATAGACAGCGGAAGGCGAGGGCGAGATTATTTTGGACTTGTCGTTAAATCTGATCCACTCCGATTTAGGGGAAGGAATGAAGGACATAGGGTTAGCAGTTAAACTCGTGGTCGAAAAACAAATGGAAGAAAAGAGGAGGAGCAGACAGGAGCACGTTGAATGGAGGCTTAGAGCTCAAGGAGGCGATATCACATCTTCTCACGACACCCGGGGACGACTGCCAGAGCCAATAAATGCATTTAGACAGAGTGGATACCTCAGTGATACTGAGAGGAGGGCGGTAGAGTGGAGGGAGGCGAATGTGAAGGCAGGGAAAGGAGATGAGCTGGTCTCACGTTACCCCCCTTGGAGATCTAAAGGTCTATATATAGAGGAAGGACAACCCTAAGAGCGCATCAACACATAAACGAACGTCTGTATTAATAAACGGTGTGACTCACTGGCTACAGGCTCTAAACGGCATGGAAAAGAGGCTCGAAGATCAGCTTTTCCGATGACCAGCGCAAAATGAAATTAGCCTCGCACACTCTACGGTAGCCCGGAGACGAGGCGGGTTGTGGAGGTCCAGGTCTGTGACACGCAGCAGCAGTAGCCGTCGCAGTCCTCCCATCACCACCAATGCTGCTCCATTTCTCCTAAACGTAAAAAGATACGCTCACATGATCAGAGCATCAGATGCTTTCAGATGAAAAAACACTTTACGTCCCCCCTTTAGCTCAGAAAATCACTATGTAAACACCTACTAAAGGTTTATAACAGACCATGTTATGGTCTTATGCAGTGAGTGGAAGCTACTGTAAGAAGAGATGAAATGAAAACACAGCTACTAAAATGACTGGCAAATCTCTCATGTTCACGTAGTGCTTTAAGGTGGCAGATAAAGGGGAATTAAATAAGCAAGTGGTACCAAAAAGATGTGCTGTTGAGAATGCAGAAGGATCACGGCTCAGGAGCAAATTAAAAAATTTGTTTCTACTCACTTACCTCTGGTTTGCATCTATTTACTGCTCTTTAGTCCTGCAGATATGTGCCCAGGTCCTTTTCATTTCTGCAGTCAGCCTAATACGTCATCAAAGGTTATAGGGGGTGTTTGTGGCGTGTAAATCAATTAGGTACTTGTAAGTACAGGTGAGGAAGATGAGGTGAGAGAGATGGGAAGTGATATAAATCAAACACTGTTGGCCAGACTCAAACCAGGAATTTTCCAGTTAACGGTCATCACAGTAAAGGACCTTAAAACACTTCCATATTGGTACAGTACAAAAAAAAGGGGGAGCAATATCCTGAGCAGAAACTGATTTGGGCCTTTAGCCGCCTCTGAGTTACACAAGTCAAGTGGGTACGTTTCACTTGTTGCTATCCCTCCATAACAGATCAGAATGGAAACACGGTGTGTCAGATTTGCTTTTAACATGGACTTGGGCACGCAAACTGACCTTTAATTTGCAACGACACCCTTAGCTGAGCTGGGTCTTTCCTAAAATGGATTTCGTAAGATTTGCAAGTTCGTGCTTCATACAGGCACAAGGCTGTTGGACAACATATAAACATAAATATACAGAGTTGAGGACAATATGTGCAGCAAGGCTTTAAAAACACTTAAAGTAACACTATCTAACTCGTTAAAAGCCACTAATGCTGAGTCATTTCAAACCTGCACCTACTTCCCAGAAGAAACGAGCAGCAGGGTTAAATGAAGTGTCAAATTCCTCAGCCGTGGCGGTGTCTATGTGTAACACAACCCAGAGTCACGAGTGCAAAGTTTTTTGTGTGTTTAAATATAGAGAAACTGATTTATATAAAAGTCTGTGAAAAAAAAAAAAAGCTAGAGGGGGTGAAAATGGAGAGGAGTGAAAGGTTAGCACAGTATCACCGATCTCACAGGCTCGATCAAATCCTGATGACAAGTGTCATACTCCAAATGTGCTGAGGACAATTTTTCATAATAATTGCGTCTCCTCGCTCTTCCTCCGGCCTCCTCATGTTTACTTCATCTTTGTTTTGCCTCTGTTTATGTTCTTTTCCATGGAGCTATTTCTCTATTGCCCTACCTTTTCTTTTTACTTTCATATTTACTGTTCCAACTCATCTGTTACGAACAAAAGATGATAAAGTCTGCAGCTCATGTGCTTCTATTGTTACAAATTTAATAATGTCTCATCCATCTTTTTCAGCAATTCACCGTCATACCTCACCCCACCATCGCTAACGAAACCATCTTGATCCCACCTGGCTTCACTCCGTTCCAGGATCCCTTCTTCATCGTGGAGTCGATTTGTATCTGCTGGTTTTCATTTGAGCTCATTGTGCGCTTCACCTGCTGTCCCAGCAAGACGCACTTCTTCAAAGACGTCATGAACACCATCGACTTCTTCGCCATCATTCCCTATTTCGTCACCATTGGCACGGAGCTGGCCAAAGACAAAGACACGCAGCCCTCCATGTCTCTGGCCCTCATCAGGGTCATCAGGCTGGTGAGGGTCTTCAGGATCTTTAAGCTGTCTCGGCACTCAAAGGGTCTCCAGATCCTGGGCCAGACCTTGAAGGCCAGCCTCAGAGAGCTCGCCCTGCTCATCTTCTTCCTCTTCATCGGTGTCATACTATTCTCTAGTGCTGTCTACTTTGCTGAGGTCGACAGACCTGACACGGCGTTCACCAGCATCCCTGAGGCGTTCTGGTGGGCGGTGGTGTCCATGACGACGGTGGGCTACGGGGACATGTACCCAGAGACGGTTGGGGGGAAACTGGTGGGGTCCATGTGCGCCATCGCAGGCGTGCTCACCATCTCTCTGCCGGTGCCCGTCATCGTCTCCAACTTCAGCTACTTCTACCACCGAGAGATGGAGTGCGAGGACAACACGGAGTACCACCACATCTCCACGTCCCTCTGGGAAAATGACAAAGAGGACGAAGACGAGGAGGCCGATGAAGACGGATTGGACGAGGGGCCCGAACACATGGGAGATTATGCACCCCTGTACGGGCAGAGCGGCAGGGGTATCTGCCCTCAGCTCAATGGGAGTCTTCTGGCAGGACTTTGTCCTGGACAGGTGGCTCATGATCAGTCAGGAATAAAGTTCTACCTCCAAGAACCTCTGGTCACTCAGGTCTGACGGACGGACAGACATTTTTAAGACTAAAACCCCAAATGATGCCTTGTCAAGAGAAGGACAGAGCTGCGACTGTGGTACTGTAGAAATGTCAGAATGACACAGGAGGAAACACAAAGACTAATTCCTGTTTCACCTCTCATCTGAGCAGGATTTCTATAATTTACACTTTCGCATTGTTATATTTGACACACAGATATACAGTAAGCATCAGTTTTTTTCTCAATAAATAAATAAAAGGAGATCCTTGAAAAACCCTGAAGGTGGTTTGAGAAAACTTACAGCTGTTGTGAAGACAGCTTCCTCAAAGCACGTTTAGCACAGCTGGAGAAAAATATTTATCCATCAGCTGCAATAAAGTAGATTTTAACAAATTTCTCAAGTTTCCGTCCTGTTTATTTTTTTAATCTTATTATTATTTTTTGGCCATTTGGCCACCCCAGAAATGGGGTGAAGAAATGCAGGTAGGAGGCCAACTTGGCTGGCAATTGAACTAAGAGTTGAACCTGCCCAGAGCTTTTGCCCCCACATGTTATACACCCCAACAATTTGGCTATTTGTTTGTCCCACAATTCGGTTCAGATCCATAATGGCACAGGTTTGATACGGACACATCTAGTTCTAAAAGAATCAATATATATTAAATGGACCCACTGATGGCCTAAAATTTCATTTAATATGATTCCTAGAACTTTTTTTAATGATAAAATATTCAATTTATCTAAAGAACAGGGTAATTTCCTCAAACAATCAGTTATTGAGAAATTAAACATTTTTTAATGACCTGCGGTGGTCTGACTTAAAACCCCATCTGATAAGAATTAATTCAGTTGAAATAACAATACTGTTCTTTTAGCAAACTTCCAAGAAAATTAAAAAAAATGATGCCGTAATCATAAACCCCGACTAACCATTTCAAACTGACTGATGTGTTATCTGGATGTGTAAAGTTTCAGCTGGCAACGCAGGTTAGGCTGATTTACTGTGCAACAGATGGAATATGTTAAACTCCAGCTGGAGACAGGAATATTTGAGAAAGCTTGAAACGTCTTCACATAAAACTGAGTGTTGTCAAACTCTGCTCGGATCTAGTCTGAAAAACAAAATCTGGGGCCACACAGACACAAAAACTCGGAATATTAAGCTACAGACTGAATTTTTGATCTGATCAGAACATAAATACAGATATCCCTGAGACATCAGACTGTTTGCAGATGTCTCTGTTGCCAAAACTTTTGAAGTGCTGCATGCTGGGAACCCTTTCACTGTAATTTTCAACTGTGCTATTCAAAGAAGTGAACTCTGATGTCATTATCTGTTCCGTCGCACAGAAGCTAAACATACAGCGACCGTTGCCGGTGTTGATGCCCTGCACTTGTCAGGGTTATGTCAGAAATGCGGTGCTGTAATCTTCCGCTCACAACAGCACCAAAGAGATCGCTCATCGGCCGGTGGTGGTGCCGACAGAGTTCATGCGGTTGGTCAAGAGCCAACTTTTATGCTACACACTTATACGCTGTAATGGATACAGCTGGAGAGATGTACAGAGAAAGCTGATCTCAGGTCAGTATATCTGTTGGGGCCTCCAAGTGACATTTCTTTGGTTAGACCGAATGTGATCAGGGGCTCGTAGTAGCGTGAGGAAACATTGTAGCTTTTGTTCTTATCTTTGTTTATCCTGGATGATGGTGTCGAAGGGGGAGCTGATGTTGAAGGCAAAGTTCTCGATTTGGTTTCAAACAAAGAGATCGTGAACACAAACAGCTGACACTAGCTTCCTCTGCAGGACGGCTGGGGTCAACCTTGGAGGTCAGACATGTAGAGAAGAAGCTCAGAGAGCAGTCGTCGTTTCATGCTTCGAAAGGAGCTAGTTGATCTCTCAGGGCAATTGGAGGTATTCTAGACAGACCCAACTGGTAAGATTCCCCTGAGTAAACCCAAAACATGCTGGAGAGACTATATATCCCATCTGGCTTGGACCATTTTCCAGTATAAATCCCTTTGGGAGAGCCCGTAACTGTGATGGGCAGTTTTTAGTCGCGCCTCCTACAAAGCCAACTTGCTCGAGGCAGGTCAAACTTCTGGAGGAGTTCTTGGGAGAACTAGCTCAGCGTCTTATGGGCGTGGAGTCTGCATTATTACATTACTACATATTCTACATTTTAATATATATGTGTTCTCCTAAAAGAGCATATTTTAGCCAAATCTGAATAATGAATTCTAACTATAAATGACTAATTCTTTGATGGGAGTTCATGCAACTCCAATGGTGAAAAAATTTCAAAGCTAAGCAGAACCTCCATCAATACTGTACTGATCAGACTGATTCAGAGAGGTCATCAAGTCCTTAAAGGTTTATCATTCACGTCTTTTGACAGTTTAGTAAATTATAAAGCCTTCTGTTGGGATGAACTTTTTATCATCTTTTGTTCGGCCTTGCATCCTTCACACAGTTGACAGTTCACAAACGGTGGCTTCAGAAAGTATGCAGACCACTTTAGTTTTTCTCGGTAAATTACCCTTAATTACTTACCCTTAATTCATTACCTTGTAGAAACCCTTTGACAGAAATTACAGCTTTGAGTCTTTGAGGGCAAGCCTCTACAAGCTCTGCACACCTGGATTGGGGCAGTTTGTCCCGTTCTTCCTGGCAGAGCCTCTCAAGTGCCATCAGATCGGTTGGGAGGTGTCTGTGAACTGTTTTCTTCAGATCTTTCCACAGATGTTCTGTGGGTTTTCAGTCTGGCTCTTTGTCTGGGCCAGCCAGAGGATTATCCCAAATCTTCTCCTGCAATATCTTCTTGGGCTGTCACGTTGAAAGGTTAACTGGAGCTCCAGATATCTCTATATTTGGCAGAGTTCATCCTTCCTTCAATTCCAGTTTCCTCACACTCCCATAGTGTGATGCTCCCATCACGAGCAATTAGCACCTCTAAAATGAAGGCCTGATAGACGGTTTCTCTTCCAGCAGGTTCTCCAAACTCTATTGGGATGTTGGGACGACAGTTGGGTTCTTCTTCTCTCTGGAAGAGTCCTGGTCGTTCCAAACTCCATTTCGCAGTTACTGAAGGACCCCAATATTCTGAACACCAGAAGAAAAGAATAAAGCATCTGCATCTGCAGTCGAGCCAGACAAAAGAACCACTGATAGCTTGACGGATTAAGGCGACTGAAATTTTGGTAAATGTGAAACTAATAACATCCCATAATGTTGTCGTCATATGATGCCAAAAAGATTGAACATCTGGACAGAAAAAAAATAACATGTGGTCATAAAGTATGTGCCAATAGATTTCATCCCTTTCCCCAAAAATTCCACAAATTATGTGATTGGAAGATCTGGAGAATGTTTGATATAGATGGATGAGTCTGTGAGCATTAATAATAATAAAAACAGTGCGTGGATTATGTTGGCATGAGAGCTTTTTGGGGATTTCCTTTTTTAGAATACCTCTCACACCTTGAATTCATTGTACTTGACATGGATTCAAGGTCACTGCAAACATTTAGTCAAGTATGAAGGAGATGAATGTTTAATTTTCACCGACACAAAAAAATGTTTTCACCCTCAAATTAAAGTATAAGCTCTGTTATGTCTGCGGTGATGTGCCGTAACCGATATATTTATATTCTTAGAATACACACACACACTATATGTGTCTGAATTTTATTTAATAAAGCTCATATTTTATGCCTCATGTCATGGATTTCTGAATTCCTTCCACATGACTCTGCAGTGGCTCTGCTGAGAACGTCTGCAGAAATCTAAACAACCTTTTAAAAGCATCGCACGGCATGTACAGAGTATTATTAGGAGGTGATGCACACCGGATACTGTACATCAGTGGTCCTTAAGTTTTATGGTCAGAAAGGCTTTAAAAACTCCTTGAGATGAGTACGATCATGTCACCAACTGTATGTCTGCTCCTCTATGTGATGAGTGATCCTGCCTCTAGATGTCAGACTGTGGTTTTGTTTTTTTTTTTTTTAAACAGCGCCGCTCCACAAACCAGGACAGTCGTCCCACTCCTTCTGCTGATGGATTTAATTTACTCAAATATGACATAAAAGACTCCTGAGTATCCAAATACATCGTCTTCTCATCTTGAAAAGATTAACTCCATTTATTCCATATGATCCAGATGAACTGAGTTATGATATTTTCATTCCACGCTCGCAAAAAGACAGACACATTCAAGTTTCCGAGGAAATATACAGATATTCAACTCGCTTTTCTAAATGGATGAATTACAGATGACCATGTGAATAAGCTCTATTATGAAGAAATTATGATGTCCAACTGGTGTCAGATAAATCAAAAAAATTAAGTCATTATTTCACGTTAAAAAATGTAACTTTAAAGTCACAGCTCCTTTCAACGCTCTGTGATAGTTCACTGATTTAACTCTAAATAACAGTCACTTTGCAGCCGCATCCAACATCATATACAGTCCTTAAACTAGTTTAAAAATTATTCTGCATATGTCAAATTTCAGTCTAAATTAATAGAAATCTTAATTTTAATTTAAGCATTCAATATTATGATAATGACACATTATGGGTAAAATAATTTGTCTACTAATTGATTAGTTAATCAAACTAAAACAAATGTTCATCTATTATGAAAATGAATAATGTACATATCTTAAAAGTCAGTTTTTTACCATTTGTGTTTTAATATTTTTAGATATTTAAAAGATTAATTGACTATTCAAACAAAAGTTACTTAACTTTATTTTAAATTATTTTTAAGACAACTGAACTTGATTTTAAACTTGTTGATCTTCAGATAGAAAGTAGTCTGTAGTTATTAATTGTCTTAAACCTCCTTATTTCACCTCTTTCAAGTTTTTTAATGCAATTTTCTAAATGTCAGTTTCTACGACCAGGTTTGTGTTTATCTGTGAATTATTTAGTTTGAGGTCCAGTGAAGGAATCCATAAGAAAATGACTGATTGCATGAATGACAGGAACTAAAGATGAAGGAGTGCGTTTTGAGCTGCAGTAAAGAAAAAAGGTTTTGGAGCAGATGACGCTCCTCATACCCCCCCCCCTCCGTATAGACACAGTGCTCTCCATGGCTGCAGTGATTAAATTCCTGACCCCCTGTCACCTCAGATGGTGTGATATCCCCGTGTCATGTGTTGCAGGAACAGCTCTCTCTCTCTCTCTTTCTCATTCTACAGATTACATCTTCATTCCACAGAAAATTGCCTGAGCAATCAACTTTCAAATTTCCCATCAATTCAGGCAAGCTTCTCCCCCCAGTGTTGGCTTTCCAGATCTCCAGGTTTTTCTCCTGTGCAGAATTTCACCTTTTCCCCCTTCGCCTCACGCTCACTCCCGTTCTCCTCTCTGGCGTGCAGCGACCCAAAGCTAACGTCAGTCGTGCTCGCAATTACCCACAGTACCCTTATGCTGTCTGGGAAGAATGAAAAGGATTGACGTCTTTCTGGCCATCTGCCGCCCTCCGATTCCTCTCCCATCACTCCATCTCTCCTGCCTCTCCCATCTCTAACGATTCTTTGAGAGGATTAAGTGTGTTGGTATCTCGGTGCGTCTTTGTCTCATCATTGTGCAAGCGCAGCCGCTTGTGTAACATGTCCATTTTCGCATGTGTGTCTGTTGCAACTTTTCCATCTAGTAATAACTGTCTGTGGGATTTCTCCTTTGTCTTTGGACGACAAACACTGACGCACGTCCCCTTTAGAGGACAAATCCCCCCACAGATTGTTACTTAAACAGCAGAGAAAGCACAGATGAATCATTAGAAGTTATTTTAAATAAATCTCTAAGATTTTATTACATACAATGTGCACACAACCTGCGACTCTGCAGGTTGTGTGTAGACTTAAGGATGGTGGGAGGCATTTTTCATGTAAAATGAGAAGCAATTCATTGGGACAGAGGAGGCTGATGAAGCTATTTTACAGCAAATGATAATAAATGGCAAATAAAGTCTAATAAATAGTAAATTTAAACGTACAACAAAATTAAAACAGCATCTTCCCTACTGCTTGTCATTTCAGACACCAGAGCACAACAAGAAAATACAAACCATACATGATATAGACAATATTAACATCGATGATGACTGCTGCCAGGGAAAAAGAGCTGATGTGGATGGGAAATAAAGAAACGCAAGAGGTGATATTATTATAAAAACAATGTCTGCTGGTTGTGCGTTTTTATGTCATTTACCAGAACCTGTCGAATTCTTCAGGTCCTTTAACGGAGCAGTCTGTTATGTTGGGATGTATAGTTTTTATATATGAATTACATGTTTCTGTAATGCTAACCTTAGCTTAGCATGAAGAGAGAGGGAAAAAGTTTGCCTCCCTTTGAAAGTCTGAAAGTGACAAAAATCCACCTGCTAGCACCTTTAAAGTTATGATGGAAAATATTCAACCAAAAACCAAAACTAAAGTCTTTAATGATCTTTAAAACAACTATGACAACATGCAATTCAGAGAATTATCAGTGTTATTATAACCATTTATAAGAACCTTTGTCTCACTCATCTTTGTGCTAAGCTAAGCTAATCGCCTCTGGTTTCATACCTACTGTAAAGGGAGTCAGATCAGCATATTTCCCAGTATGTCAGATGATTCCTTGAATTATTATATTACTTCTTGTCAAGAACCATAAAGTAAGAGGAGTAGATGAGTTGAGTGAAGAAAAACTAACCACTGATGGTTGTGCATTAAGATGCTGGTAACGACAGCAGCAACGTACTTTTCTCATCAAGAGCAGGCTCACTATTCTGTGATATCAGGCAAGTTTAAAGAATTTCAGGCATACAGGAGCATTTTAAGTTTGGTTATAAAATGATAAATCAACACAGTTATAAAAAGGAAATGAAATAAGTATACTGAAGGAACAACTCTCCAAACTCTTCTGCAGAAACCCAAAGAGCAGAAACCTCAGGGCCGGTTTTCAGGAATGTTAAAGCATGTTGTAATTGCAACATTTTAAGATCTATACCTATTACGCTTGAGCTTATCAATCATTCCTGTCAACACAGAGCAGTGAATTCAAAACAGATATAAGCAGTATTAATGTAACCAGCTGGAATTCCACTGTGGGAAAATGCTGTTGTAAAACAGAAACAAATTGACGGGGAACTTTGCGGTGGTATGAATCCAATTCATGGCAGGTCGCCCGGTGGGATGGCGTGCCTTCGATCATAAGCAGTGTCATCACTCTCCTCGCCATCACTTACTTCATCCAAAACCCTCTCCTCCTCTTCCTCGGTTTCGCTCTCCCGTCTCAGTCGCTCCCTTTCTCGGTCTCTTTCCCTGTAGCAGCGAGGCAGTGTTGGAATCTGAGACAGCAGAGACGCTCAATGAGATGGCCGCAACTTTAACAAACGTACACATGATTAAACATAAAATAATGGGGACCAATCAATCAACCAATCAATTAATCAATCTCCTTACCTGCCTACAAATCCATTCATTCAACCACTGATAATTATGACAAACTGCATCGCAAAACACAAACTCTACCAACCTAACTGTCTATCTATCTATCAAAATAAATTCTTCTTATAAAATCTTTGACAAGCTGCATCTCAAAACAGAAACTATGACATATATTTCTCTTCATTTAAATTATTCTTGCTCTATAAGGAGCAATGATGATGCTACTGGTCTTAAAACCAGGGTTTTGAAAGATCCTTTAAATAGGGCACACCGTATCCTAATCTACTTTATTATTTGATATATTGTTTCTTAAAGTATTTGGATAAGTGCTGCAGCAGATAAAATGAGTGCCCTTTGGGTACGTTGATGTTTTCAGTGTTCACTGTATGTTCCTGTTACTTAACGGGCAATCAGACCAATCTCAAATTCTCTACCAAGTAAATGTAAAGTAGCTTAGTGAAAGTTGACAGTACAAAAGAGAAGAAGCAGGGTTGGGTGGATACCTGGTTGTCATGGCTGGGCAGGGCACAGTAGCCCGGCTCTGTCCTGTGGAGGAGGCGTGGTGAATGAGTACGGAAAGGCCGGGGAGAATGGGAGCAGACGGAACGCGGGGAGGGAGAACGGATGGAGCGAGGCGATGGAGATCGGACAGAACGGGATGGAGAGTAAGTGACGGAGTGGGACTGGGAGAGGACGTGGCTGTGGTGGTTCTGTTTGGGTGGTCGGGGGGAGCGGGGAGGAAGCTCGGGCGGTTTGAAGGGGTCGACCAGGTCCATCTCCGTGAGGATCGGCGGTGGGGGGATGAAATCGAGCTCCTCCGGTGAAAGTATCTGCATTTCCGCCGCGTCAAGTTCAGCGAGCTCCACCTTGGATAAGTGGTCCACGATTCCGGCGCCGAATGAATCACCCACCACATTGATGGAGGTACGCATTCTGTCACTGAGTAGACAAACAGCGCCAGAGTCATCCGGGGAAACGAAAGAGCCACACCAGTGTTTTCCAAATCCCCGTGACAGATTTAACTCAACAAGCTCCTGAGCAGAAGCCAAGATCATTCATCACTCATCATCACCCACCACCTATCAGACACCTGACTCACAGCAGCCAGTCGACGGCGATGAGCAGACTGATGTCCTGGGTGGGCAAACCAACTGCAGTCAGGATCAGGAGCATAGTCACCAGTCCAGCACTGGGAATACTAGCAGCTCCAACGCTGGCCAGGGTGGCGGTCATACTGTGAAGGAGAGACAAAGATGAATACGGAGTGTATGTTCATCAACCTGATGTCCTTTACACACTCAGACAACCTCAGAGACATAAAGCCAAAGAAAATACTTGTAATATTTTGTGTACTTCAACCACATTGCATTGTGTGCTTGAAGAAAGACTACAGTGAAGGTCTGTGTCTGACAAACAGTTTCATGCCCATATAGATTGAGGACACGCCTGATAACAAGTTTAAACTGGCGCTGTAAAGTTGCATTTTTTCTTTGAATTGTTCTCGAACAATTATAAAAAGGCTCTGCGTTCTTGACAAAGGGGAAAGAAAAGGCTTTTCAGACACGCAAAAAATAGAGTTAATTCATTCCATGAGCAGAAGGCAAAAAATGTGAATATTTCAGTCAAAGGACCATTGTGAGGAACGCACAGACCACGGTGATGTCAGACTGTGGCAACAAACAGAAAAGGCAAAGGTCAAACCACATTTATTAGTGTGAATCACTGATTCTCTGGGTTGGAGAGGCAATCAGAGAACTCACCGAGATCTTTCACTGCTGAATCAGCAGGCCAGCCCGGCTGAATGTCCGCCAATAAACCCAATAAACTTGGCGTAAGAGAGTCCTGAAAGGTGGTTGATGCCATGTAGCTTTAGAATGAAAAGGTGTAAATACATTTCTTTGCTAACTGTAGGATTATTAAAATTCAACTTCGTGTAATTTTATGGTTCACACTGCAACAATCTGGTTTTTATGTGTTAACTTTTCACATATGCGCTTGTTTAAATACAGTCTACACGTAAGAAAAAAAAAGTTTACAGGTTCTTTTAAGGTTTTCTTTCCACAACAAAAAAACATCTCTTTTGTGTCCTGACTTAAATCTTCTTCAGTGCTCACATGTGATGTATGATGTGTCTGCAGCATTCGGGCTGTGATGGCGCCCGATGTGACAGCAGGCCAGTCGGACACTGCTCTAAAGCGCATTCTTACTGCTCGTCAGACCTCGAAGCTCCGAGTTACATCTCAATCGGCTGCGACAATTTACAACACCAAATCCCTCCCCACCACGGGAGGGATACTTAGTGGGGTGTTTTACACACCACATGCGGTTCTGGTTTCAGAACAATTTCGCCACAAATGACACAGCAGTCCGACGGGACTTTTGAAAATTAGATCTTGGAATTTGGTGGTAAACAGCCATTGATGAAAGACCTATAAAAAACAACTTCAAAGTCCTGAACATAATTTTTAACCCGCAGCCACAAGAAGCAGCGTCTGGTCCAAATAGACTGGTTCCAATCAGATTTAAATGGTTTGCTGAAACCTCAAAAATGAATACCTCTTCATTGTCTTACTGCTTACTGTCTTGCAGCGTTTCAAACGCAGTTCGCTACCTTGTACATTGATGCAAGTCACAGAAACAAGTCTTTTGAGTTTCGTTTACATCGGGCCCTTATAGATTTCTACAAGGAATGATTTCATTAAAAGCTGGAGTTGAGCTGCGTGTGGTCGTTGGCAACCATTTCAAAATAAAACTCTAAGCAGTTAAAGCAGATACTTGCCCCAACTTGCTACTAGATTGGTGCCAACTCCAATAAAATATTGATATATGTACTTTCAGATTGGATGTACTTTAACTTCTAGATTTGGTAGATGATGTAAACAACAAGATTAGATAACAAACAGCTTGTCACGTACACCCATGAACATAAATCCTAACAGCTGAGGACTATTAAGCTTATAATGCTTTCAGATTCCCCCGAAAAATGTGCAGAGCAAAAGTTAACTAATCAGTGGATTGTTATCGGAAAAAATAATAATACAAATCTGAGTAAGATAAAATATTTAAGGCAGAGGCTTCCTCACTGTTACGCACTTTTCACGCACATAGACGTATCTATGTACGTGACCTCTGACCTCCAATGTTGTTTTTTTTTGGCCTCTTCTGGCTTTATTTAATAGGACAGGAAATGGAGTGAGTGGGGAATCATCTGTGCCTTACCTGACAGTAACAATCTGTCCACCATCCAGGCTGATGTCGTTCATCTGGGCGATAAAGATGGCCGCCACGGCTTCATACAGGGCCGTACCGTCCATGTTGATGGTAGCACCGATGGGCAGCACAAACCGAGTCACCCGCTTATCAATCTTCAGGTTTTCCTCCAGGCAGCGGAAGGTGACGGGTAACGTCCCTGCGCTGAAGACAGAAGGCGCCGCAAGATGGCCAGTTAGAAAAAACAAGAAGAGAGGTGCAGATGTACAAAGTGTCTGCTGAAGGACATAAAATAGGCAGACAGGTGGTGACAGACAGAAGTGTAGAGGTGATGAGGGAGGTGAAGGGGTAATGGTTAAAAAAAAAAAGCAGCAGAAATTGGAGTCGACTGACAGCCTCCTCCTAACAGCTGGTGAAGGCCACTGTTGCAATCCTCCAACATGTGAATGAAAGGAATTTGATTCCCGGCCCTGCTAAGCTCGGGTCATAATATAATTAGAGAAAACGTTGATAGGATTACACATATTCACTAAAGCCCCTGTAATGTGCCAAAATGACAGTTGGTTCCAGCAGGAGTGAAGAATGGCAGCCTGGCCAAGCCGAACCAAGGCGAGCTGAGCCAGGCAGGCAGGATGCAGCGCGGCCAGTTTGGCTGGTGGCGGCTAATCCACAGGCTCAGACACTCACAACACGTGGACACGGACTTGTCTGCGATAGCCTGCACTTACACACATTTGGCTTTGGCGTCCTGATTTCTCGATTCAGTTGCTTTAATACAGATTTTGCCTTTTCACCCTTTTAGATTTAACCCAAATAACTGAACGCGAGTGGCAGGCTTCGCCAATCAATCACAGCAACTACAGCAGCTGCTCGAGGAATAGATGTTGTAAAAGAAACATGTGACACACGTGTTAACACATGCCCAGACAGAGAACTTGGACTTGCATTGCACACACACACACACACACGCTTCCTGCAGGCCGTCATACCTGCTAGCAGTGCCCAGAGCAGTGATCCAAGCCTGGAAGATTCCAGTGTAGAAAGTAAGAGGGCTTTTTCTGGTGATACCGAAGAATATGGCGGGGAGGATCAAGCCGCCGTGGATCACCAGGCCCACAATGACGGTTAACATGTACATTCCGAGCTGTCTCGCCACCACCTCCAGGTCCCCAATGGCTGCAATCTTCCCAGCAATCAGAGAGGCAATACCAACAGGAGAGTACCTGAGCACAGAGAAAAACATCAGAGCTGACGTGGTTTCAATAAAACCGGAGTTTTATTTTCTATTGGTCTCTATTAGCTTTTAAAGCCATGTGTTTTTAATTCCTTATAGGACTCCTGCACATTTACATACGTTGGCATTTCCAACCACTTTGACAAAACAAAAGCAGCTGAGAGAACTCATGGTTCATATTTCTGGTCACAGAGTCAAATCAAAACATTTTAATCTCCACATCAGATGAATAAGATTTTAGTGATCAAATATCAACATCTGAAATATCAGTGTCACATTCTGAGTCAGGATTCAGTCAAACCTGAAAACACAGACACGACAGCACCATAAACCTACTTGAAGAAAGAAGCTCCTCCGTAAATAATCCGGTGATCTGTCAGTATATAAACTAAATTAGTGTTTTCTAAAACGTAAACAAAAAAAAAAAAAGTTGGATCCCACAGCTTAACTCACTTAAATCTACATCAACATGTTTCCTGTTTCTTGAAAAACTTAGTTTATGTCTGATCTTATCTTCTTGATATCTTTCATCCAGAGCAGTTCCCATCACTGTGTGTGGTCGACAACATATCTGACGTAAACAGAGTGGAACTGACTGATAAAAAATTATTGGGTACGTCTGCTGATTCGATTGTATTTGGAGTATTTCTTGCTTGAATTTGCTCATTTTATTTTGTAGGATTTGTTATTTGTTAGTAATTCATTTTCTTAAATACTGCTTAAAGTGGGCATATAAATACTTTTCAATAATTTATTGAATTCTTGCATATAAAGCACTTGTGTTTGTGCTTTGTTATATATTTGTTGTGGGTTCTAAATAACTGAAACATCAGATATTGATTTTATTATATAATAACCGTGATTTATCAACTTGATCGACTTATTAATCATTTGGTCTATAAGACATTAGTAAATAATCCCAGTATGATGCAGAAAAACTTTATATTTTAAGAGCTGGAGTCATTAAATATCTTATCTTTTGAATTTCCCTTCGGAGATTAATAAAGTATCTATCTATCTATCTATAGACTATCAATACTCTAAATGGTTGTACATACATTTTCAGTTGATTTATTCACTATTTGTTACAGCTCTCATGTATTTAAAATGAACCAACCTTCACCTCGTCAAACTCAGAGAAAAGTGTTTGTGCTTGAGGCTTGAAAATGAAAGCTGAACCCCTCTCCCTCAATTGAAGTCTTAAAAAGTAAATCTTTATATTCTTGAAGTTGCCGTGTGCGTGTGTTTACTTGCTAGAGTTTTAATAGCTGTGAATGAAGATGAATTTTCCATAACAAAGATTAAAAAAAACAACAACAGTTTTTTCCCTTTGCGTTGGTGTGAAGTGTCAAGCCAACACCCAATCAATCATAATTCATCGTCAAAGGACTCCTTTTCTCCATTTGAGGACATGACACATTCTTGCATCTCTGGTTTCCAGCTTTGAAATGTGCAGTTGTTCACGAGCACAGACCACTGCCTATATATATGAATTAAAGCGGTGTTCCCCTTTAAGCGCTTCCTGGTCTGAGTCAAAGCAGGTCTCATCTTGACAGCGGCCTGCTCTCTCAGGTCAGCTGCAGGCTGAACCCCGACGCTGGCATTAGCTGACAGTTGTTTGGTGGAGTACGTGGCGTATATGATCTGATGGATGTGTCCCTCGTATGATATGCGTTTCTGTATACACTGGACTCTGTGCTTGGCTGGCTCCATAGGCCCATGAGTAATTTGTTTATACTGAGTGAGTGATACGAACAAGGACACAATTCCTTTGGTGTCCAGCTGCACATGTAGATGGCCTAAGGAGAGCTGCAAGACAAGCATCCAAATGTTTCTTTTCCAGCCGCCTTCCACCTCTCCCCTCCTTTTCTTTCCCTTCCCTTCGCATCCCAGCTCTGATTGCCACTACACCCTCACTCTTCGCGACTATCTGGGGTCCTGCGAAGCCTCAAGGCGTGCACCGCTCTCTGAAGGCATGCTCTCACATGCATCTTTCCACGTCCTGCTGTCCCTCCTGCCCGCATCTGCGTTCTGCTTTTCTGCCAAGTGTCTCCTTTGGCGTTGGTGGATCCATTACATTTTGGAGATCTTCCACCACGCCTCCCCTGGGAACCAACAACATTGTTCCGGGGCCCTGGCTGCTGCTACTCTCCGGCATACCACAGACTCCAGCATGACCCAGGGAAACCCTCTCTCTCCCTCCCTCTCCATCTGTCTGTGTCTTTCATTAACACACTTTCTCCCTCTTCCTCTTCCTCTCTCTCCTTCTCTGTCTTTTTTTTTTTTTTTTTTTGTCTCCCGTTCACCTGATCTATCACTGTCAATGACTTCCTTGTGTGGTATCTCCAGAATGTCAAAGCAATGCAGCCGTTGGCCAGCATGAGCTAAAACAGACACATGTTGCACATGCACAGAAACACAAAAACACATGGGGTGAAAAAGAGACACTGACCACATGATCAACGAAACCATCGTCATAATAATCTCATTGAGGATGTTGAAGAAGTCACACATGATCTTCCCCCGCTCGCCCATCCTACCCATGCAGATCCCGAAGGTGATGAAGAAGCCGATCAAGCCTTGAGGAAGACACAAAGCAGCACATCAGCAGAAACTCCAACATGTCGGTCAGTGAATAGAAAGAAAAGATCATCTCACCAAGGACGTTCATGCCCCATTTGTATTCCAGTTTCTTTTTGTTCACTAAAATGGGCTCAGTCTGATTTGGTGCTGCAACCGGGACCTTCTTCAGCACCGTCTGAACCTGGAGGGGGGACAGACCCATAATCAGAAGGTTCAGACTAGAAATGAACTGATCTAATTCCAGCTCACATGAAACCCTGATATTGTTTATGTGTATGGGCAAAGAAAAAGCTTTGCAAAGACCAGCATTTAAAGAGGGAAAAAGAGACTCTCAACAACAAAGAGAAAGGTTAAAAAATGAAGGGCAATCCCTTTCTGTAAAAGCAATTATGCCCTCAAAGGGTCCCACATGAGGACAAACAAAAGAGGCAGTAAAACACAGAAGCAGACAGGACAGAGAGAGAACTGGAGAAAAACGCAAAGACAAAGAGGGAAAACAGCATGTCAAGAAGAGAGGAGAGAGGGCAGGAGTCAACAGAACTGTCTTTCACCAGCAGATGCATAATTGTGGATAAATTAGGATGTGGCAAGAGAGGCAAAAAGATGATGACTACCTAGACAAAGTGGACATTCAAGACAATTATTCAAATTACAGGTTTAAACTACTTTTGAAGGATCATTTTGTTATTCAATTAATTAAGAATTTGTCAGGTCAAATGTCCAAAATAATAATATACCAGTAGACATGCTGGAGCCATCTACCTTCTCTTCTAAGTCTTGACAAAAAAAAAAAAAAAATCCAAATTAACTGAAAAGTTGAGGTGTTTGTTGATCTGGAAATTTACACACTTCAGGACTACACATGCAGACAGGGCAGCCTTGGCCTTTTGCTCCTTTGGAAGCTAAAACCCTGTGAAGTAACACATGTAGAAAACATTTTGTATGAAGTTTTAAGGACGACTCGACTCTCCAGAGAATCACCAGTCGTTAAAGTTTCCCCGCAGCTCCTTCATTCTGTCACTACTCTCTGCTGCCTTTGTACAGACATGGCAAAAATCACAACATATGTGGCACTTTCAGCTTGCTCTTCTGACTGCTTTATTTCCTACGTAGCTTTTTACCTCTTCGGCCATTAATAAAACAAAGCTTGGACACAAAAAAGATAATATTATATGAAAGAGATCTGATTTTCTTAATTTTCTAATTTCAAGAAACAGGCTGGTTACGAAATTACAGAAACTCGGCTTGAAATTTGAGCTTCAAAGTTCATTTTAGGATATTTTTTGCAGCTTTCTATAGCTGTATTATATCTACAGTGAGACAGAGAGAGCAAGGTTGTGGAGAGAGAGGAAAATATAGGTGACTTGCAGCAAAGGGTCAAGGGTCAGATTCAAACACAGACACCTAACCCCTACCCACTGGAAACCATTTTAAGACCGGTCTGCATCACTAACATTCAATGATCAGAGCATAAACCAACTGATTTCTTTTTTAAATCAAAGTTCAATGTAGGAAACCAGCGGTACCTGTTGGAAGCAGGCCTGCACCAGGTTCTCAGGGAAGAGGTTTCGGATGAGGTCGAGGAAGGCGTCCAGACTGCTGACTTCCTGGTTCTTTGGGGCAGCGCCCGCTGGGCCTCCCCTCAGTTTGGGGTTACCTGGGTGGATGCCCAACACCAGGATGACCCCCAGGATGGCAGCGATCACAGTGGTGGACATGTAGTACACCATGGCTCTACTACCCATCCTGCCACTGGAGCGGGCGTCTAAACCAGCCAGGCCTGGAGGAGACAGGCGGCCGTTAGCGCCACATTATTCTGGCACATAAATCTTGCCCTCAATAAATACACTCTATACACATGTGTTGATATGTTTCTCCTTGTGTTTCAGTGTTTATTTGTGTTGTGCCTGATAAACAAATACAATCAGTATAATGGGTAAACCCATATAAAAAAAAAATTAATAAATTTAAAAAAAAAAACACACACAAAAAAAGAATTTACTCCAAACATTGATATAAGATCGTTAGATCGACAACACGCTCGTGTTTAGCATGTCTGTGTAGTTCACCGACAGCACATTAGTGCTCTAACATGTGGTGATCATTAATCAGTGAAGCGGAGGCTGTAAGGGACTCGTGTTAGAGGTATTTCATTAATCTGATGTTTGACATGTTCCCATGTCTGAGACATGTGACAGAGAACCAAGTTCAAATACTTTAACTTGTACAACGTGGCTGTTGATTTGATTGAATTTCTGTTCATTTTCTCCATAAACTGGCCTGTTCTGCATTTGTTTATATAACTATGGTCAAAATGATGTATCGTGAACGCAGTAACGTTTAACTGTGAACTGTCCTCAGCTCACATACGAACACCGGCATGTACAGTTTACATGCTGATCTTTAGATTTAGCATCTCTTTATAAATCAGCGTACAGTTAATTACAGTTAGTCAACTAACTAACTGACAGTGAGGTAAACCCCACTGGCCTGTGCATACTATAGATTGATTGTATTGTGTGTGATTGTGTACCTTTACACATGTGTGTAGTGCCACACCTGTAATGAGACTGGAGATGATGAGAGGCAGGATGAGCATCTTCAGCATCCTCATGAGGATTTCACCCGGGAAGGAGATCATAATGAGCACAGAGCTGTCCTTCACATTCGTGTAGCGCAGCAGCATCCCAAATACCACCCCCATAACAACACCTGAGGGGGGGGGGGGGGGGGAGTCCATTAAAGGAAAACAACACTACTTTTCTTAAATGTATGTATTTGGAAAAAAATAACTATTGTTATAGATGCTATTAAATCAATGAATCATTATTTTACTGCAGTCATTTTGCTAATTAGGTCCCCATTAGTTGGAGGATCTGTTCAGTCCCTTTGCCTCAAAATGCTTCTCATTAGTCTGGTTCCAGCAGAGCTTTATAAAATCATGGCTAAATGCTCCGCTGCATACTTACTTAGATTGGTGCAATATATCAGTCCCAAAAATCTGAAATATCTAAAATAGCTTTCAAAGACCTTATGCTGACCGATCTTCAGTTTATAATTTATCGGCGGACACACTGACCTACTCCTCTGGGCCCCAAACGCTGTGTTGTTTTACATCTGACATGAGAAAGACCTCTGACTGATGAGGAGCGACTACTTCAATGTAAACGGATTAAATCTGGGTTTAAATCTGGGTGACAAATAACCAACAAAAATAACACATTTCTTGGCTTTACAGGGCTTTTTCTTTTTTGAGGGGGCTGCAAAGAACAAAGCTACACAGAAACAAAGAAAGTGTTTATAGAGGCAGACTAAAGAAGACAACAAGCCTCTGATGTCTCGTGGGAAAATTATTGCGAAGTCTGTACATTTATGATTTGAGCGTGCTAATATTTTCTGCAGCACAAATGTCCATAAAATTGACCACAAATTCAATTCTGTTCATTCGGTAAAGAATGTGGGGAGTTTTGGGGATGTTTAATTATGTTCACCAAGAGCTGAAATCTTAACTTTTTTGGTCACATTTTTCTTGAAGCCTTGAATTTTTATTCCGACTACATTCCATTTTAGGGTACAGAAGCCAAGAGGCTGCACATCCTGGCTTTCCTGGAACATGCATACCCATAACAGTGAGTCCCAGCAGCAGGTTGTGGGTGTTGCGGCTGCAGTGGCCTGCATCTTTATACGCCACGTCTGTGTTGTCATCTCGCTGGTTTTCTTCTTTCTCCGTGTCCTTGTTTGTGTTGGACTGGTTGGCTGTGGACTGGTTTGTCATCCTGCCTGTGGAAACAGTGGGAGGAATGGGTGTTACGCTGGGAGAACACACACTTCAACATCCTTTAGCACACACTGGCCTGCATAATATCAAGTGTTAATGATGCACCCATGGCTCTGACTGATTTTTCAAATGTGAAGACTGGATTGTTTATAGACCATCTTAACATAACATTCCCATCTGGTGTCTAGTGAGGATTCACATTGTTGTCTTTCTGGGTGGCTGATTCTGCTCTTAAATGGGGATTTAAGACACCTACCGCTCACTTGCACAGACAGTAAGAATGTCTTTTGAGGATTTGGTTGCGGTTCTTAAGGGAAGTAAAGAAGCATAGCTTCAAGCAACGCAAACACAGCAGACGATGGCTCAACAGGACACAAAGAAAGAATTCAAGAGATGTAATCTGCATCATCTTCTAAATGGAAAAGGCACAAACTGCCAGAATCTAAATACAGACAGAAAATATGGAGTTGCTGATAAGAGAAGCAATATAGTAGATGAGTGTAGTAGAGAATGAGCCAGCTAACAGCCTGAAATGTGGCCCCTGGCTGTCGGTCCACATCTGACTGACAGGTTTGGCAGGCTTTGACACAGACAGAGTGGAGGTTAATTAATGGTTAAATCTGTGTTCAAAAAGTACATGAAAGAACAAGACAGAAGCTGCAGCCAGACCAACATTTGCTCAGGGAGGGGTGTTTCTTTGCAGACACAAACTGAGTTTTTGATTCATACAAATATCTGCATTATTTTAGTTTTGTGTGTTACTATGCCAAAATTTACTAATTAGCAATAAATACTGGATGGATAAGACAAGATTTTGGCTATAAATCATGACTGCGCTCCATTTGGTGCCTATGTTTTCTTCCATCCAGTGGTTATTGAGATATTTCATCCAAAACCACAAATGTCAACCTGGCTGGAGAAGTAGAGTAGAAGAAGATAAATATCATTAGGATACAAAGTCTAGGATCTTTGATCTGACAGCAGAAACAGTGAGGGGATCACAAAGTTAGTGGACTTTATCCTCTGAGGAAAGGCTGCACAGTTTTATGGCTGTCCATCCGAAAATTGGACCGACATACCAACACTGTCACCCCAAGATGTCTAATATTTTTTTACTGATGAAATTCTAATGGAAAAAAGTTAAAAACTTGGGTTTCTGTCATTTTAACACAACTTGATCATTTTGAACTCTCACCCTTGAGCCATAAACACCTGTCAGATGTTAATAATTATCACACAGTCTATTTTGGCTGCTGTGCATCAACACAGGAATCTCAGTAAAGCAATCAAATTTCCCTCCAAGACAAAGTCATCACCTTCAGCATGCATAAAGTCGTGTCCACTGTCTCATAACACTACACAATTCTACTTACCAGAGACCCCACCGACACTCTCTAGACATTAATCGCATATAAACACATCTGGAGAGCAGCACAGCTATGCCAAATCCTTGTCAGAAGTATGAATGTCACATTTACAAACAGTCTGACTCCGTGAGACAATCGCAACCAGACATGATTATAATCCATCAGCTGAGCAGAGGGCATTTTCTGCAGCAGCAGAGATGCAATTGCACAAATTCAACAAAAAGTACAGTAGACAGAGAACAGGGGCATTAAAAATGTTACCTAATAACTTGTATGCTGTCACGCTTTCACCTCCACTCTCTCATCTCCCGCTTCCCTTTGCCATTTTTCTGCCCTTCATTATAGTCTCTGCAGCAATCACCAGTCCGGACACAAAGGCAGATTGCCTATCTGATCTGAAATGTTGTATTTTGGAGGCGGAGAATGCCCTGCCAAGTTTCAATTGCACAGATATAATCCTCGATGAACGGTGCATTGAAGAAGGGAGGGGGAGGAGGTTCCACTGTTGTAGTCTTCATAAATCCTCTTTCCAATCCTAATGTCATTCTTAGCATGAACATTGTTCGGTAACATCAGTCGGTCACATGAACTTCATTTGAGAGGAAAATGGGGCAAGAAAGAAATTTAACCATTTCCTCTATAATCACTGTTACGAATAAAATCCTGCCAAAATGTGGTGGATACATGTTCTTCAAAATATGATGAGGAAAGGTCACAAACTTTCCAAAAATACAATAATACAGCAAATATAAGGCTGCTTGACATCCTCTCTATTAAACCTTTGTTCACTGAGCAGGTCAGATGGAGGCCTTGAAGTAACAAAGCAACAACACGTGTCCTCGGAGGAGGGTGGTGCTGAGGAATATAAGCTGCAGGGACATACTCAAGGACCTGAAGCCTTTCTACAAATCTGTCTTCCTTCCCCAACAGACAGATTATTTTCCTGCTCCAGGAAATGTCAGAGCTGCCTCAAGATGAAACGTAGCTGGCCTCTAGGAACCAGATCTTACTGGGCTTTCCTGATGTCTCCGGTTAGCTGAGGAAAACAGAACCTATTTACAACCCTTCAGGGTAGAATGGGACTTCTAAGTTTCTAATGTCTTTCCTGAAAAGAAACTCAGCAAAGTACGAGAAACAGATGCTGTTTAGCGTACTAGAGCAGCGAGGAGAGGAAAGACTGGTCACAGGCAGGTCTGTTACATCAGCTCTGAATCCCTAATAAAACACAGCAATCCAAGTCAGTGGGTTCAGCCCCTTTGGTCAGGCAGCTTACAGTAAATCCTAGATTTCACAGCAGCCCAACACAGATATTACTACTCCACCAGGTAGGCTACAGATCAGGAGGCATTCCCCTTTGATGGGAATGCCTAATCCCTGCCAGAGCATTGGAAACACATGTTAGTGATGACCAAAAGGATGAAGGTGAGCCAAGTTTTGAGGAAAGAAACAAGGAACTAGCCCCCGTTGGTAGACTAGGAACATGCACCTGTGGGAAAAACACAACCGCAAGACAAAAAGTGTACTGCAGCGACTCTCAAAACACTAGCAACTGGATAAACACGGAGGTCCTCAATGTAAATACTCTGGAAGTCTGTCAGTTGTGTGATCATGACCTACGCAGTTGCGTGATAACCATCACAATCAGTCTCCACATGCAGCATGTACTTACTACACTTCTTCTTAATCGTCATGGTTTCCAGGAGGATGGGCCGTGATGACAGAATGACTTAATCTCCCAGAAGAGCAGGCTTTGATTACTGTAAATGAGCCCAAGCTGCTGTAGATAAAAGGTGCACATACCATCAGAGCGAGACACGACACAGCTGCCTCACCCGCCAGATCTCTGTCTGGCTGTCACAGAATCGCCAATCCCTCTACTGGTATCCACTTAATGATCCAACCAGGTCTCTAACCAATCGTGGATGTTAATTCAAGATCAGACAGATGCATGTTGGCTATAAGTCGCCATCCCTCCCAATCTGTCTGCTTTGGATCTTAACTCACAGTACAGGAAGTTTATTTCTGACTCAAAGTCAACATAAGTGTCTGAATGTTCCCTGACTGCACCTGCACTCCACATGTTATAGCAACTAGAAGTTGAGACTAAATAAATTATTCTTTAAAAAAAAACAAAAAAAACAAACACCAAATAACATAGTCCAACATCCCGGCAAATTTACAATCTCCTCTAAAATGCAACCGAAATGTCAAGCTGCGAAAATACACTGGGTCTCAATGATGAGTCTTCTTTGTTGATTATTCCCATAATTGACTTCTTTTTTTACATTTCATTGACTATACTGAGTGAAAATAATTGCTAGTTAGCCTTAAATGCACTGATTTTAGTTTGTTAGAAAGTTTAGCTAGTCTCAGACGACAGTAATGACAATTACTGATGGGACGTATACAATTATGAGCCAGTAACATGTAGCTGTATGATAATCTAATAAAACAAAGTGAAAAACATAAAATAAATTTTTTTTTCACACTCATAGATAATAAATTGCTGACAGAAGAGATTAAACTAATTTCCTTAAATTTGGAGTATGTATTATAACATATCGTTAAGCGCGAAACTGCATGTGTGTGTGTTTGTAACTGTGTGCTGGTGTGTGTGTGTCTCAGAGGATTATTTCCAGTAGTTGATTGTTTGGTGTGAGCTTTGCAAAGGGATCGAGATATAATCCTCACCCCACCCCTCCATCCTCTCCTCATTCAACAGAGGGAGATCAGGATGGTCACTGCAGCAACACAATGCTGAGCTACAACGCATTACATGATGTGCTGCGGTCAAACGCACAACTGGTTAGAAATTAATAAATATGAAGATTAAACTGCAATCTTAAATTGAAAGTCTACCAATTTACTTGTTTCCATTTAAGAAAAACATTATTAATATTCAATATCAAAAACGAAGCAATGCACGCCTCACTCAGGACTTCTTCAGAAGCCCCACCCCTTAAATGTACCGTATGGATGATTATCGCCAAGACTATGGCCACATCTAGAGCATCTTATACAGCTTGGTTGTGGATACTCTTTCTCATAGCTGAGCAAACCTTAACCTGTGAAAACAGCATTTTGAATGATCTTCATTTTTAAACACACACACACACACACACACACACACAAAAAACACACATATATGTGCACTCACACAGTAATTCAATACTAACTGAGGCTTGTTTGTTTGGAAAACCAACAATTTTTTGCTTTTTTTGCTCACATGTTGTAGATGCATGACAGTGTGAAGCGCAACATCTCTCTCAAACACACAGTCCCGAGTAGAGTGCTGCCTAATTCAACATATGCACTGCCACTAAACACGTGTGTACTAAACAGCATGAGGGTAAAACGATGCGTATTAACCCTTTAGGTCAACGTCAATCAGAGCTGGACTCTCATGAGTCAGTGTGTGTCCTCACGTCACATATCCTTTCACCGCCACTTCACTGATTCCTGTTTTGTTTTTTTGTTTTTTTGATGATAATAAATACATTAGTCAGGTAAATGTTTCAAAGTTGAACGGATGTTTGGAGAAAATAAAAAAGGGAACAAAGGAAGAAACAACCAGAAAGTTTCAGGAAAAGGATTTGTGCGTGTGTCATCGCCAATATTTGAGATTGAGTCGACGTGTAATGTAAGTAAGAGAGAAGGCTTGACCTCGTGTGTGAGTAAGTTTCACATGTGTTTTCTGATTTAGTCCTGCATCTGTGTGTGTGTTTGTGTGTCCACGTGTCCAGCCCCCCCACTGATAATCTGAGTGTATTAATCTGTTGTCTGAACTCCTTAAGCACAGACTGTCTATCACATCTGCTCCCTTCACCCTTGTAAACCGTTACTATTTATAAACTCTCTCTTTCTCCTCTTTTTCCGTTTTGATCCATCATCACTGCCCGTCCATCGATCCTCACTCCAGCTGGACTGAACTTCACACACCTATTTCCCTCTGTACAGTAAATCCACTTTCTCATCTGCCAAGAGGCGCCTTGTAAATTCCTTAAATCTCCCTAATCCCTTTCTCTCTGACAGCAGACAGTGTGCAAACACAATGCTGATAACTGACAAGATATTGACACGACCCACACACCGAAACAAGAAAATTGAAATCACCTCTGGAGCAAACTTTAGGGAAAAAAAAAAAAAAAAATCAGACAGCTCATTTTAAATCATTGGAAAAAAAAATTAAACTTGACACAGTGAGCCAACAGACTATAAAAGACCATAAACGTGTGTGAAAGGATGCTGAGAGGTGGAGTGGAAAAAATAAATTAAAAAAAATTTGGGGATCGGGCTTACCTGCTGCGTGATGCTGTCTCCCATCCGACAAGAGCGAGGCATCGGGGGAGCGATGTGGAGAGAGGAGGGATGTGGAGCTGAAAGGGGAGAGGGGACGGGAGGTGAAGTCACAGTCTTTGCGTCATCTGAGAAAATTTGCAGATCAATACAACAGCTTGATGCTCTGAGCGTCACCATCCCACCTCACCCCCCCACCCCTATCGCTGCCTCATTCACTGACTTCCGTCAGATTCGTTTACTTTCTCTTATTCCTAATTGTGAAAATGACACCATTCATTGACAATTTCAGGAATTTCAGCAGTACTGTCTTATCAAGGAGGGAGATCTGGAAACCAGTGCACATGGGGTGGATGGGGGGTGTGCCTGAGGGGTTGTAATGGTTACCCTCCCTTCCACCGGAGGGCGCTATGGCTCTGCCCTGAGTGAATAAATCTGTACAGTAGCCTCCCTCTGAGGGATCCTCTGACAGATATCAGTGTCAGTCCAAAGTGCTCGGAGGCCCGTGGGCGGAGCTGTCACATACTGCACATTCAAGGCTCTGGCTTTTTCCATGAACCATGACACTTTATCAATACACAGAATTACTGTGGAGATGAACCGATAAAGAGTTTCAGGTTTGTCGCAGCAGTGGTCCATTCAGCGACCTGTGGCGATCAGGCCTGTGACTTGATTTATGAGCGTCACCTCGCAACTGTCGATTGTGATGTCGCATTACAGCGTGACTTTACAGACGTCATTACGCAAACACTCACCGGTGTGGTTTGAAACTGGTAAATACATGCAGGACCAAGACTAGATGATATAAACCATCTTTGTCACACAGAAGTGCTTGTTGGGAAAGACTATTTTTGATTGGTTGATTGAATCTCTGGTTCTATGTCACTGGATGCCAAGTCTCCTCTAATTTTAGTTACACAGGATGCAGATATTGCATTTATGAAATATTTAGGTCAGTAAGACATTCATAATGTCACTAATATACTAATTTTTACTGCTGAGCATTTAAAAATCATTAGAAAAATGGTTTTACACAGAAACTACATTGTGGTTAAGAGCACATATTTTCTAGTATTTTCTATATTGATAATAATTAAACCTTTAATGGAAATACTATTTTAAATGAATACAGTTGTGTTTTGCTTTATTTATTATCTGTTAGACCAAATCGGTCCAATAGGTGCACAATAGGGAGTACATAAATTAAAGTTTATGACTACATTACAGCGAGCTCTAAAATATTTACTGCTTAAATGGGGGTATTAAAGTTATTATTGAATGAATTTAGTGTATTATAAAGCACAAACGCAACCGAAAAGCACAGCCACACACACACACACACACACACACACACACACACCAAGTCCCACAGGAGTGACAGATGGAGAGGGGCAGGATGGGAACAGGGGTTTGTACAACTGGGCCGGTGCCTCCATTGTGCAGTAGGTGCGCTGTAAGTCTATCCTCTACTAATTGCCAGAGCAGTTCAAACACAAAGTCTGCCTCTGAAATCCAACCCTGTGGGGTGTTGTACCGTGAGTAAACTTTACAATGTGTTACATTTTTCCCTTGACAAAAAAAGGACAAAAAATAGACTATGGAAGAAGAGGTGAGGGGATGTGCAGGAGTGGGGGGGGGCACGGGGCCGGGTGAGGTGTGGATTCAGTCAGCGAGGTGGAAGACGTAACTGTAAATAGATCTTTCACTATTTAGGCTGCAGGTCTAATCCGGGCGCATCCAGACTGCAACGAATCTCTGACAAGGGAATGAAAGTGTAGCCGCTGTAGGTGGATTGAGTCCTGTAATGAGACACCGAGGAGGGACAGATAAGGAGACGAGGAGGAGTGATTGAGAGGCGATCTGGGCAGAGAGGCAGCGAGCTGCTGTAAGAAGAGAGGGACCGGCGATGCAGATGATGTAAATAAGACGAGGAGAGTGTGCGAGGACTGCGTGGTGGTGTCCGAAGCCGTTTCATAAACTGACAATCACCCGGCTCCTGCCTGCGTATGTCCAACATAACGCAAAATCTAAACGGACAGACTCGGCGGCTCAGGCAGACTGCCAGGTAACGCAAACGCACCAGCTTGACTTCTGCGCCCATCTGAAGCTGATTCTCATTAAGCATTAAAATAAATTACCAAACTAAGCCCTCCACTCCCCCTAATGAGGGCTTTGCAGCTCCGATGCTCTCATATTCCTCCACCCGTCCAAAACCATTTTCCTGAAGGTGAACATTCCAAACACTAATTTCAGTTTTGCGCAGGAAAGACTTGTAGGCGCATGTGTTGTTTGTTTGTCAGAGCAGTGGTGTGTCAGCTCAGGCATGTATATGTGTGTGCGCATACTTTCCTCACTGTGCATGTGTGTTGTTTGTGTGTTTACGTGTGGTCTGGCTCCAGACTCTGTCACTCATCCTCTCTGACCTTTAGTAAGCTGTGAAATTTAATTTCAGGCTTGGGTTGCTTTTTCTGCACACTCCTACACCTGTGCCAAATATGTCCGTGGGGCAGTTGGACAGAAGCTGGAGCGCTGCAGCCAGGGAGACGTCTAAAACAGACCGAGGGCCCGACAGACAGGAGGTGACACATTAATCCCCCCCCTCATAAATCCCCCTGGTGAATGACCTCACCTTTGACCCTTCCCTACCTCTTTGCCACCATGGATGGTGACTGGGGCATTTCCAGGAGGCTCCGGCTAATTGGGTCAGATTGCAGAGAAAAGCACATTACGCTCTGAAATTGGAAACATATGCAGCTACACCTCATTGTGTATGTATGTGTATGTATGTGTGTGTGGTAATAGTGGTTGTAGAGACCAGAGTTTAGGAGGAGGAGGAGGAGGCCGTGCAGCTAAGTAGGTGAGCTCAACAATGAAAACTAAAACTAATCAGGTGGAGGGAGCCGAAGAAGAACGATGGAGACATTCAGAGAGCGTGTAGATGGAGGAGCAGATGAAGAAGGCCTGTCCACCAGGGACCTCAGGGAGGTCTTGATGTTTGACTCGGCTGCTCAGTTGTGAAAAGACAGACTGTTAAGCCACACCATGACGGCTGAGCTCAGTTATTTGCAATAATTGCTGTAATAACCATCTTCCAATTACACTGAGATTCCCGTTTTAAATGGAGGAGGATGTCCAAGCTGATGTCTGACGGCACAGAGTGTGGGAAAGATTCAATCAGAGGAGTAGGTCGTTGTAAAAGTGACATCTGGAAACTTAAAAATGCCTGAGTGTGTTTTTCTAATTGAAATATGAGAATTGACTGAAAGATGTCAGGCTCCAAAAGGGAAGATGATGACGATTTTACAGTTATGACGCGTTTTATGTTCCCAAAGGTTTTGCAAGTTCTTTGTGTACAAGGTGAGACTGTGGGAATGTTGCTGTTTTTATGGGGGTTTAATAATAGTCCTAAAAATCTGGGCCATGAAAAACAAGAAACTACTGCAGAATGTTTAAGTTAGCAGCCGGTCGTGACATTTACAGGCTTTACGTGATTCTGGGATTAAGACAATCTCTTAATGCGACAAGTTAATGTGGTAGTATGAAGGAAAACTTGTTCTGTGAACGGAAATTGCTGCATTTACTTGTGAATGTCTGAATATATGCATGTGTCAGGGAGTGTGAGAGACAGGAAGCAAGATGGCAAGAGGCTTAGACATCAACATTTGCAAATCCCTGCCCTTTCAATTGTCGTCTTTATTTGACCGTCACTCCTGTCCACACTTAGCTAACAACTTTCTCTTGCTGTCTTTCTCTCTCACTTGAACTCTCACTGATGCACCCTGGGGCGGAAATATCTAAGTGCATGCAGGGCAAGTTCAGACAAAGAAGGAGATAGAGAGAATGGTGGGAGGGTTGAGAGGATTTGAAGCGACTGACACTAAATGCCAAGAGGGAGGAATGCCATGAGGGAGACACCAGGGAGTGTGTGCGTCTGTGTCAGTGTAGGGCAAGTTAATGGTAAATCTGGTAGAAGATTAGTGCTGCTACATTTCAGACAGCATGGTTAAGAGGAACACAGTGAAACGAGAAGGATGATCTGTGTGTGTGTGTATGTGTGTGTGTGTGTGTGTGTGTTTGCACAATCAGTCAACAGGGGCAAGTAAATCAACGCTGCCTTCCATCTGAGGGTATTCACAGTGTTAAATGTCTCCGTCCCTGAGTGAAGACTGCACTTTAGTCTGCCTCTCTATACAGAAGTGACCCGTTTTAGCGGCTTGGATTTTGAAAAACCTCTTTTCATGATCTCCCCTCTTCCCTTTCTGTGTCTCCTCTCCAGTCCCTATCTCTCCCATCCCCAAACTCTTTCATGAGCAGTCTCTCAGGGGCAGGGTTGTAACACAACCCTCCCCTCTTTTGTCTCCATTCTTTTCCTTATCCTTTCATCTTTTTAAACATTCAGGGGGAAAGGGGTTTGGTGAGATGGAAACCACTACTTGGTAAAGGAAAGAAAGAGATAGCATGTGAGAGAGCGCGAGAGAGAGAGAGACGGGAGGGAAGAGTCTCCCGTCTCTGCTCATCCGCCAATTTATGGCTCTCCTTTTCAACAAGGCCATTCAAGGTGGGAGGCTCAGTGGATGCGCTTTTCACGTGGGTCAATAGCAGTGAACCCTCCGTCTGGCCTGTATGGGGACCACTTATCTGCTCCGAGGACCCGTTGAACTGTCTGCCGGCCTGTGTGTCCTCCATAGACCTCCATTGTGTCTCCTCCGGGCCTTCGCTGAGTTTCCCCCCAAAGACCTGTGAGCGGACAGAGCAGCCAGTCACCAGCTCCCGTTTCCAGCCTTTCAACTTTAAAGGAGTCCCACACCGCCTGCGCTCACCCCACCGACACATACAGAGAGACAACCGTGTGATCATGTAGTTTCAATTAAAGCACACAGCAAATCAGCATACGACTGTCAACACTGATGAAGGTCTCATATAAGAAATATCTGAGTGCATGCAGGGCAAGTTATGACAAGGTACAGTACCAACCTCAATTTTCCCGTTGTTACTGAAATTTACTCACTGCGCCGTCTCAGTGGTCTGAATTTCAAGCAGACAACAAATAAACGAATGATAGAATAATTTGTAAAACCTACATTTAATTGACATTAGAAATGAAACACTGTTCAGAAAGTTCATCCCGACGCTGCTGTAGAAACTTTTGGTTGTATTTTGCGTTGCTCTTCCATCATGAGAAGCTGCCGTCTGGTTCTGTTCACCTAAAGTTTTAGGCTACCTTCCTTTTTCCCACCATTCTGATTATAATATACTTTCCTATTTCCTGCAGGACAGTATTGTCCCGATGATGCATCAGGGTGTGTAGTAACAGTACAAACAGAAGGTTTAAGTCTTCAATCTGTAGGAACTGTTTGCTTTAACTTTCATGGTTTCATTTATTCCCATTGTTGAATGAAAACTGAAAATTAAAAAAGTTATTAATTTCTTAGAAGGGCCTGTTTTCTATGACGCTTGACAATTCAGTTTTAGATCAACTAAACTTTTTTTTTTCCCTCTACTCAAATTAAGGTGGTTTTTCACAGGACCTGAACTCCACTCTCAATAAAAACTGAATGGATGTGACAGAGAGTGTATATGTGGATAATTATTTCATCACATTCACCACATGCCTATACAATGCTGTAAATTTGTCATAAATTTGTCATCACATTGGGTGTTTTTTTGGGGAGGGGATCTTGACGCATCAAATCACACATTATATTTAATTATTATGGGAAACGAGCCAGATTTTTTGAGGTACGTGCAGTTGCATGACAAATACGTGTTTAAAAAGAAAAAAGCAGTTCCAATGAATGTTTTCACTTTTGAAAACAAGTATTTTTTTGCTTCCTTTGTGTAGAAATAATAAAACCATCATCGGGGATGAGTCGGGAGATGAACCCTGGACAATGATGCTGACAGTAAAGTGTTAAATATTTGCATTAAACACTGGTATTCTGCCAGCGTTAGATTTCCCCTTAGCTTTTGATCGTGATTGATGCAAGACTGTTACTGTCAAACTAGGAGTCTCACATCTGAGGTTGTTACAGGACAAAGTATTTATAAAAAACAGCTGGTTTGGGTGATGATGGTAATTCAGGGGGGGCACCTTACGAAGCATTCCCCAGGGCCTCAAAATCAACAAGTCTGCCCCTGTAGAAATGTATGTATTGAATTGAGGAGTGAATTAAACAGAGCTGACTTAATTTTCATGCAATCTGCCACCGTCCACCGTGTCAAGTATCTCCTGAGTCATTTTAAACCTATTTTCATTCTGAAACATGTATTTGATGCTTTCGTACCACATTACATGTTTTGTTTTTGTGTGTAAAAACTCTCTGTAGATGCCAAAATACGTTTGTTTTTTTTTTCTGTCCTGTCATAATAGAGTCTAATGAGGCCATCCGGATCCAAATCATCCCAATAAATCCCATCATTTGCCCTTGAGCAAAAAAAAAAAAAAAAAAAAAAAAAACAACATTTACCTGCCAAAATAGCCAGAAATTGAAGGCGCACACACAGAAATATCTGGCACACGGAAACAGGAAGCAATCTGAAAGCAGAGTCGGAATTGGCATTAAAACATGAGGAGACATCCTCCCGTTTGATTGTGCCAAATGGGATTATGTTGCACCCCCTTTGCACTTCCAGACGAGCAGCCCTGACGATTCCCAACCTCCTCCCAGCTTCACCACAGCTTGTTTGTAATAAACTGCGCTCTTACCAACCCAGAATGAACCCGCAATTCTTGGACCTGTGTCAACAAAACCTTGTTGGTAATTCATCAAATTGACTTCCTGGGAAGGATGGGGCGGGGATGCAAAATGAATAAATAAATAAAATTTAAAAAAAAAAAAAAAAATGGGGGAGGTGAGGGTGAAAAAAAATTAAATTAAATAAACAGCTCAGTCACGCACATGTGATGTTTCCTCTAGCTAGCAAAGAAAAGTTCCCTTTTTGGCTAATTTTGAGGCTAAAAACCAGAGTGGTTGTTTCATTGTGTGTTTGTGTGTTTACCAGAACGGGTTTTAAATATATATATTATCACAGAAGTTTACTGTTAGGTCTCTTTTCTATGTACTTATCGCCAGAAGGAGGAGGAGGAGGAGGAGGAGGGGGGCAAAACTTCATCTCGTCTGCGTCTCCCAGGAGAAACCGGAGTCGTTAGCTCGTTAAGCTAGCGGCAGCTAACGAGGCGCCGCGCCGGAAGTGGCCTCGTTCAGCCTTTAAAAATAAAACCTCCGCCGCTCGTCTAGAACGTTCCGTCTCCAATCCAGCGCGGGTCGGGGGGTTTATTTTGAAAGGCGTTCGCCGGAACTCGCGCGTCTCACTCGTGTGAGATTTACGGAACGTCCGACTTTACGCGTTCCAGGCGGAGTTCGGTTCTTAAAACATTTGGCCAACTTCTTCACCTCTCCACTTCTTCGTCCACATATTTGAACCGAGAGACCTTCCCCCTGTCCCGCCTTGGAGGAGTAACAAACTCGTGGGATATCTACATTTTAAAGACACATTTTCAATATTTGATGCGTTTTTCTGGATTCAATTTTTTCTCCCACGCTGTTTAAGTCGCAGTGAAGGCGCTCCCGAGACAAGAGACAGTTTCTGTTTTTCTTATTTATTTTTTATTTATTTTTATTTTTTTAAACTTTTCTCCAATTATGTTTCTGTCCTTGTCGGGTTTCTGAGGGGGCCACATGCGATGTCCCGGACTATTAAAAGAAGAAAGAAATGTCTGTGATTAGTTTTGCGGTCACCGTGTGGTAGTAATATTTGAGTTTATTTTTTAAAACCAGTTGAACAACTGGCGACAGGACTTTATAATCAATGTGGTGTCAGCTGGAAGGACGCGGGGTCCGGATCTCACCTAAACGGTACGAGTCTAAAACATCCACGAACTTCTCAAACCACACTATTATTAAAACGTGGGAATTTATTCATTAAGGCTATTGCTTTATTCTAACACCAGCTGTTACATAATGTGACCAATAAAACATATATAATAAATAAATTAGGTTACTTTATCAACCTTGAGCGTTAAATAATTTAATGCTTTGGCGTTCATTTGAATGATTATCAATCCCTATTATTCACACATCCGAACATAACTGACAATGTTTAGTTAATTACTTAGTTATTTGATTTTGTAATTAAATTTTAATTCATGTTTTGTTTTGTTTTTTTGTTTTTTTGTTTTTTTTTTGGGTGCCTGTGTTCTTGTTAAATTCCACGGCACACGATCAAAGCAGAAAAACTCTGATCGTAGTCTTTAAGTGTTGCACATCTTATTTTCTTTGGCTGTTCTGCAGCTGCAGCCTGTTTCGCATTTTGTTTTCGTTGGCAGTCACTCAGGTGAAGTGTGAGCTACCAAATCACAATCCAAACCCGCAGGTAGATCACACAGGTTGCATTTTCAAACATACCTGCAGCTGATGTGGCCAGTCGATATATAAAAGATCAGCAGCTGATCAGGCTCAGTGGGAGGTTTTCTTTTCTCTCCTGCTTTTGTTATGGCAGTATGAGTGAAATGATAAGACTCGTTTCATTGATCTCCTGCATCCTCTGTGGAGTCTAATTCCTCTTGGAAAATATTTCAGCACAGTGTCAGATATGGTGTCTGCTGAGCTTTTAACAGATAAAAGATATTTTCCATACAGTTTTAATTGCACTGATGCATCTTCAGTACAGGTCAGATGTGTGCGTTGACAGCTTGTGTGTGTTTTTCTGTGAAAAGAGTGTGAAGTTAATAACAAAGAGTCGTTCAGGGTTTGAGAGGAGGGGTACGAAACAATCACAGAGCTGGAATTAATGGGCTGTTTGCACAGTGAGACAGCAGGTCATTGTAAATGAGGCCAACCTTTTACTTCAGAAAAAGAGGAGGGGGGGCAAATATTTACCTGTACATGTGTTTTCCATGTCACCTGGTGTCACTGCGTCTGATGGTGGATGAATTTCAGACATCTTAGTCAGACTCAACCTGTCTTAAAAAGTCTGCTGAAAGACGCAACGCGAGGTGCAATCTGTTTTTAGGAGAACTTCCTCCAATCATCTGGCCTCCAGACGTCTCCCACCCCCGTCACTCTGGGCTACATGACTTCAAAGAGGCGGGATTAGGACGGGACGGGGCCCCGGCCATAACGTTTGGCCCTAACACAGAACGCATTATCTCTCTGTCAGATGGTCGTCTGACATTAGCCACACATCACGGAGGGGGATTACTTTGTGAGCAGGCTCATGCCACAGCGGCCGCTGCCAGGTGTGGGGTTCCGTTATGGCGTCTGTTTTCCTGGGGAGGCCCCCAGTGCCATAACTGGCCCCCCGACTCCACCATCGCCCGTCTGGATTAAACCCCCGTGGTTCAACCTGGCAGCACTCAAAACAGAAGTCAGACCAGTTCCCTTCAGAAACGCTTCCCTCTATTGTTGTGTTGTTTGGCTTGTTTCATGAATTTTGGCCTCATTTTAAATATTAGATATGTTTTCTTGATAATTAGTCAATCAATGAATTCACTTCTCGGCATAGAAAAGTTCACTTTCCATGTTCAGAATCTGCTGCTTATTCTTGTGTCACGTCTGTGTAAATATAATTTATCTCGGTTTTGGTTAAACAAAAAAAGAAATCCTAACATCTTGTTTGACTTGTTAAGGTTGCAAATGATTTATACACAAGAGTTAAATCAATTAAGCCTGTGATTGACTATCAGATTGATCGATACAAATGGGAAACTGCAGCCCAAATCACTTTTGTACCATGTATTCTCAAGTAAATGGTAGAATGGAAACGTGCACACGCGGAAACAAATAGAAACAGTAACAGGACTATAATCCAGAATAGTGATACAAAGGGAGGGAAAGCAAGATCAGTTCAAAGCTGTCACTTAAAAATGCTGCCTGATATCGTTTGTGAATGTTTGTGTACTGAACAGTTGGGGAGAAAAGTTGAAACAAGCTGCATGTCCGGGTTTCTTATTACAGCGTTTCTCAACATCTCACCAATCCACAAAAGTGACCGGATAAATAAATAGAGCACCAAGGTCTGCCCCGAGTGTGTCCTAAATGTGCTGTCAGTGAAGTCAGCGGAGGCCGTGCAGTGAGGTCAGCCGGTGACGACGTACTTTAGTCTGTTTGGTTCTGGATTTTTTCCTGATGAGGCGTTCGGTCGGTGTGTGTTTGTGTCAGTTTCAAAGTATTCTTCCTGCCGCTCAGAGGGAAGAATATCAAGTTATGGAGATTAGAATGAACCAAAGTGTGTAGCATTGAGTGGGATTTTATTTATTTAAACCTCAGCTCTGAAACTGAACATGAGATGTGTGTGTGTGTGTGTGTGTGTGTTTGGCAGGGCAGACAGTCAGGCTGTTTGGGTCTGATCCAGTGGTTAGAAGAACGTCGTGGTCTTCCTCTAACCTTGCAGGGAGCTCAAATGATGCATGTGATTGTAGCAAATGGAGTGTGATGATAAAGTGCTGCTGCTGCCGCTGCTGTTTTACGAAGAAACCACTTAGAGGGTGTGCTCGCCTGTCTTCTGTGTGGCGTCTGAGTGCTCGGAAAAAGCCTTTAAGAAGCACATAAGTCTCCTCCAGCGGAGCACGCAGCAGCTCGGCCACGGACCATGTAAACCGGCCTCTTGTCCCTCATTAGCTCCACGCCGCACACACCGTTTGTTTGTTTTCGCCATCTGATCGCCGCTGGCAGGCCGCTGTGTGTTTGAAGTGTGTGTTTACTCTTTGCTCTGTTGTCATCACCCGAAAATAGCCAGGTGTATTTGGCAGGCCCAGGTTCCTGGACTAGTAGCAACAGAAAAATGGAAAGCGCTCAACGGATTTTGATGTGATTTATCAACAGCATGACAACAGGCACTTTGAGTGCCCGGGGTGACTGCGTTGTGTCCAGGGTGTGGCCCTGATGAGTACAAGTCCTGCCACTGTGAGGATTTGGTTTTGTCACTTGCTGAAACACACGCACACACACACACACACACACACACACACACACACACAAACACACACACAGTCACTAATGGCCACTGATCAAAAACATCCACTCAGTCACTCTCTCACACACTGCAGGGAAATACAAACACACCACAAGCAAACAAACACTGAGTTATGACACATCTACTCCTTCGCGGTTACCTTCCCCTGCCCTGACTGTGTCCCCCCCACTCCCTGTCCTGCCTCCCCCCTCCTCCCCAAGCCTGAGGAAACCTTGACAGAGCCTCCGCAGTGAAGCTGCATCTTTGACATTCTCATCATTCCACCTATTTTAACTCTTTCCAAGTGACCTCCTCCCTCCTTTCAAACACCTAAACCCGCGCTGAGGCCTCGGCAACGTCGCCGCTCTTCGTGCCACGTGGTTGGGTGACTGAATGTTTTTCCCACTTAGTCACAGGTGGACCTCAATTCTGAAACACGGATGAATCATCTCCGCTTTGAGTCATACACTTCAGCTTCCGTCAGATGGTGTCAGACACGACAAGCTCGCAGGACTGAAAAGTCTCACGCATGGCAGGAAATGTTTACGTTAAGGCGAGGGAGTGTTTTATTTGAGTTCTGTAACAGTTATGGTAATGACTTTTCTGTGTATCACCGCTTAACACGTACGTTATAAATAATAAATCAAAGAGTGAGTAATAATTTTAACTGTATATTTAAATAATTCAGTGTCAATTTCTGTTAGAAAAAAAAGATTTGTTGTAATGGAAGACAATGAAAATGAACAACCGTCACATTTGAGAAGACTGACTTATTAAAATGTTCTTGTCTTTAAGTTGACGGTGGACATTAACACTAAGCTGGTCATCGAAGTGGCTGCTAATTCATCTTCTGATCATTAACTGACCAAAGATTTCTGTCTTTTAGCAAAAAATAAACAACCTACTCTTCTGTCATCGTCTTGTATTTATGTCAATCTCGGGTCTTAAAGCAGTTATTATGAAAATTCCCTGCAGTATTCATGACATGGTTTTAGCAAAATCAAATACTACCACTAATCCTTTTGTGATTGCAAGTCGCACAAAGCTTAAACAACACAGGTTGTGACAGGCAGGACGTTTACTATAATGATGGTTGCACATCAGCCTCAAGGAAAAAACTCTTCCGGTCCAAAGGGACAGATCTATCATTGCACGTTTTGGCACCGGCTTCCTAAAAGAAAAACAAACATGTCCTCAGCCCAGGTGGAATCAAGTTGAAACACAACGGATGCCTCCTCGTGGTTTCCTGCTATTTGTGTGGTTTTGTGGACTTAGTGCAAACCAACATTCTCTACCACCGATTTAAATGGAATCTTCAAAGAGGCTCTTGAATCCTAGAAAAACCATCAAGACCTTAAAAGCTGAGAGGGGAAGCTCGTTCTCCTGGGCCGCAGATGTCTTTTAATCTACTTCCTTTCGGCTGTAAAGTGTCTGACTTGCACACATACCAGGTTGTCAGTGTATCTGTTTGAAGGTCAGGCCGTCAGACTCCAGAATCCACAATCCGCTCTTAGCTGAACTCGGTCTTCCCACATGAAGAAGCTGAGGGTGACCTTGCTGTACTGTACTTGGTCCCATTTTTCCACAAGTTCTGCCAAGATTTTAAAGCCATACCTCAGCAGCTAAAGCAGCAGTCATAAAGTTGCGGGCCACTTGTAAACCCTCTCGTTTTACATTTTAATTGAGGTACTTAGTTTAACTGTATAAGCCACATTTCACATTGTGCCAAATAACATTGTCTCCCCTCCGTCTCCTCTCTTTTGGCCACCAGCTGATACGTCCTGGGAGTGATGCACTGGCTTCCCCTGGTTGCCATGGTGATTGCCTCGGCCCTGCCCTTCCCTCACGACCCCGTGTCCAGGATTGCTGCCGCGACGACGGAGCCTGGCTTTGACAACCGCAGAGAGCACCGCCATGACCCGGTCGCTCACCTCGCAGCTCCGACTAAGGACTACAACTTCCACGCAAACGCCTCACAGATGGACTTCGACGCCAACAGACAAAACCTCCAGAGCCGTAAGGATTATGTGAAATCTTCTGCACATGAAGAGACTTCCACGTTCAGAGTGGAGAATCCAGAGACCTTCCACTCCAGCAGCAACTCAGGCAGCGACGATAGGAGCAGTGTCAGTTCGGATGTTCCCACGGAAGCAGGGACGCTCAGGACCGAGGATATTTCTGAGGATAATTCTCTACCAAAGGACTACAAAGCTGACAGCAGCAGCAGAAGCACCAGCCGGCAAGATTACTCAAATTTTGTGGGCTTTTCCAAGAAGGACAATCTCCAGGACTCTACCGACAGACCGCTGCAGGTTTCAGCAGTAGAAAACCCGGATGCTGTCAGGCCTGTTGCAAATGTAGAAGGTCAAAGAGGACCAGAACCGACTGTTCCCTCATCAACCACCAAGACGGGGATCCAGGTTTCACCAGGTGCTGAGGAGAGCTTGTCCCTGGAGGCAGGGCTGGGTCTGGGGACCGGGCTAGAAGGAGACGAGATGTTTCTGGACGCACATCCACGGGTCCTGTTCTCCACCTCCCTGTCTCCTCCGGAGCACCCGCCTCTCCTGCTCATGTTGGAGACCGGCCTGCTGGAGGAGGACGTATACGGAGAGGAGCAGGACGACATGGACGGACACTTCGAGGGTCATGGCGACCGTGCGATCGACAGGAGCATGACCCTGAGTTGGGCAGATTCTTCCAAAGTCGGCCGCGAGGGCAGCCGTCCCGTTAAAAGGGACAAACGCTCGCATGCGATAGACAGACGGCGAGGGGAAAAGTCGGTGTGTGAGTCAGAAAGCGTTTGGGTCACCGACAAGAAGACGGCCATCGACTCCCACAACCGGGAGGTCACCATCTTGCAGGAAATCCAAACCCAAGCGGGACGACTCAAACAGTTCTTCTACGAGACTCGCTGTCGCCAGGCCGAGCAGCCGAGCAACAGCAGCAGGTCGAGGAACCCCGGCACCCCGCCGAGATCCCCGGGGATGGGCGTCGCCGGGGCCGGCTGCTTGGGGGTGGATAAAAAACAGTGGCTGAGCGAGTGCAAACCCAAGCAGTCGTTCGTACGAGCGCTCACCAAAGACGCAGACAACAAAACCGGATGGAGGTGGATCCGCATCGACTCGTCCTGCGTCTGCGTGCTGCTGTCCAGAGCCAATCGGGCGCCAGTGAGGGAGGTCTTGACGAGGAGGGGGAGAGGCTGAGTGAGAAAAGGGAGGGAAGGAGGGAGGAATGATTGAGGGGAAGAAGTAGAAAGTGACACAGAGCAGAGCCGCTGTGACATCCCTCCGTGTGCACTTTCACTTGCTTAAAATAATCGAAGTTATTCCAACTTTAATCCACACTTTTCCTCTCCTTTCCGACCCCTCCGTCCTCCTCCACGGCTTCACGTGACTTTTGAAAAAAACAAGAAGACCTCATTACTAGCTCTAGGGTAAAAAAAAAAAAAAAAAAGTCATTTATAGAGATTTTACTTTAAAAAGTACTGTTTTTGTATGATTTATCTTTCATAACCTAAGTTATTTTTGATTAGTATGTAAGCATGTGTATGTCTTTGATATTAATATATTCCTTTACTTCTGTGTACAATATGACACCAGTATACCTTTATGTATGAAGCTATGTATATCTGTGTGTATTTATAGAAGAAGTGTCTGATGATAATTCCAGCCTCTGGTCCACTCGGGTTATGAGAGGAAGGAGCGCCACCTACTGAGGCTCCATTTTACTGCCCTGTTCTGCTCTCAAATGGGTCAGAGTCTGATTTTTTTTTGGGAGGGGGGGGTCAAAGAGCACATTGACAGCATGGGTACATTTTAGCATGATTTCAGTCAGACTGGTGATGTGGAAGGCTCGTTAAATGTGATTCACCATGTCGATCACAGGACACAGAAAGACGGTGTCTTCACCATCTGCTGGTTTGTTTGGTTTGCCTGCCAAACATGGTAATAAAGGATCTTTGTACTCATTAAATGCAGAATTTAATTACTCTGAATTAAAAAAAAAACAAAAAAAAAAAAACTGAAACAAACTATCACTGGCATGCATTTCATCGGCTGGTGAGGACTGAAGCATCACAACCAGACACACAAAATCATAACTTATAAAAACAGATTCTTCCGGTCAAATACCCCAGTTAAAGTATTTAAAAGTCTCTTTTCTGTATTATAGAGATTTGTTCCACATTTACAGATCCTAACGACTGAAACAGCCTACTGTATACAAAGGTTGTCGAATAAGCCCAGAAATCATAGTTTAGGAAATGCAACTACTACAAACTGTGTTTATCAAAAATTAAACAAAGGTTACTTTGACGTGTTTTTGCAAGTTGGGCGGTTGGATTTTATTTAATTTTTTTATTGGCAGTGATCAGATTTCATCACGGTAACAAATGAACTTTAAAACAGGATGTTCTCGTGAAGGCTCTTCTGCCTGACCTTCATCTAACGTGTCGATTGTTCGGACGCCGGCAGGTTTAGATTTAACTGTAGTTGTGTTTTTGTATCACTTCATGTGGGTCTATCACATTTTCAAAATAAAATAAAATAAATTCTTTTGACTTACAATCAAGAGAAGCGTTGGAGTCAAAGTACGGTACTGTAGTGGAGTAAAAGTGAAAAAATTAATCAAAAATCTCTAAATTGTAATTAAGAACGTGACCTTGAAATTCAATGATGATCAGCAGATCCACCTGATCACTTTATTTATTCATTTTTTCTTTTACATCACCATTTTTCATTTGTCATCATCATAATCATCATCTTCATCATCGTCATTATTGTTTATTTTCCAGATGATATTTTCAATTTGTATTACTATCACTTTAATCATGGAAATCTGTTAAATCATTTGCACAATTTGTTCTCAAAATGTACACATACAGTAGCATATTTGAATGACCATTTTCAATGTTTCATATTTACCTTTTAAAACTAGTTCAAATGAAGCCAAGAAGGAACGGAACATGTACATACATTTATCCAATACATACCTAAAGAAAATAAATAGTTATCGTAAAAAATAAAAAATACAACTGAAAAAAATACACACATTTTACAAATTGATCCCCAGGCTCCCACCCCTGTAGGTTTATCATACAGATATATATTTTTTTAAATGACACCTCATATCACCTTCACCACCAAAAAAACTGTTTGTAGGTCATTGTCGTTTGTTTGACATGCATCGTAAACACAGAGGCTAAAGGTTTCGTGTCCTGGGCTTCCTCGGGCTCGCCCCTCTCTGATCTCACCCCCAGAGAGCTCTCGGTTTCTGTTATGGCTTGTGTGTGCAGTAAAATGACCAGCTTCTGTCCATCCTGTTGTGTTTTTTTTTTTTGTTTGTTTGTTTTTTTTTTACCTCCTCCATCTGAGCTGCTGTTTTGTCTCTCTGTGCCCCCCCCCCCCCCCCCATCATCAGGATTACCCAGAACCCTGAGCTGATGATTACAGGTCATAAAGCCAAACGCAGCATCCTTAATATGTCTCAAACTTTGGTACCACTTTCCACTAAGACATACTTTACAGATCTTGAATTAATCTGAGTTTTATTCATGTTGTACAAAATGTTTCACTGAAGTTTGGGGTGAAAAACACCTTTACTAGAAACATTTCAGAGAAATTGGACTAATTACTAAATATTTTAAATTTTGGAAGGCTCTTGGTGCTAACTTACAAAGCTAACATCTTAATATTAGCATTGTCATTCAAAGAATTCAATAAAATCTGAAAATCTCCCTTGCTGATGTTGCCAGATAAAATATCAGTGGACCCCAAAGTCATTCAAATCGTCCTCAGGGGACCATGAATGGAAATCCGTGTTTCAGCTCAGGAAGGCGTCTCTAACGTGGATTAAAAGTGAGAAGATCACGACTTTTTGACCGATGTAACGATGATTTTCACTGAGTCAATAACTCCCCACTAATAAGTGTTTATTGACACATTTTACAACATCCAGCTGTTTTTTGTTTTTTGTTTTTTTTTACTTCGAATCAGCCAAAATCTGAAGAAGCAGAAGCAGAGATATGCTGATGCCTACATTTCCCATGAAGCTTCTGAAAAGCTTACTTTATTAAACTCCCTCACCTATTTCTGTCCCCACGTCTTCTGGTTGTAATGCAGACTTCTGATTTCTGAACATTTTAAGACGAGACAACTTTCACGACATCGCTGTGACATCACAAGCGTCACTTCTTCAACCTGCAGAACCACAGATTAAAAAAAAAAAAAAAAAAATCGACATGGGGCCCTTTAAAACTGACAAAGCCAAAACTTTTTTTTCTTTTTTTTAAACATATGAACCTGCTGTAATGGACGTCTGTTTGGAAAGTGGCACCAACTCCAACTTAATGGATTTCCGGCCGTCATTGAACAGGACGCCTCTGAGGCCCCATCCGACCCCGGAACCTTTGATCTCCACAATGGGCTCCTTTCAAAGGGAATCACTCAGCCTATCGGCTTTCAAGGTGCCAATAGACAAAGCTCGAGGACGGTCCCTCTGATGTGGCCGGAGACAAATGGCGGCCTGAACCCGCTACGTGTTTTACCACGCCGCTCCGACCAATTGGACCCCCCTGATGTGACCACAGCAGCCAACAATAGAGCCACCGGGGCTGACACCAGACACCGGACACCCCGGGGGTAAAAAGGAGAACAACGCTGTTGTTTAGCACATTTACGACCATCTCGCCACCGCCTCCCCCCGTGATTTTACTGTTTAAACATCCTCTAAGTTGTAGTTAAAAAACACCTGTTGTGGATCGGACGCCGTCAGTCGTCTTCGTACTGTAAGAGAATAAATGGCAGCGAGTGATTTCCTCTGGAGGGAGGAAAATAAGCCCTGATATTTCCAACTCTGCTGACTGTGTGCGGACGCCGGCAGGAATTAAAGTGAAGCGGGGGGGGGGGGGGGGGGCATGAATGACCGGCTCGAACCACAACCGACGCCGCTGTTGTCCCTTATTGACCCCGAATCAAAGTCGCGCTGACAGAGAAAGAGCAAAGACAGAGAGGCGGAGAGAGAAAACAGCTGATCCCATTCAACCTTCCTGGTCTGGTCGGAAAATACATTCATACATTCTTCATGTCATTTTCCCCCTTTTTTCCCTTTTGTTTCCGTTATTGCAGAATGGTCAGACCGATTATTTATTTCTACGTTAAATGGTTATATTCATTGCTTCTTTCTCCGTGGATGAGTGAGAGGGTCCTCTAGTCCCAATCCAGTCAGCGCCCTGCGGAGAGAAACAGCATTATTCCCACGTCACTGCCTCCGTGGCTTCAATTCAACTCTGCCTAAATCCCCACCACTTAAAGACCTTAGGGGGACCACTAAAACCCCAGACTCAGACCGATCCACAACAACAAACAAATGCATAAAACGACAAGGTTCAAAGAAATGTGCTCGGCACATGTGCAACCCATCTCAGAGAGACTCCCACACGTAAACACAGAGATGAAACATTGTGAAAGTGTTAGTTTTAATTGATGTGGTAGACGGTTCTCACCTCAGCCCCTCAACAGGAGTACGTCCTCACTGAGGCAGATTCACCCCGGGCACCAGAGCTGGCTGCATCACAAACCAGGAGACACACACACGGGGTCATTAACGTCGCTGACCTTCCACAGGCATTCTTATTAAGAAGTGGAATGAGGGATAATAGTCTTCCTCTGCACTTCTGAGGCGTCTGTTCCTTGTTATTGCCGGTTCCCTTGCTAAAGGAAACAGAAAATTCCGGAGCCAAACTAATGGCAGAGTCGCATGAAAGCAGCAAACTGCTCCGTGTGCATGTGACTCTGCTTTGTGCCTTATGTAACGCCGTCTGTATGGTGGCTTGCAGACAAATGTTCCTGTTCAAGGCTCATTTCCACAAAATCGAGATGTAAACACATGCCTCATTTATTATCGAGTGCAGATTGGCTGCACCGACGCCGTGACCTGGTCACAGCGCGTCGGGCTCTTTTCTACAGGCACCCCGGGGGGGGGTCAGGGGTCAGGGGTCACACTCACCATCGCTCTGAACCTTTCTCAGGGTAACGGAGGGCGTGGAGATGGCTGAGGCACGGAAGTTAGCAGGCAGGGTCTCGGCAGAGTCGGAGGTCACGCCCCGGAGATCCTTCTCCCTAAACATCTTCCTCCAGGAGGGCGAGCGGGTGAACGTCTTCGTTCCGTCCTGTCAGACAGACGCAGCGTGTGAAAAGATCATTCGAAATCTGTCGAAGCTAGACTTACTTCCCTTCGGTGTATCCGTCTTTACGCCCACCTCGTCGGGCCGTCTCTCGGTTCCCATGGAGATGAGAGAGTTGTACTCTTGCTCCAGGAGCTGTCTGGCCTGCGGGACAGAGGTGAAGTAGAGCGTCAGGATCGGTGTAGACCGACTCAACAAAGACAGCTGTCACCCTGAAGGCCACATGGGTGCCCAGAAAGTTACTTTGATTGATTGATGTGATAGTTTAAAACAAAAACTGCTCAAGCCAACATGTCAGTTTGGATTCAGTTAATGGTTACTAGTAAATAGAATAAAAGTGAATTCTGTTTTCACTGTTAAAATGACTTTGTATTGCTGAGTGTGAGCGTGGATGTGTCCGACTGTGTCAGACGGCTCCAGTGACCCGACAGATGAGCAGTAAAGATAACTGATGGATGGAAATCGGTAACTTAAAGTCTGCCCTCCCTTCACGCGGAGGTTTGAGTTTCGCCCTGCAGGACGATGCACGTGCAGAAAAAAATCCATGTGCTCACCAGAGAAAGTTTCTCTCTTGCTCAACTTCCATCATATTTTGGGACATTTATGGGAGAGCTGGATCTCGGGAGTTTAAAACCGGTTTGGAAACCCACTGTGATGAAATGTGGACAAATGTAATGCGGAAACATGAAGCCTCCACATACTGAGACAGTGAAGGAGGATATTTCACTGAGGGGGAAGAATTATTAACGAGGTAACTGAACTTTTTCTTATTCAGAGCAGAATGATTTTCTGACTGAAGGTTCAGCTGTCGGACATATTGTCTGTTTAATGCAGTCGTGTGTGTAAAACAGTTATTACTAATACTGTTAAACGTTTTAACTCTGGAAGTTGTATTGATTACACCACGAATCTGATAATGTGTGATTTTACATGTTTTTGGGGAAATATTCATCTTTTTCTTTTTCTTTTTTTTTTTCCAAAAGATGAACAGCAGCTTTGCTGTAAAGCTGCATGTGTTTTATTACAGGTTTTGGAACCAGCATCTGATGATCACAGCGACAGTTCCCGAGCGTGTCGTTTACTGTCCGGTGCTGTTCGAAGTGTGCGGCTGTTGTGTAGCAGTTGAGTGTGATTGTTTTTCTGCCTGAATGGTGCTTCAATAAAAAAACCAGAGGGCGCCGTCATGAAACCAGGAAATATGAAAAATAATTAATATTATATGTTTTGTTTCACAGTGAGGTCATGTGTGAAGAAGGCGCTTTTATAGTCCACATTGAGTTCACATAACACATAACCACAACGTTTGTTTGGTTCGATTCCAGTTTGGGATTTTCACGGTGTCATGCCATACTCTTCTTCCTCCTGCTCTACACTGTTGTGTTTTAAAAAAGGAAAAAAACTAAACAAAACAAAAAGGCAAAATAATGACAAAAACACGTCTGACATAAATCTTTCAGGGGAAAATTGCTCCTCAGAGGTAGAAGCGTGGACGCGTCCTCGGCGTCCCGTTACCTGCGTGTTCTGATTGGGGATCTGCAGCAGCAGGGCCAGGTCGGTGTAGTCGAAGGTGTCGTCTAAAGCCAGCAGGGCGCCGTGGACGCCGCTCTCACGGAGGTTGTCGGCGTACTCCTTCAGACCGATGGTCTGCACCCAGCACATCACCCGCTCGTTGGACCACACCATCACATCTGGGGAGGAGAGAAGGGAGGAGAAGGTGAAAGGACGGTCGAGGAGACATCCATCTGCAAACAGTACGCCGTCTGCTCGCTGTTTTTAGAAGAAGGATCAGGTTTCCTATTCTTGTTCTGCCCACTTCCTGAGGTCCAGGCTCTGTTCGGGGCTTATTAATGGCCTTCTGAACGGGTTGTATTACCTGATGTTAGTGATTTGCTCCCACGATTGCTGATTTATTTTCTGAATGGGGACAGCGCAGGTCAAGAGGATCGTCAGACAAACCCAAAAACCTACAAATTTCCTCCCTGGGGAAATTGGTCTGTGGGGAAATGAGCCAAGATGAACCGACTGTAAATCTACAACATGTGTATCCCGAGGCTCAGCGGTGAGGGAGCACAAGATCTGAGTTTGGCTTTAATGACTGAGCGTGTTGACATTTATGTAATCATTACCAGCAAAATTACACTAGAAAGTTGTGGTTTATAATCTGGTCCAAGTAAAGGGAGGAGGGAAGGGGGAAGGGGGGGGGGTGACATCCAAAGGGTGGTCCAAACATCTCCCCGCGATGTGGGAGAGACAGAAATCAAAGCAAATCATTAAGTTTATGGTGTTTTTAAAAAGAATCTTTGTTTGACAGAGAGAGATTAATTTTACAGTCTGAAGCTGATGGTAAAAAAAAGGAAAATGATTTTTATAGTTTACTGAGGTGAATCAAAAGGAAGAATTTTCGTCTACTTTTCCAAGATCTCACTGAGAGTTAAAGGAGCTTTTTGTAATCTTTGCTGTTACCTAGCCACTGTATATAATAAAGAGTCAGATTGTATTGAAATCTACGGGAAAATGTCCCTAGCACGCAAACTGCAGCAAAAGAAAACATGTGATGGAAATAAAAGCAAAACAAGAGCTTCATTTTCAACTGACGGAGAGAAATGGAGCAACCGCAAAACTTCAAAATAGCTCCTTTAAAAAATTACAGATAATTTTAGAGAATCGAAAATTTGTACTGAAGCGCTGGCAGGTTTTCTGCTGTATCCATCAAATTATATTTCAAATGTTCTAACACCACGTTAAAGTCCTTCCACCGCCTCTTTCAGGGTCACACATGGAGTCAAAGATTGACAGGAAGCTAACAGGACGACCTAAAAAAGCTTTTAAATTACTTCGGCTTTGGCTGTGTTTTTGTTTTTGTCTGTACTGCACTCGTCTTCACACAACTTTGACAAATTATACACTGTCTGAAATCTCCAAGTCTCCTGATTCGATCTGGACAAAGTGTTTCAGGATCCACAAAACGCTGCAACAGCTGCTGACACAGAATTAGGCCAGACTGATGTCTGTGGCCCCAAAGTCTTTCAAACAAAAAAAAGATCTATTGCAGGTCCTATATTCTGCTCTTCTTCAGTTCTCTGTTTTATGCCAAAATTAAAAGTGGGAGACAAAACTGAGCAAGAAGAATATTACAGGTTATTTAGGAATAATAGTGTAAATAATTAACCTGGATGTGGATGCAAAGGATTATTTAGTCAGGACTCAGGAATGCTTTGAACAGGACAACAACATGACGGGGTCAGAGAGACGTTCAGTATCATCGCACATCTTGGGCGTGAATGATGAGATAATGGCGGAGGGGAAGAAAGGGGCTGACCTTTGTTCTGGTGGACGCTCTCCTCTCTCCTCCTCTCCAGCTCTTTGCGATCGTAATTCAGACGCTTCAGGCACATGATGCCATAATGCAAACTGACCCTGGGAGAGGTGAAAGAGCCAGAAGGTGACGGTTAACTGAGGGGCGTGTTTCCACTCTCACCTGTACTCAGAGGGCATTAACTCAATCCACGACCTTTGACCTCTTAACTCTTTAAAAGGGGGCCTGCAGTCACATACCTGAGCGACGAGAGTGTCACAAGAAAAGATGAGGAGGTGACAAAAGAGTTATACGAGTCACGGCTGCGAGCGAGGGGGGGCGTGCACTCTACCTGTGGAAGCTGTCCACCATTTTGAGCTGTCCTCTCAGCTCCTTCTTCGTCAGGTGGTCCAGCATGCGGGCATCCACCAGGGACTCCATGAAATAGCTGCGATACTGTGGCAGACCCAGGCTGGGCAGCCAGTCATTGCCCACCCACTCGTGATTCATATCGCCGTAGGCCAGTATCTGGGAGGGGGGGGGGGGGGGGGGGGGCAAATCACAGATGATCAACTCTGATTCACGCACCGCTTGACACCTGATGGTGGCTCATGACTCACCAGGAGACAAAGTATACAGACAAAATAAAAAATGTCGTGTTCTTTCTGATCCTTACCTGATCCCAGCTGAACTCTTTCAGCTCCTGGAGTGCCGAGAGGAGAGGAGAGGCAGACAGAGAGAGACAGAGCCGGAGAGAGTGACATGGAGGAGGCGAGGCGGGGGGGGGCAGCGGGGGTCAGGAGCAGGATGGATGGATGGATGGATGGATGGATGGAGGGAGGGAGGGAGGGAGGGAGGAGAAGCAGAGGAAGAGGAAGCAGCAGCAGCAGCAGGAAAAGAGGACAAAAGGGAGGAATAGTGTGTTAGTGAACGGGTAATTAGTTGGAAGCAGTTCACACTGAAACAGCAACCAGAGGGAGAGAAGAAGATGCTCATCACTATGGCCTGGGCCCACAAAGAGACCGAGAGAGACAGAAAAATAAAGAGACAGATACAAAAAAGAGAAATGTAGAGAGAGAGAGAGAGAGAGAGAGAGGAGGAGGAGGGAGGGAAGACACTCGTCAACATGATTCAAACTAGAGGGGAAACTTAAAATCAGTGATATCATCATAAAAACATCGAAGTTTTGTCCGACAGGAAGGAAAACAGAGGAGGAGAAGGTGGGGGGGGGGGGGGGGGGGGGGGGGCACTGACCGGAGGCTTCGTGGCAGCGTTCAGGGACTCCATCTCTGCGTGGGTCATCCACACGTTACTGGTCGACTGCAGTGACATGAAGAAGAGAAGAGTGAGACCATGAGACACAGACCGCCACACATCGTCGAACAGGAAGAAGTTAGTCAACCAGAACAGCAGACCGCCTTCTCACGGCCGTGGTGCTGCTGCTTACGTGAGCTGAATTTCAACACTTCATCTCGTGATTACACCAAAAGCGAAGAATCAAATCCTGCCGTTCGATCCAAAACTCCAAAACTGACAGTCAAAGGAGGTTTTTGTTATGAGGGACTCTATCTTTCCTGGGAAGGGACACATTAAAAAAAAAAAAAAAAAAAAAGCGTTGATGTATGTGCGTGCCGCTCTTTTACTACGTCTCTGTACATCTGGTTTGTCTTTGTCTCCGTGTGAAAAGCCTTTTTTGTTTGTGAAGTTTTATTTCCAGGCGAAATTTGGTGGGACTTTATCAGTTTCTGTGCAGTTTATGAGCGTCCTCCTATGGCTTCAGGGTTTTTATTATTTCTGACACAGAGTACATTTCAAAGTCTTTTCCTCTCGACATTTTCTTGAATCTGTGTTTTTCCTCCCCTCTCGCAACTTTTCTCTCCTTTATTTCACTTCACACGACCTGCTCTTAATTTTACGTCATCCTCGTTTGATATCAGTTCAACTTTAATTACATTCTCTTTTTATTTTTTGCCTCCTATTAACTAGTTTCTGCTGCAGATTTCCCAGCAGGGATTGCTAACATCTTAACTAATCTCATAACTCGAAACATCTGGTTCGTCTCACAGCTGACTCAAATGAAACATTTGTGTATTCTTGGCAAAAAGTCAAAGCTCAGCATGGAGATGATTAATCATTCATTAATCAGCATATGAGGGTGTTAAAAGTGTAAGTACACTCCAATTAAATTCCTCTTTACCTTTAATCCTATAAAGACGCTCGACGGAGATTTTTTTTTATTTTATAAGAACAGATTTGCAGCTTGTTCTCTTTAAAGGTCCCATATTGTATGAAGTGAGACCTCCATGCGGTCTTGGTTCTGTATTAAAGTGGAAGTATCAAAGTGCTTGAGCATTAAAAAAAAAAAAGATGTCAGGATTTCTGTGACTTTGTGATGTCACAACAAAGCCACACCCCAAGCCCAGCCCACCTGGAGCCACCCTCCAAGTCGTGTAGTATTTAATTTCTCTGAATGTTTGCCTGAAAATATTATTAGATGACTAAGAAACAGTCAGCCAATCAGAAAAAAAGGATGTGATTCTCTCCTCTGATTGGCTTTCTAACTTTCTAACTCTCTAACTCTCTCTTTTTTTCTTTTTTTTTTCTAAAAACCTCAAAAGTTGAAGGCTGTGAGTAAAGTGAGGGTGTGAGGTGATGGGGGCTCACAGAGCGGGTGCTGGCGGGGGCCGACGGGCTGGTCAGGGACACCATCTCCTGGATGGCCAGCCTCAGTTTGAGGCGGTGCAGCGGGTTACTGATGCCGATCTCCCTCTGGATCTCCGTGTCCGACAGGTTGGCCATGATCGCGCCGCTCTTCACGTTTGCGCGACAGGCTGCCACGTACCAGGCTGGCATTCCCACCCACAGCTGGCGAGTGTGGGGGGGGGGGGGGGGGTGAAATAAAAAGAGAAAAGGGTTTTTACTCGTCCAGATTTATTTATTTAATTAAAATGTTGGGTTTTTTTCTTGTTTCTGGTTTCTGTGATTGTGAAGTACCTCCAACCAAGACACCACAGTGGGTCCGTCCCAGGATGCAAAGGGAAGTCCTTGGCGACAGGCCTCCTCCAGCAGCTCGTGCCTGCGAAGGAGGTAAAGCATCATTCAGTGCTCTTTTTGTGAAAAGACATGCGAATCAAAGCCACCTGATTATCTGACGCTCACTTCTTCTTGCTGCGGCGGTCTTTATCTGCCGGACCCAGAGTCCCGGTCTTGTTCATGCCCATGGGGTCTCCAGAGGCCAGGTCCTCAGAGGGCGTTGATGCTGGTCAAAGGTCGCGAGAATAAAAGAGAATACGGGCACGATAAGGTTTGAATCGCCGAGGCGGAGCAGCTCAAACACGTCTGAATGAAAATACTGACAATGTGGATTACTCATATACAGTCAGTGTTATCTCCCCCCTTATCCTCCATCTGTTTACCAAGAGACGCAGATCCGTCCCGCCCGGGCTGGCCCATCCTCCCTTTCTCCTTCTTTCCAAAAAGCCGACCGATGGAAGACTTGATGCTTTTCTTCTTACTCGACTTGTGGAGGGAGTCTTGGCTGCTGTTGGAGCTGCTGCCATCTGCCGAGAGGCTGCAGGAGACAAAGGAACTCACTAAGGGGGAAAAGCTAATTACACACTAAATTCCTTAAATTTGACATAAATGCGCCCCTTTCTGCACATTTAGCAACGTTTATAAAGGCTTTATTAGCTGCGTTTATTCATGGCTGATAGATTTTTTCATCGTGAGCCAATCATAAGAGCAACTTTTGGGTTGCCAGGTTGTGGAAAATCCTCACCAGCTCTAATGAGACCTCTCCAACGGTCTCTTTTTGAATACTTGCTGCAGAACACCTGGCTCAAAGTCTGTTTATAAACTGATTATTAAGCATTAAAGCTCCAGTCTTATAAAGGTTTAACCATTTATTTACTTATACATGAGAGAAATATAAATATAAAGGAATATAGTGAACGTCAAATGTGTAAGAGCAGTTTTTGTGTCCAATTTGAATGAAATGTCTTGGTAATAACGTGCCTGTGTGTTTCTATTCAGTAATAACGGCGCTCTAAATGCTGTTGAACCAGTAATAAGTAATTAGGGTTTGTTGATAAAAAAAAAAAAAGATGAGTCATTAATAAAAGGAGTCTACATTAATCCAGCTCTTTAGCTAAAATCTTATGCCTCACCTGCGAAACTCCCGGGGATCATCGAGCATCGCGCCTGGGTGGGTGAGGGTCATCCTGTCCAATCGCAACGCACGAGGAGTGGGAGGAGGCGTAGAGTCCAGAAGAGCGAGGGACCGATCGTCGTCTTTGTTGTTCTAGAAACGTGGCACGAAAAAAAAGATAAAAGTTTCTCAGCTGATATTCTGAGCAAACTGGAAAAGTGATGCAGCCTCCATGTGAGACACTCGGAGCGGTGATTGTGATTTTGATTCAGCTTATTGTGTCTTTAAAGCTGATTCTGTTCTGCAGCCCTTTTTATTTCTGTCTATAACCTCATAGTCTCACTCTAACACTGTTCTCATTGAGACTCAGAGACCTATTAAAGAATTTTTACTCTAACTTTTGGTGACCTTTCAGTAGAAGCCGCTGTGTTTTCCTGCTACTGTTCTAAGTTTTTTTCCACAGCCACGTTATCTCCTCTGCGATCAACACTGACAGCGTGTTTGCGTTCATCGCAACATCTTTTGTAATTCAGCCGCCCACTGGAAGCGTCTAGCACCAACCACCATAACGCCCGACGAGTTACTTCAGTCAGCGTTGGCCAATCTGAGGCGCTGCTGAAGAACAGCTGAACTCCTCCGACCCCGTCTGCATGATTTACTTCTACTTTATTTACATGACTCACCGTCTGGACGAGCCGAACGGGGAGGCTGACAGCGAGACCAGATAAAGAAAGGTTAACACAGACGGGGATGGAAGTTCATCTTAACATTCCAGTGATACCTGTCTGTCGGTCTCGCGGGCCGGGGAGTGAGGCAGACGGGGGGTGGAGTGTCCGGAGCTGGGCGGAGAGGGGGACGCCAGGGTGGAGGACGTGATGGACGAGGGGATGAAGCCCCGTCCTGTGCTGTCTCTGCCCAGGGAGGTCGGAGGGATGGGCGGACTGTCCAAAGCCACGCTGACCCGGCTCTCAATCTCCTCGGCTCGCAACTCCGTGTTCTCCTTTTCCTCCTGGATGAGTCTGAAGGGTGAAAAAAAAAAAAATAGAGGCGATGATGTGATGACATCGAAATATTCCTGTGATCAGGACTTAAAGGGACGGTCCCATTTTTTGACACTTATTCTCATTTATTTTCTTGCAGGAAACTCTGTCTCATTTGCTACAAGAACCTGCTGGTTAGCTTAGCTTTGCACAGAGACTGAAAACAGCTCGTCTGGATTTTATACTTCAAATACATTTTCTGTTCTAAATAAAGGATCTGAAGACTGGATCCACTGCTGTGCCAGAGGGGCGATGATGTGTTTATTTATGAGGCGGTCTTGTGTCACAGTGCATGATGGAGAGAGGTGTTTCCTTCCCTTCCAGATGTTCAGCATCATGTCCTCCATCCTTACTTGATCTCCTTATTAATGGCCTCCAGCTGTTCCTGCAGCATGATGGCCAACGTCTGCACATCCGTCTGTCCGCTGGGGGACAGCAGCTCGGAGCCAAACCGAGGATCCCCATCGTCCTCGTCGTCAGAGCAGCCCACGTCCACGCCAGGATCGAACCCGGTCCCCAGCAGGCCCCCGCTCTCCCAATCTGGGTACTGCACGCAGAGAGCGAGAAGGTCAAAGAAGTTTCAAGGGAATAAATGTGTTTTTGTTGGCTGGCTTTAATAAGTTAGAAGACGTGACTTTACTGAGACAAAAGTAAAGTGACATTAAAAGCTGATGAGAAAGCAGATCTGAAGTTTGGATAAAAAAATTGCAGATATTATTGTGATAATAACGCCACCAGAGGACAGAGACCGATGCGCTGAGGCAGGTTTTGGTGGGGTGGACGGAGATGACCCACAGGGTTCTTCCAGGTGGAGTCTCACCTTGGTCGAGTCCTCTCGGGCAGAGCTCCAGCGGGCCCGGTGACTTCGCCTGACCACGCCCCCAGCGGAGGCGTTACCGAAGGGGTCCAGGTGAGTGGTGGAACCTGCTGGGAGGGACCCGCCCCCGTGAGAATACCTCAACTCCAGAGCGCTACCCGGCAGAGAGCGGCTGGAAAGATGACAGGAAGTAAGGCAAAAACGCTGAGTATTCCAGCGAGGGGGAGAAAATCTTAACAGTGAGATGAGAAAACGAAGAAAAAATAAAACACAATGTGACATACGAGTAGAAAAATATATATTCAAGAAGAAAGAATGTAGGGAGAGGGATGTCGAAACTCTATATAAAGGTCCTGATGTATGAAGAAAAGCAGATGTTGTACGTCATGACGGCGATCTGTTCTAGTACATCGCGTTCTCATTAACAGGAGCCGTTGAGATAGTCGGGCTCATGCGTGTGTGCTTGTGCGACACAGTTATAACCACGTGGGTGCTGACAGCGTTGAACACCTCCAGCATCGAGTCATCTGTCTACAAGATAACACACAGATACACTACAACACTGGCACGTTCATCAGCTCCTACCTGGAGTAAGAGCCCCCGGGTCTGGCTCTCAGCTGATCCAGCTCCAGCTGCAGCCTCTCCAGCTCGGCTATCAGCTGGTCCTGAGAGAGGAAACACACAGAGTCAGCGAGGGAAGGCGTGGAGCAGCCTCAGCTGAAGATCAGGAGCTTACCTTGTTGGCTAAGAGATCATCCTGGAGCTTCTTCATGTTGGACAACTCCTCCGACAGGGCGTTCTGCAGGGGGGCGAACACACAGTTCAGACTTCATACACATCAGTGACGCTGCCTGATCTGGATCAATTCGACTTTACTGTCATTTTATGTGCGTCTAGCAGCATCAGCTGTGTCCCGATTCAGGAGCTGCATTTAAAGACAGTTTGACACGACAGATGTGTCTTTCCCATGATTCTTTACACATTGACAGAAAAAAAACAAAACAAAACACCAACCAAAGATTTTACTGATAAATACAAGTATTGTGCTTCAGCTGCAGGTACTTCTGTTAAAGCCGTTGTGCGATGTGATGCTAAAGGGCGGGAACGGCTGATGGTGCAACAACTTTAGTTTTATCTTTGTTGGTTTTAAACCGTTTCTTTTAAAGTTTCAAGACTCCTTTAAACCTATTTTCCTCCTGATTTTATGTCTCTAGCTTTCAAAAGTTATTTTTCCTGCTCAAAAAGGATCAAAGTCCAAAGAGTCGACCGTAAATACCCTTCATTCATGATGCTGACGTCTCAGAAAATGATCATGTAATAGAAAGTGAAAAGAAAAATAAGGATGACTGAGCAGCAGGGAAAACGGGATTGGGAAACATTAACTGTCCAGTATTTTAAGATTTAAATCGATGAGTTTGTTCTGTGTACTTGAAGTGACCTGGCTTTGTAGTCTGTCACCTTTTCTTCCAGGGCGGCCATCCTCTCCTTCAGATGGAGCTGCAGCCTCTCGTTGGACTCGGACAGCAGCTTGTCCACCGTGTCTGAGAGGCGCTTGTTGTGTTCATCGTTCATCCTCTCCCTCTGCCTCGCCTGGCGGGGGGGGGGGGGGAGATTATAAGAGGTAGAAAAAGGGAGTGTGAGGAGGGAGGGAGATGAGGATGAGCGTGCTCGGTCAAACAGTTTAGAAAAATTAGTCGACAAAAAGGAACAGCACAGAAGAAGAAAGATGGAAAGCAGACATGACTCACCCTCTGTAGCTCCTGGTTCTTCTCCTCCAGTTGTGCCTCCATCTGTCGCAGCCGCTCCTCGAAGTTACCATGACGTTCCTCGGCCTGATAGTTAGAAACCATGTTGTGACACTGATGTAAATTACCACAAAGGAAACAGCCCGTTGACTGAGGCCTCCAATTAGTTACATGCCTGCGCAAATCAGAGCGAACAGGAAAGTTTGGTTGGCTGCGTCTGAGAATGAAGGTGTCTAACAGGAATGTGAGGTTAAATCAGTTAGTCCGCTTATCTCCGACTGTTTTCCTTTTAATTCTTGACACCGCTCCATGAGAAAGTATGACATCCGTCTGTCATCTGACATCTTGTGTTTCGCTTTGTTCATGTGTAGACAAACCTGAGAGAGAGCTCAGGGAAATATTTGCACCTGTCTTGTTTCTGTTGTTTTTTTTTTGTTTTTTTTTTTCATTTCTGGACAGGTGTGCGACTCTCAGCAAAACATAAACACTTGTAGTTATGGTAACATAAACACACACACACCTTGTTGAGTGCCGCCACTCTCTGGGCGAGCTGGGCCTCGATCTCAGGCAGCGTCTCGGCTCGCTGCAGAGTTTGCTGCAGTTTCTGTTTGGCATCGTCGAGCCGCTCCTGAAGCTGCCGGTTCTTCTCCTCGCTCTGCATGGACGAGAGGGAGTGGGTGAAGATCGCCCAGGGCGGCAGACATGATTAAACCGGTGACTGATGATGATGATGCAGCTCCGTGTGCCAAAACTAAATTTAAAAAAAAAAAAAAAATGCTGCCAAGGTGCCAATCGGCGGCAGACAACACGGACACACATGGTGATGAAAGAGGCGGCCTCACCTGTCTGTAGAGGGACTCTTTGCTGGCCAACTCGTTTTCCAGTTTGTCTTTTATGTCGTGGAGGGACGTCGCCTCCCTCTGGGCACTCAGGTACCTGGAGACCAGAGCAGACAAGTCTGAGTGAATCCTGAGCGTTTCCTGGAAGATGAGTTCATGGACACAGGTAAAATACAAACAAACAAACCTGCGCTCTAATGTGGTGATTCTCTCCTCCATGTCTTCCCTTTGACAAAGTGCCTGGCAGGTTTTTTAAAGAAAAAACAAGACAGCGTGTTCAGATTGACAGAGAGATTAAAACGGAGGGAGAGGCCAGATGTCAAGTTTCCAAGCTAATCAATCAATTTGACTGAGCCTGGCGAGCTTGTTAGCTGAAGAAGGATAATCAGCACTTAGTTGCTGTTGACAGATTTCAGAAACACCAAATTATGTCATCAAAGAGAGACGGGGGGGGGGACACGAAGGGAAAAACACTCCTGTCCCAAAATGCTGCACGTGCCTTTCAAATCAGCGACCAGCTGCATCGACTGATGAGCCGGCCGGCCTCCGTGTGAAGGCGCCTGCATCTCCACCGATGGCTCTGTTGCCATGGCTACAGGCTAGAGGCAGCAGCCGCCGTTGCCAAGTCGGCAAATGGTTTTGTTCCCGTAGCAAACTGTTCGATGTTTCTGTGAGTGCCAGTGAAAAGATTCACACTCACCTCCTTCACGTCCCTCTGGAGCTTCTGATTGGCCTCCTCCGACCGAGCCAGCTCCCGCCTCGCCGAGGTCAGCTGCTCCTCGATCTCCCCGACCTGACGGGAGGGATCACGCCTCATTTTCTGCCCGTCTCTGATATTGAGCCACAGCTTTAGAAATGGTTTACCTGTCGGCACATGAGGGCCAGTCGCTCCTTCAGCTGCCCAAGCTCCGACCTCTGCCGCTCTATCTCGCCCTCTCGCTGCCTGTCGATCTCGCCGTCGTCCAAGATGGAGGAAGGTCCGTTGGGGAGCCGCTGAATGAAGAGAGAAAAGATTCAGGAATGGTGCAATCAGTTTAACATCACCAGCCACTCCTCCACCGGAGGAACTTTTTTGGCGGATGCTTGTTACCAAGGCGACATCGGTAAAACTTCAGTTTTAATGATTTGAGATGCTCTTCCTGTCCTGTTTATTTACTTTTTTTTTTTACCTGGACTTTATTTTGGAAGGACACACCTGTCAGACTGGTAAGTGCTTTCATAATAAACTACAGAATCGGTGTGACGATGGTCATGTGGATCTCATTAAACTGCCTCACAGATGATCTCACTGAATGAAGGGAAGGTGACCATGTCAGCGGTACATCAGGAGAAAACAGGTCCAGGTCATCTTCTCCCTCACAGACTCAGAATCATCTCACTGTCAACCCATCCAGCCCTTCATGGACGTTCTGTAAGTCTGCAGAACTACAACTGGGATTGTTGATGGTGACGGAGCCAGAACTGAGTATTTCTGCTCCAGACAGACTCCCGTCGGCTCCTCTCCAAAGTTGTTAGCTCAATCACAGAAAGGAAACAAAGGGAAGACATAAACCACGCAAAATGAAAACATGTTTTCTTGTCGTCACGTTAACACTTCCTCTTTGTGCCGACTTCAGCGTCTCACACTCCCTCTGAGGCCTGAAGGTTGGGTTTAAGTTGGGTTTAAGTCGGAGCGCGCTCAGAACTGCCGACCGACGGCTGGACGTCGCACGGCAGCGACGCACATGAACCTACTGCCGCAACCTCTGCTCACCAGATGCACTTTTAGTGGGTGAGAATGAAATTTTGCAGCACTGTGGATTTTATAGGGGCAGCACTAACACTAATGGGAATCACCTGCCCTCCACGGGGGGAACACGGTGTTCTCAGCCCGTCTGAGGGGTCCCACCACTTTGATCCACGCTCGGCAGCTATTAAACAGACCTGATCTTTCTTCCAGTGCCTTCACGGGCTTCACATTTACGTTGCTGTGCGAAATTTCTCAGCTGCTATAAACTTTGTGCACACATTAATTTCCATTTTCAGGATGTGATCCCAACTTTTCATCTCCCTAATTGAACAATTAGGAATGGCGAACACACTGCAGCCCCATTTTAGCTGTTATGTGGTGTCACTGTAGCGGGACAAGGCGCCACCACAGTTGGAAGGACTGCCTGTTTTGAAGGCTTCTTAATTTGTGGACGAAAAATCGGTCCTCAAAACGAAGGCTCCGACAGGTTGATCCTTCCAGTCTGACCTTTCCCAAGATTCATTGCTCACCAGTACTGGAAATAATATGGCAGCAAGAGCCTGAGGATCACACTTTTAGATGTAAGTGTTGCGTTTTCACTGTGAAATGCGTGTCGCTACCTCTTTGCCGTTGTCTAGTCCTTGCTGTCGTCGCTTGATTTGGTCCCTTAAAGACACGACCTGAAACCAAACGGAGGAGAGGAAACATGAGGAGAGGCGATTCTATCAGCGACTCGGACAACACAAGCTCTGAAAACGCGGACTTACCTCTTGAGAGGACGACTGCAGCTCTTCCTCCAGGACGGACACTCGCTCCAGGGCCACCCGTAGTCTTTCCCGGACCTTCTCATCCAGAGCTTTGTGGTGCTCGAACAAGGACTTGAGGGCTTTCAGGACCTCCACCTCGCTGGACACCCCGGCCGGGGACTGGGCCTGCCTCTTCACCACGGTCATCCTCAGGCTGCGCTCGTGACGGGACACCAGGCACTCCAGATGTTCAAGCAGCAGCTGGACACACACGTGGTTCACACACAATTAAACCTCCCCAGAGGACACACCCCGGTAATTATAAAAGACATGGTGGTGCATTTCAAAATATTTTAGAGCAGATAAACACCCGAAGTTGGATTTACAGCCAACTGAACACACTAAAGAGCGTAACGTAAAGCAGACGGAGGAGTGTACTGACTCGTGTGTTGTTCCTCTCGGCCTTCAGCTCTGCGATCTCCTCCTCTCTCTCCAGCAGCTGTTCCCGGCAGAGATTCAGTTCTTTGGTCAGCACCGCAAACTCCTGCAGGGTCACAAGAGGGAGCTGTTATGGACTAAATGCTGCTGCTGCTGCTGCTGCTGCTGCTGCATGAGGTCATGGGAGGATGCAGTTTATCCTCCAGTATTCTCACGGGCTCATCAAACCTTTTCAGGTTCAGCGCAGCCGGAAATGATCCTGTAATGAAGCGGCGTACTTTCCCAGGCGCCCCGAATCTGTCTCCCTCTGTGAACTTTCCCAGAGTGGTTACAGGGAGCGCCATCATCAAGAGTTCAGCCGGTCGGTTTTACAGGTGGATGGATTAGTTAGACAGCAGCGAGGCGGCAAAACATTTAACTTTCACTGAAGAACGGGGATTAACTCGGTTCATCATTTTTCCGCGTTCTTATGGCTGCGTGGCCTTCGAGCTGCACTGTGTCATGTAAAACATTTCTATTTCCTGACTGACTCTGAAGTGAATGAAACCAACAAATGATCCTGTGATCCATTAATAACCTCCATGGCAACAGGCCCATAAAATGGAAAACACAACAGGAAGAAAAAAAAAAACAAAAAAAAACAGAAAGAGCAGCATTAAGTCAGTTTCACAGGTAGAGGAATTCATAATTAGCCAAAAGATGACTGCTTCATGTCTGATGGCTTCATTACATCGACGTGTTTCATTTCCTCTTTTGCCTTTTTAATAGATTTCTCTTTATAGGATTGATAGATTAAGTTTCAGAGAACTGAAAGCAAATAATGTGATGATTACAGAAGATGTTGTTACCAAACTGTATGGAAAGCATTAGCTCTTCCAGCTTTGGCCAATTATTCCATAGAATAAGTAACATACACCGAGATATAAAAAGGTCCTCTAAACTGTAAGTTTTACTGCCAAAATATTCAGGTCACCCGCGCAGCGCAATTAACTCCAGAGAACTATTTGACATATCTTGATTTCATTAAGAAAGTCGCACATTCAAGCAAAGCGAATTTCATTGCTGCCAACGCATGCACAAAGCTGCAGCTCGACCGCAGCTGCAGCAGAGACGGCACATACAGCGTAACCTTTGCCACGTCTACCGCGGCGCTTGCGGCCTCGTGGCCACCGGGCCACTTAAACCGGGGGCCTCGATATAAAAACCTAACCACTGGGTTTACTGCATACTTACTGCATACATTGCACCTGGAATTGGTTTAATTGCACAATCACCACGACTAGTTGTGCGTCTGCCCGTCATTAAAACGAACGCCTGGAGGTTAAACAAGCATGAGACGAGACGGGAATCGAGCCAGCGCACTGCAACGTCTTACATTCCCCAACTGACAGCGGTTCGGTTCAATTGTTGTGATTTTGTGCAATTTTATCCAATTATGTGTAATTGTGAGGTTAGCTACAGCAGAGTTATGATTAAAATCTGGGGCTTCCATGCAGCTCGTTGGTCACCACGGCAACAGCACGTCAATAAAGACGGGACGAATGACGTCGAGTTTAACTTGGACTGAGTCAAACTTTCATCTTTTCCCGCCCTCTTCTGTCTGTACAGGTAGGTCAGTAGTCAGCTGCTGACCTGCTGACCTACCTGCCTACGTTCCCAGGTACCTTCCTGTCTCTACCTACACAGGTGGGACTACCCACCCACCTACCTGTTTACCTGCCTTCTTATTGGTCTGTCTGTCTGTCTACCTGACAATAACCCCTCCCTGTCTGTGTATCTATCTACCCCCCTACCCATCTCTCTGTGGGTATCCTGCTTTCTCGTGCGTGGTGGCAGCCTGACCCACACATGACACTGAGAACATTACTGTCACTGAACACGTGTGCTCTGAATCACGTGTGTTTTTGCTGTTTTGTTTTGTTTTTTTTTTTTGAAAGAAAAAAGCAAACAAACAAAAAAAATCACTCGGGCAAACAAGCCATTAAGGGGCAGTGATGCATGTACGGTGCTGCTGATACCATCGCTCTCAATTTAACCAACATGCACAACGGCAAACAGGAAACACAAACCCCCCCACCTCCCAAAAAAAAAGCAGCATGTTGAGCCAGCAAGGAGGAAGAAGAGGAAGCTTATTGGAGAAGATAGAAGGGGTGATGGAGGAAATATCTGTGTACAGATGGTGTGATTTGGGCCCGGAGGACTTCATAATTCTGGGATTAATTCATGTAAAAGATGATGTGTGGTGGACGGCCGACATCAGACACTTCCTAGCCCCCTCCCCTCCCACCCCCCTTTTCTGCTTTTCTTTAGTTGCCATCGTTTTTCAGTCAGACACCGCGATGCAAATCACTCAGCTCCCTGACTGCGCTGGCATTCACCTCTTCATGCTTTCCATCTTCCACTCTCTCCCATCTCCGTCTTCTCCAACCCCTCCCACCTCGTCATGACACGCAACATCTAAACCAGACTCAGGAAGCCACCTCATTAGTATGCAGCAATATGCAAATATTCTTGATTTGTTAGTCTCTGTATGTTTCATATCACCAGGTTTTCTCTCTCTCTCTGCTGTCGCTCTCTTCTATTTTTCTCTCCTGGCAGCGTCTGCACACACAGACGAACTCGGTGAACCCATCTACAGTAAAATGTATCACACCGCTCCATGTGTTCCTCTGAGTGTGTGTTTTCTGCAGATGTGTGCACCATATTGATCCCCTCTCACTGAGCTAATACAGGCTTTTTTAACATCTGTTATTTCCACGACAGAGAAAGAACTAGGGGACCGACGATGGAGGGAAGCCTGAAGTGTCCGTCACAAAGCTGAGCATCTGATTTTACTAAAAAATATAAATATAAATGAATATTAGCTTCTCTGAAACACCAGAGATCCTGAACTACTCTCTGAAAAATTATTCTGCCAAGAGCAGAAAAAATAAAACATGTTGTTTAAGTCCTCTCGGTATAATTCAAATAAGTACGGTAGCCTGGAAGGACATATCTCCTTTGTCAAGTCACAATAAACCAAAACTGGATTCGTTTATTTTAATGTAACTTCCCGCTATTTTGTAATATAAAATAATATCAGATATTGGAAAGTCAAAAAGTTTAAGGTCACATGGGAATGTTTTGGTTGCATTTTAAGAAAACCAGATGGCCAAATGTAATTTCCTGCAACCTGGAGGGGAAATTGACTTCAGACGGAGCCTGAGAAGTCGGTTAAGAACCTGTTTTGTGGAGCAACAGGCAGAAAATTTGGTTCCTCCAGCTGAAGAGAATTGGAGAATATAAAAATAAAAGGATTGTTTCCCCAAATATGTGTAGCTGCGACTAATGATTTCCTATTACCAATTCATTTACCATGTAATCTATAAATAATGAGAAGGTGGCCATCATTACTGTGATATCAGCGTCACATTCATTTGAGAATGTTTCAACATAAAAGCCCAAAAACTTTTTGTTGTTTCACTTCAGTGATTTCAAATAAGGTTCAATTAAAAGTAGCTGATGATTATCAGCTAATGGCTCTAACAGAGTTTACATGAGAGCACAAACAGGAAGTGAAGGATCCAGAATCAGCTGACAAACAGGAACATTTAAGTATTTTTAATTTTTCCAGACATTGTGTGTTGTGTGCTACTTCGATCTTCACTGAACACGTCTCATCTTTAACGGTGTTTCCTCCCTAACTAAACTGGACGCATGACGTTTTCCATCTGTGCTGGCACTCTTTTAAACCCCCCCCCCACAGTCGGTACAATAAGGAAGTCAGACTCAGCGCCACCTGGACCGGCAGCAACACTAAAAACCCTGCTTACAGGTTCACACATCAATAATTCAGCGCCGTGATAGGAACCATTTTCACCATGAGCACTTTTGATACCAGAGCTCATTCCTGTCCGAACACTTGTTTACTCGGACTGGAGACAGATTTTGAATTGAAGGAGGCGTTCAGGTGCAGCTGTTCATCACAGTCTCTGGTATTTAATAATAAACATATTGATAATTACTGAAGCTGGATCACTCACAGGCACTGTTGTGTAACGCTGACATGAGAGTTTAGACTTTCCCAGATTTATCTTTTTGTTTCAAACTCATTAGAGACGTGCTTTTCTTTAACTAACTGAAATCAGTTGTCTTTCTTTTCCTCCTCTGATGAGGAAAAAAAGTGGAAACACTTTTAAAGGAATCCAGAATTCATCGGAAACCGTCTCCTGTCTCTCCCGTGCTGATAACACAGCTGCGTGATGCTCATGTTCACCCTGAGGACCAAAACCAGATCAGGATCCAGCTTCGTGTCTCTATGAACATTTGGATCAATTTGATTCTGTCTCCTGTGGATCTGCCGACCTCCCCCACGGCCCCCCACGCCCCCCCCCCCCCCCCGGCCTTTGTACCTGTGGCAGGGCGATGGACAGCTGCCTCTGGAGCGACTCCTTCTCGTGGCCCAGCTCTCGCAGTCTCAGGTGGGCCGTCCCCAGACTCTCCTGGGTCTCCCTCAGGCTCTCCAGCAGCCTCTCTCTCTCCGTCAGCATGTTCACCATCAGCGACTCCAGGTTGCCCGTGCTCCCCCCTTCGTCGCTGCTTCCTCCGCCACCACCACCGCCGCCGCCGCCGCCTCGGGGGTCCCGGCCGCCGTAGCCCCCAATGCCACCCATCCCTCCGCCCATCCCTCCTCCTCCGCCACCGGCCGGGGACGACGAGCCGCCTCCTCCTCCGCCGCGCCCGTCCTCAGAGATGGTGGGCATCACCTCGCACATCATCTTGAGGCCTTTTTTTTCTGAGAAGACGACTTAGTGTCTGCTGGGCCACCAATTGGCTCTCGTCATGAAACGCTCAACAGCTCTCCTGGCTGCTGATTGGCTGAGGGTGGCAGACAGGAAACAGGTAGTGGGTGGCGGGAAAAGAGGGGATGGGGGTGGGGTGTGTGAGATCAAAGTGGGGAAAAGTGAAGGGCAACTGGGAGGGGAGGGGGGGTTTGGGAGGATAGGGGGTGGCGGGCTGGGGTGCAGGGGTAAGAGGGAGAAGTGCAGGTTGGGTGGCCGACCTCTGACCCCCCCCACCCCCCTCTCCTCTGGTCCGGGCTTCACTGAGCGCAGAGACAAACCTGGAGAAAGTGAAGAAGAAGAAGAAGAAGAAGAAGAAGAAGAAGAAGAAGAAGAAGAGGAGGAGGTCACATGGAGGCCAAGATGTGACTGGATGTGATGATGAGAGCAGCTGGAGGAGGATGAAGGCCACACATAACCTACATATATATATACATAACACACCTTTTTACAGGCAGCCCCCCACCACCACCACCACCACCACCACCCAAACTCCAGACACAGAACAGCCATCAGTGTTGCAGCAGAGACCGGACCGTCCGGAGACTTCATCCTCATCATGAATGCGCATGATGGTCGGAAATGAGTCGTGAATGGCAGCTTTTCACTGAACAACAATCATCGGGCCTTTAGCTGCTGCTGCTGCTGCTTCAGTACGTCCATGTTTAAAGGAGGAACCAAACATTTTTTAAATAATAATAATAATAAAATAAAAGGGTGTCATCATGAATCGTAATTACGGGCTGTATCCAGGAGGAAATGGGCTCCTTTCCTACCCATCTGTAAAAATAGTCAGTGAACCGGGGGGGTTATTATCATCATCATCCTCAGACGGGAAATGAATGGCTGTCTTATCAAAATAAATCACCTAAAATGGGGGGAAAAAAACTGCCATTTTAATTTTTTTTAAATATATATATATATATATATATATATATTAAAAAAACAAGAAGAAGAAAAAAAAAAAACAACAACTGGATGTGATCTGCTCACACCGCTATCACATCATGGTGGGAGGTGCCAATCATTCTGTAAATGATTTAGGCCTAATTACCGGATTAAATCACCGGACTGGATTATTGTTATTAGCTGTATTTTTTTATTTTTTTAGGGCTGTGATGAACCTTAATGTGAGAAAACGCTGCGCCGCTTTGGCTTTATTCCGACCGCAAGGCGTCTATTTCCTATCAACACCCCATTACCCCCCCCCCCCCCATCCACACACACACACCCAGCCTCCCCCATCCCTCCCTCCTGATAAAAACAGCTGGACCGGTCGGTTCTGTGCGCCGCCGGATTGGAGCGTCTTACCGGATCCATGTCGGACCTTGAAGGAGCAGAAACCGGTTCAGTCCATCACAGCATCCGAGAGTCGGCGGAGGCTGCAGGTTATCCCCGTTACAGCCGGTCAGCAGCCCGCCCCATCCCCTCCCTCTCTCTCTCTCTGCCGAAGGAGCGACGCTTCGGGTCCGCCGCTGCGTCAAGGTGCGCTCAGGACGCACCGAACACATCCGGTCAGGGGTTTCACAATAAAACCCCGCAGAGTCTGGACCAGCTGTCCCGAGTCCTGGAATAATAAAATAAAATAATCCTGTTATCTGATGATATTCACGTTTTTTTTAATCTACATCTTTCTATATAAACTCTGTCTTTATTGATCTTTAAATTTGACACAAAGGGGGGGAAGTTGTGGTGAGAAATAAAATGGGAACAGTGTAGAATAAATAAAGTAATATTACAGAATATTATATGCTATTAAAGGAATAATATACACTAAAATGTGGTCACTTATGTGTAAGTAAATTTTCCCACTTTATATTTCCCTATTTATTATTTTATATTCTTATTTTTTGATTGTTGCTTTTATCTCTAATAAATATCATCATTATGGATCCATTTCGGTATGAATTTGTATGTTTAGCATAGCAGTAATAATAATTGTCTGCAAAAAAACACATCAGGTAACCAGAGAGGGAGAAAGGGGGTACTTTTTTTTTATGTTCTTGTATGTTACTGGATTTCCATTTAAAACATGCTTATAGTTCTACTCTACTAGACAGGAAATATCTTCAGAATCAGGGTTGGAAATATTTAACAGAAAATATATTTGTTTCTAAACTCATATAGCGTTATAAATTAAGACAGAATGATAATAATTCGAGCTTGACCCGCAACAGCATTAACAGTGACGTTACAGAAAAATAAACATGATACAGTAGTCTGCTGTTATCTGAAATAATAAAGGTAAATATCAGCGTGTCGATATAGTTAAATGAATACATACCAAAAATAACACAAAGAAAGTGCTAACTTACTGCAGTGAAATATCTAAATCTTTATTATTCTGATGTTCTCTGATACAATAAACCTGTAGCTCCTTTAAACGACTCACCTTTTGCAGACGAACAAGTTGAAGCTTTATTCTGAAGGCCAAAAATAACACTTCCGCTCCACTTCCCGTCGCCCGTGTGTAACTTGACGACCTCCCTTCGCGCATCCTCCCTCGTCTCCTTCCCTAAAGGATGCTCCCTATGGCGCCTTCACGGCCCCTCCGCCGCCTCTGAATTCAGGACCCAGTTTTTTTTTCCTTTTGTTTGTTTGTTTGTTTGTTTTTTTTTCAAACCTGCCTGTCGACACCAAACCGGCTCAGATTCAGCAGCAGATGTTCTTCTCCCGGTCGATTCTTCACTTTGGCCTGAAACTTGAAGGGCCGTGATGGAACAGCTGCTCCCTCTGGAGCCACAACAGCACAAACACAGCTGATGCCTTCAGGTCCGTCCCGATCACACACACGCTCCTTCTTTTATTTTATAAACTGAAGATTGACGGGAAAATATTTTAAGTTATAAATGTCGCTCCTGTTAAAAGTTTATATTGAGTTCAGGCCTTTTTTTTGGGGGGGGGGGGGGGGGGTTAGTTGGAATAATTTTAATTTATTGAATCAAACCAAAATAGACGTTTTGATCAGTTTCTTCTTCGTGGTTGAATCAGCTGCTTCTCATGTGAAGAAGAATTTCCCAATCAACGTCACTTGGTCATGAAATGACTGAGGAGTCAGCCAATCAGAGCTCAGAGGAGGCGGGGCGTTAAAAAGCTAAAGGTAAGGAAGGGGGGGGGTGGAGGTGACGTAATGTCCCCTTCAGAGAAGCTGATGTGCAGCACATCCAAATCAAATCTGACTCCAGAGAGAAAGGATGAAAAACAGAAGACAATAAGACAGAAAGCAAAAAGCAAAAGACAGAAACACAGAAAGAAAAAAGCCAAAGAGAGAAAGGACATAAAAAGAAAGAAAGAAAAATGAAAGACGACAAAAAAGAGGCACAAAAAAAAAGATAATGAGAGAGAGAAATAAAGAAATAAAGAAAAGAAAGAAGGAAAGACAAAACAGATAAAAGAGCTTTATTTATAATTCCAAAGTGTCCACCTGGACGATAAATACTGACCTCCTGAAGACGTCTTTATATGTCTGCAGTGACGGACAGCAGGCAACTGTCGGCCCTGGGGGGGTTGGGGGGCTCGGGGTCATGGGGGGTCAGCGGGTTACTGGAATGCTGATAGGAATGTCCTTAACGGCGGCGACAGCGGCCAGGGGAGCATCAGCAGAACAGCAGGGTCCCCTGGGGGCCACGACAGGAGACGGGGGGGCCCAGAGTCTGCTGAGGGACACAGTGAGGAAGAAGGGGGGGGGGGGTTCTCACAGTTGTATTTTTATTATTTTGCTGATGCCGAGCTGCTGCGATCATTAAAATTTTGTCTCACTTTAAACAACCGAAGAACTTGAATGTTTTTATTTCACACACATTTAATAAATGACAGAAGAAGAAAGTGTGCACATCGTTTGTTTCAACCAGTTAACTGCTTCAACACTAATAATTTACATTTCATATCTTTACATCTGACCAAGTTCTAAAAATATATTTGGAGGAATTTCGACAGATTTTAGGACTTCATATGTTGTTTTTATACTTAAAACCACTGAAAAAGAATTTAAAAGTTTAGAGCAAGGTCTTCAAACTAATGTGTGTTTAGTTATATTTTTATCAGCTCTTTTAATTTGTTTTGGAAAAATTAGGAGAAAAAAATGTAATACCTGCATCTTCACTTCACCAAAAAACATGAACTACCAATTATTCTCTTTGAGAGCAGCATCAGTCGGGCCAACAAAGGGACGCTGATGTGGACTGAAGGAGTCTGGATTGGAGGTTTTAAATTCCGACTTTATTTGAAGGTGTTTGTGATGTTACACTGGGCGCCCTTGCAGGAGTGAAAACGTCACGGTGACGGAAGATTTCTGGAAACGCACGACAAGACGTCGGCTCTTTAATCTAATGTCGACCACAGAGATGAACACAAAGAACGATATCGTTTACGATCCGCCAGCTTAGTTTGTCTGAGTTTATACATCCAGTTCACACAATTCAGTTTGTTAGAGCCTATCTGGATTTCTGTGTCAGTGCAGTGTGTGTGTGTGTGTGTGTGTGTGTGTGTGTGTGTTAAGGCTATGGGAGTGTGCAGCACTAAGTGTGTAAAGGCAGATTCTGGGGGGGCTCAGCGGGCAGATTATTTTGGCCATCGGCTTGGTGCTCAGCTGGGACTTTTGGCTCTGCGGAGAAGAAGAGGAAGAACATTCACTTCACTGGAAACCGTCACAACAAAAACACAAACGGACTCACTCACTTCACCGTCTCGGCTGGTTTACCTTTTTCTTCAATTTTGTGTGTCTGTGGTTGAAACTGCAGCTCTCCATTAGGCCCGGCGGGGGGCGGCTGTCCGTCAGCGGCCTGCTGCTCCTTCTGTCTCTGGGACATTTCTAATACGGCCTGAAATTAAACTGACTTCAGTATTTCAACTGTGATGGTTCCAGATATGTGCAGGGATCAGTGGGGGGGGGGGCGTGTGTGCTGGGACTGTTTACCTGCTGGTACTCTCTCTTCTGGGCCTCCAGAGCTTTGCCCCGCTCCTTCAGCAGCTCCTGCTCCTGATGCAGAGTCTCCGCCCTCCTCCTCAGCTCCTCCTCTTTGTCCCTGAGCTCCACCTCAAATCGCTGTAGCTCCTCCTCCGTGTAAACCGGCTTGGCATCCAGAGTCTGGAGGGAGGACGGGTTCAAATAGTGAGTTTGTGTCGACGTGTGAAAGTTAGCGTCTTCACTACTTCACATTATGACAAAAGAAGTTGTTTTAGGCTTTTGGGCTCCTGTGGGCTCTTTACCTCCCATTCTTTAGGATTATTGAACTCCTTCTTCTCGGTGGACTTGAGGAACTCCTCCAGACTGACGAGCCGGTCCTTATTTGTGTCCACCTTCAATCACAGAAACATCAGTCAGAGCCAAACGGAGGAAAAATGAAAAGGTGACGACTGAGGGAGATGATGAATAATTTAAAGACTCACATTTTTCATGATGTGCTCCCTCATCCTCAGTCGCTCTTCCTCCATCTCCATCATATCATCTTCTTCGTTCTTTGGGTCGTAGACCTTCTCCAGCTGCAGGAGAGAAATGGACAGATGCTATTCCTACTTTTATTTTGTAAAGGTGAAGTGACTTTCAAAATAATGATCATCTACTTCTGATATTGTGTCAGGGGGATGTTAAGGAGTTTAATTTTACCTCCTTAGTGAATAGAGCCTCCAGTTCTTGCTCATCTAAAACTCCATCTTCGTTTGTATCTAAAGATCAGACAGGCCACGTTAACTGAGCTCATATCAAACTCATCAGGACGGCGGTTTGAACGAGAAGCGCTGGAACTCACCGTGCAGTTTGAAGAAGGTTTTAGGGTTGAACTCTTGAGGATCGAGTCCGTCAGTCTCCTCCCAAACTTCCCGCAGCTGAGCAACGCTGCCCTGCATGTGACAGAAACACAGCGGGAAAAATGAAAAAGGTAAGAAAGCTCGATCCACTTTCACTCATTTCCACCGATAATAGACGTGCTTCGTCCCACCGGAGCGTTCACTTTGGGGTGCTGCCGGTGTTTCTCCTTCAGCTCCTGTAATCTCTTTTCCTCTCTCTCCCTCTTCTCCTGGTCCAGGCCCTTCAGATACTCCCGCCTCTCGTGCTCCTTCAGCATCTCATAGCGCTTGAACTCCTCATGTCTTTCGGCGTCATAGTTCTCCAGGTCCTTGGTGGCCTAGATGAGAAAGACAGTGTCCAGGTTCTTCAGCACTTTATCCAAAAAAGCACTGACTGAGGTGAGGCTTCATTAAAATCTCATCAAATATCCATCAGCTGTCTCTTCATACATAGAGATGAGAAAACGGCGTAAGTCCAGGATCTTACCGTGGAGATCAGCAGCTCGAGGTCTTTGGCTTCAAATGTGTTCTGATTGTGGGGATCCAGATGTTCGAACTGCTTCAGCAGGGAGGCGTGGTCCATCTGCAGACCTGCACAGTAAATAACTCCATTACCAACCACACAGTGGACAAACCTGAAATCATCTCAGCTAAAATTTAACATCATGATCCGCATCCATGAACATGAAGTGAAAATGAACACACTACACATCTGTTTGTTTTTACTGAATTACTTCAACAAGATTATTAATTAAATGTAAGTCTGATACAATCGGCACACACTCTCCCTCCTGACTCACTCTGTGTGTTGGTGCTGTCCAGTTTGGCCTTCAGCAACATCCTGAGACGGGAAACCTCCTGCCGCTTCAGCTCATCCAGGCGAGTCCGGACATTGTGACTGACCAGGTCCAGCTCTTTACTGAGACGACCGTTCTGGTGGAAAACAAACCAAAATGTCTGGTTATCTTGGTCCTGTAATCATGGACGCTGTGAGGGTGAACATATAGGAACAGATGGGTGCTCACCTTAATGTCCTCTGTGTTTGCTGTCTGCAGTTTCTCTCTGAAGTGAGGGTCAGTCTCCAAAACCTCGATCACCTCTCTGAGATACCGGTCATAGTACAAACCAGTATCCTGCAACAGTGTCCCGTAAAAGAAAAAGTCACACACCGAACAGCGAAACATCAAATAGGAACAGAAAACCAAATCAAAAGGAGACTGTTACCGCGTTCTCTTCCTGTACTTCCTCTTTGACTTCCTGGTTGCTTCCATTGCGATCGATTGGCACTGACCAGACGCCGGCAGTGATGGAGAGAAGGAGCAGCCAGCCAGGTTTCAAGGTCATCCTCCTGCAAAACAACCAACGCAGGCAGAGCTGTGTGAGAAATAAAGAAAAATAGTAGCCAGTATGGTTTTCTGCCAAAACGTCTATTCTCCATTATTTACAGGAATTTACTATTTGTCACATAAAACAAACTTCATTCAAAATAATCCAGACTCTCTTTTCGGTGAAATCTTTATTTCACACCTTTATGGAGACTTTTCCAGGAACACACACACTCACATACAAACTATATATCTCATTTTCATATTGAGAGTGCTTTAATCCCATATATCTCACTATCTCACAGTAATCTCACTATATCTTCAGTTTTATAATCACTGACTAAAGAACTTTGGTTTTTTCTTTGCATGATCAAACATCATTAGAATAAAAAAAAAAAAAACAGAAATCACGAAGAAGACAAAACCACAATCATAACCTGAATATTTCTCTACGTAAATGAACCAAATAGGTCAAACTGAATTGCTGCTGCTTGCTGTGAACAGAATTTTACAGAGAATTTAGAGATTAAGTACCCGGAAGTGTTTCATGATATAAATCCATGTTAATGGGGTGGAAGTTTATAGCTTGTTAGCTAATTTAGCTTAACGACGGGCAACACGGATAAAAGCTTATAGAGACAACGAGAAGACAAAAACTGACATTAAAAAGGCTGTAATGACCTGTGAGGTTAAATCTGTAGTATGTGTGGATGAACAACAGAAGTTTAAACACTAACTTGTCTCTAAACGTAACGATAAATGCGACAACACAGCTGCTAATCATCAATTACAGCAACAACGAGCTAATTTCCTCTAATATCTCACGACTGGCTGTGAAATCTTCTTTCTAAACTCCTGCTTGTGTCGAAGCGGTGATTCGACATTAAAACAGAGAATGGATATTTAAAAACGGCTGCTCTCTCACCGCTGATGTGTTTTTAATTTCTGAGGCGACGCGCAAAACACGACCTGCTCTTCTGCGTCGAGGAGTTATGACGTCACGAAGCAGGAAAACCACGCCGCTTTCACCGGCCGTGGGAATTTCCTGTAAGAAGAGGAATTTTTTTCCTTCGTGAATAATAAAATCCAAGATTGTGATTTAATTATTGAACACCGACGGCAGAAATAATGTCTTATTGTAGTAGAAAATATGTAATAAGTTTAAAATAAAAAAAAAACAACTTTTTGGTTTGTTTTAACTTAAAAATACTATGAAAGTTGTGATTCAAAATAAAATTGTTAAAAAAAACAGCCACCAGAACTTTATCTGGCGTGAGCATCCTTCAGTGAGTTATTGTGTTGTAAACTGGAGGCAGATGAACTGCAACAATATTGTGACAAACTCAAAGAGCGTGTAAAGTCTGTGCTTATGAAAAACACCTGAAGGCACCATTATCCCATTGGTAAATAACAAACAGGCACAAAATATTTACAAAACCTTTTTTAATAGTTTGAAAAATAGATTTGTTGTATATTTAATTCAGTACAATAACACAAAGCCATGGCATATTGAAATAAATTAACATCGAAGGAGTCAACCATTGCACATGATAATAAATTAAAAGTATAAATATTATGCATCAAAACAACACGTAATGCTAAAATAAAATTAATAGAAATAGATGATAAAATATGGCACATAATTGCAAAGTTGTTCACAAATAAATAAAGTGAAAAAATAAATAAGCATTCACTCAATAAGAATCAATAATCAGTCTAAATATATAAAACCATGTCTGAGCATTTTGAGGTCATTTTCAATTTATATCAGTTTGACTGATGAACTTGAAGGGATATGATTGATTTACACTTTCAATTCAACACAATTGATTCAGTGTTCAGAAATCAATCTCTCTCATGTCAGTCGGCGTCCCGGGCCTTTCATTCTCCACCTCATCATCTTTCTCGCTGGGGCTCTGCTGGAGCCCCCCCCTCAGCCGCTGGTGGAGGGCATATTCAATCATCTCGCTGTAGCACTGCAGCACCGCCTGGGGATGCGAGACAGAAAAACTTTGTGATTTTGGACAAAGATGGGAGTCTCCTCCTGAATGAAAAAAAACACGTTTGGCCGTTTAAAACTCACCAGGTCAGTCTGGCACAGCTCTGCCAGTACTTCGCTCATCAGAGCCAGCTGAGAGGGCCCCTTGTTGCCCAGACCTCGCAGTGCACAGTTCAGTGATGCTGCAGCAACAAGTGACGGTGGCGCCCCCAGAAACCGGGAGTCACAGGCGCACATGGCAGCCAGAGTGTCGCTGTGCCGCCGCAGGGTGGAGAGCCGCTGCTCCTCAGACTCATCGCCGTCTCCGTCTCTTCTGTGCTCCACGGAGGCCAGGAAATGTGGGAGGAAGTCCTGAGGGGTCACTGCTGCTGTGTCCCATCGGAGGGTGGCGAGGATGACACGCTCCATTTCCTGAAGGAGGGAAGAGTCTAAGAGTTAGAAAGACGGGCTGGAACGCAGAAAGGTGGAATTGTGTGTTTTTATTAGTTCAGTGATACAATCTTCTGGCTGAAACAATCACTGATGGACATTTACTCACTCATTTCTAACATTTTACAGACAGAAAAATTTATTGACTTAAACATAATCGGAAAATGCACAAAAAATGCAGCTTGTATGCTGATTTTATTGGCAAAGAAAGTTTAAATCTTTTTTGAATGCATCACATTCATCAATAATAAATCAATATTTGTTCCTTTCCTCATGTTTACACTCATCATCCTTTGATGTGACAATTCTGAGATTGTCTTTTAAGATTAAACACCATTAAAATGTGAACAACCAGATTTACTGTGATAGAAATCAGAGTTTAAGTGAGTTTAATTGGCTCTACACCGAATGTTGTTGCAGTGTGATTGAATTGAGTGATCATATTTAGGGCTTGTAGCTGGAAATGACCCCCCAAAATTAAGTTACAGTCTTTTGGAGTGTTGTTGTTGTTGTTGTTGTTGTTGTTTATCCATCACAGTATCTACAGTCAGTATGTGACTGACTCACCCGCAGGTTTGAATGCTGGAAACTGTACTCAGCTGCTGCACAGAGAGTGTCAGCGGTGACGTTGTCACACTCGGTGAGTTTGGAGGCGATGAGGATGCAGCCGGCAGCCAGGCAGTACGGTGAGACGGGAAGAGACAGAGAGGCGGACAGGAACCTGTCCATCAGAGAGACGGACAGAGGAAACACGGCCTCGTCGCAGCCGCAGTCGCAGCACACCTGGAGGGAAAAGACAGAGGTGTCACAGCTGCCGCCCTCCTGATCGTCGTGAGGAGGATGGAGAGCGGATCGTACCTCCAGGGCCCATTTGGCGAGCTCCTCTCTGCGCTCCGGATCCCGCTGGATGAGGGCGACGTAGAGCATGGAGGGCATGTAGCGCTCCTCCGTGTGGAGCAGCCTCTGGATCACACGGTGCCCAGACACAGTGGGGTCCCAGGCGGCTCGCAGCTGGGACGGGCCCCCAACGTGGCCCTGGGCTCGAGCCTCGGTCTGGTCCCGGTCTTCACTCTGGTTGTCCTCCACTTCCTCGCACCACAGAGACACAGACATGCCTCTGTCCATCTGCACGGCCTGATGGGTAAAAGACAAATTGGTTTATGTCCAAATGGGGAAACAAGCACAGCAGCGTCTGTCCTTCAGTCAAACCAGCAGGTCCTCTTTCTCCTTACTGGGACTCAGACCTAATCTTCATGTAGTGGTCTGCTGGTTCTCACCTCTCAACTGTCTCCTCTGGGTTTTATACTCAGCGGGGGGGGGGGAGTGAGTGGGAGTGGCTGTGAGAGGGGAAGAAAAAGGGGCGGGGACCGTCGTGAGTGACATAAAATAATACGAAGACAACAATACGACTTCTCCAACAATCACTTCAACAGGTGGGGAGAGGGAGAAGGACGGAGAGCAGGGCAGAGGGGGGAGGAGAGGGGGGCAGACAAGAGAGGGAGTGGCCCGCAGGGACAGAGCAACAGCTTGTCTTCGATGGTGAAAGAGAGAAGGGAGCAAATAAGAAAAGGCTGCGAGGGGTGAGAGGGGTGAGAGGCAGAGGGGAGGAGAGAAAAGGTCACCTCCAGACTCTGACAATGGGAATGGGATGACAAAAGGATGAGGGTGTTTGTTTACAACGTGAGGAGACACGTCAAATACAGGATGGATGTGAAACATACCAGGTTCATTCTGACCAACATTTCTCTTTAAAAGATTTTAGAAAATGTAGAATTATACCGGAAAAAAATACGGAAACCATTAAATGAGAAAATGCCTGTGTTTTCCTTTTTCCCTGAGAGGTGCTGCATATTTTGATCTTTTAAAGAACAAATTAGCACAATTTAGGTTTTTTCTAACCTTTAATAACAAAAACTATATTTGTCTGTTTCGCCCAGTTTGTACTTATATTTTTGGCAACACACAATATGATGTGACATTTACAACGTTTTCTCATAAAGATTAAACAATATAGAAATATGAAGAATATTAGAAATCAAAATTCATCTTTAACGGAGTTGAAGGAAAATACAGCTGAAATAATTATAATGTAATTAGTTATTCAAAGATATTATGAAGTGAATCACATTTGCTGTTTCCAGCACTTTGACATGCTAACATTTTGCTTTTTATAAATGTAAAATGAACACTGCGTTTTAAAGAATTATGATTTAATCATCTTGAGCTTCTTGGCTGTTTTTTTTTTTAAATTATTATTATTATTTCATTATTTCCTGACTTTCCATAAACCAAACAACAAAATGGGAAGACGCTGAAAGCAAAGAGCATAAATATCAACAAATAACAGAATGAACTGATTTAGAAAACAGAGTTGATTGATTAAAGAAAATTATCAGAATTTGCCACCTCAGATTTTAATTATGTCACCAACCAACTTGAGATACATTTATTTTATATCTATTTTTGAAAGTTTGGGAACTTCTTCACTCGCTTTTAATCTTAATACTTCACGGAAAACTGATGTTGTTTGGATTTTCTTTCTTTTTTTCCCTTTTCTGAGTGTGTTCGTCAAAGTTTAGGCCTCGAGCCTGCTCTCTCTTTTTTCCTCTGAGGACTCTCATTGTCAAAGCAACCTGTGCCCCCACCCCTCCCTCCCTGTTGCCCCCTGTGGCAATCTGCTGCTCGTGTTTAAAGAGCAGTGGAGCCACCGGGGAGGGCTGGGCGAGGTATGTGCAACAGACAGTGGAGCCGGGCAGGTCAATGAGCCGTATTGTCTCCTTTTACAAATCAGTGTCAGACAGCAGCTCCTGGCCTTCTGCCTGCTGCTGGCAGCTCAAACACACACACACACTCCACACATTCATGGGGTAGACACACTTTTCACACACTCCCCGGGGACTCCTCCGGTGGTCACAATGGGGTCGCACTCACCAGTGGAGAATACAGATTGTATATGACACAGTCATTACAGGTGGCTTTTCACACATTAAGGCTTCAATGGCAGCTCGTGTTTCTAAATAGGAGTTAAATGGACGACTACGCCGCCATCGACCCGGCATGATTTCAGCTGAGCATCAATAATTCATACTCTATTCATCACTGAGCCGAGGATCACTTCTACTGACTAGCAGCAGATTCACTGTCATGTGTGCAACATAAAAAAAAGTAAACTCATGAATTCGTTTTACACTGATCTGCATATAATAGTTTTAATTAAGAGGAAATCATTCATTTAGTTATTTGGCTTTAATTCTGAGTTTTTCATATTTGATCATTTAATATAAATTGTGGAGGAGGAAGTCTCCAGATGCTTTCACAATAAGTAGGAACGCTGCAACAACAACAACAACAAAAAAGAACTAAATAGAAATATTTACCGAATTCAAAAGATGAACTCTGTTTAAGAACTAAAACAATAGTGTCATTATATTATATATCATATTAATGGTTGTGCTGTTTTGTTCACTTTGTAGCTGGAGCTAGTTGAACTTATAAGAAAATGTGCAGCTGTCAGTGGTGCTCAGTGCGTTCGGTGGTAAAAACCACAGAAATCCAAAAGAAAAAAAAAATGGTTCCGTGTTATTGAAGTGATGTAAGTTTGATGTATTCGCTCTGCTGACGATTTATGACAGAACAGCTGGTGCGACTCTGGAATGAGTGAAACTTCTGAGTTTTACAGCAAATAAAAGCACAGTCCAGACCGACTCTATGTACTCCTTCACCTCATACAGCTGCCCAAGACGGTGGATGAGCTCTGCTGATAAAAATATTTTTAAAAAAAAGGGAGGTTTGGCTGATTCTTCATCCCTTTCATAATAACAAAATAATAGTTTATTCTTAGAGCACTTTTCAAAGTAAGTGTCTAACAGAGGGATATGAGACGACAACTGACTATACAAATACACTGAGGCTGAGACTAAAGTTGTACCCTGTGACCCAAAGATTGAGCTCAGGGAGTAGACACACAGTCACATCATCCAGGACAGATAAGAGCTTTTCTAAAACACTCAGCATAATGACAAGATGAAGAGGCCGTAATCCTGCAACACTCGGCCGATTGTGGTCTGAGTGAGAGAATATGGGGTTTAAAGCTGTCGACAAGGCCTTCGCCCATAAAACAGGCTTTGAGAGGGGCTGAAAGCAGATTGAGTTTGAATGAAGGACTGAGTAAGTTTGGCTCTGCCGGTCATGTGAGGTCAGGTTGGGGTGGACGAAGAGGGAGTAGAAGGAGGAGGAGGAGGAGGAGAAAGGGGTGAGAAAGAGAGTGACAGATCGCCGGCGTGTTTAAGCTGCCTGCTAAATTCATACGTCGCAGCTGTATTCAAACAACATGGATGGAGGGGGAAAGAGGCAGCAACCAGCCAAAAGGAGACGTGCAGCAGGTCCTCAGAAGGGGGAGTGGCTCTCCCGCCCCTCATTTTCCAGCTCATTTCCCGGGACAGTGGAGAACAGAGGTCCTATTTTGCCCCGTTCGCCATTCACTTCGCACAGACACCTGCTGGCTGGCGGGGGGAGGAGGGGGGAGAGGGCAAAGTATAACCAGTTCACAAGTTAAGACACCACGTAAACAAAGAGATGTGACTGTTTGACTGATAATTAAGATTCATCAGCTTCCACATTACAGCGTTCGGGTACAGAAATATTCACAAATATTCACAATTCACATTTTTGTCTAACTTAATATTTCTTTCATATTCTAATGTTATTCCTGCAGCATATTTGTCGACCAACTGAGCTCATCAGTGGTGGAATGATTCCTCTTTCTGATATAATGGTATAAAAAAATACTCCATCATGACTAAAAGTCCTGTGTCGAAGGGTTTGCTGATGTAAAAATACAGAAGAAATGAAGAAGTTTACATTACTTCCTACACAGTGAGGTTGTTTAGTGGTCAGGTCCCTCCAAGAAGAAGAAATGTGGTAGTGTAAATACATATAGTGACAGAATATGAAAGTATTTATAACTCTTCTATGCACCACTGAAAATAAATGGATTAAATGAAGAACCAGGTCGGTGGGCGGCCCAGTGCCTCACCTGGAAGAACATGGACCATTAAAGCTTAACTGAAGTGGCCCTGCTTCAGGTCCAACATGTGGCCCTTGGCTCTCCCTGACTTTCCTGTCCCTCTCACTGTGGCTGTCAAAACAAAGGTAAAAAATATCTTTAGAAATAGACAAACTTGCTCGCTTTAGTAAGATGCGTCCATTTATTCTGTAACAATCAGCAGATGGAAATGTCGTGAAACTATGCAGATAATTACAAGGCTTTAAATTTGACCACACTGCATTTGAAAACTATAAGGCATGCAAAAAGTTTGCATAGGGCTGGAATGGCATCGTACAGTACTAACATGGTGCTGCCAGAGAGTTTATCCTTCATCTTTTTCCCTTTTCAGGAACATTGGTGTGTGTGGGGGGGACAAGAGCAGAAATCATAGTCCAAACAAAATGCACAGAGACCAAAGTGACGGGTGGAGAAGTCAGTTATAAAAAAAAGGTAAAACAGCAGCATCAAAAGGAGGATGGAAGGCTGAGACAGAGGACGTGTAAACAAGCTGTCAGGGAGAAGATGGTGACAGCAATCATGAAGAAAAAGGGCACAGCAAGCGCAGCTATAGTGTTTAAACATGGTGGATGGTAACATTTATGGGTAAATAAAAGAAAAACACCGCAACAGTGCCCCCTGTCACCCACACAATGAAACAACAGTCTTCACCAAACAATCTTCATTCCCTCTTACAGGATCATAAACACAATATATATATTTCCATGTATAAATATCTTTCGTACATCTCTAGTGAGTCTGAGTCCACCTGTGGATTTAAGGATAGGTGGGACCGTGTGCTGCGGCGGCAGCCCCGGCCTCGTGTTGGCCCAGGAGGCGCTGTGTCTCGCTGGCCTGGGAGTCCGGACTGTCCTCCTCAGAGCTGGAGGGGACGTAGAGACCCAGAACCCGCTGCACCTTCAGGGGGAGCTCCTGGGGTGGAAGTGAAGGTGGAAGATGTTAAATTCAAGATTTATGCATAATTCAGACAAGGTGTCGAAATGACCCAAGTGGTCGACCTGCTCTACCCCCTGAGCCCCAAAAAACCACCCCGAGTTTTATTTCAATCTCCTCAGTACCAAATAAATGGACAGGATAAACAGTACAGAACAATAAATCAGCCAATCACGGACATTTACAAAGACGGGATTAATTATTATTGATTCAATGCATGAAAAGGAAACATCAAATTTAAATTCACGTTTCACGCAGTGATTCAAACATTTCTGCTCTGTGACAGTTAATCATGAAGAAATGGAGTTGTGATCTTTTATGAAAGCGTTTTTTGGGTCGTTTTCAGATTATTTTGGTGAAAATGAAAAGAAATCAATTTCTTTCTTCTTGTTGTAATCCTCTATTGATCCCTAGTAGGTTCCCAGGTTCTCCTGATTAGAAATCAGCAGCTGTAGAGGTATTAATGACTCTTATATTTTGTTTTTAAATGGTATTTTAATGTCTTTTTAACAGATTTTTAATGTAGCTCTTTAGTCTCTTTAATGGCCGTGTGTCTGAATGGGCATATTTGTCCCCCCCCCACAATTATAAAAATAAAAGCTGAAAGATCATCATATTTAGCCTCCGGCTCAGATATTTTAATGAGCTGAAGCGCTCCCTACCTTGCACTGGACCAGCTGCAGGTAAATTGCCTCCGCGCCGCGCAGAATGCTCTGCAGATCCAACCTCATCGTCAACTCGTTGATGTGCTGCAGGTTAATCAGAGATGAAAATGTGGTTGTCGACAGATGAAAACAATGTTGTACCACGAAGATGAACTGCGAGCGGTACACACCTTCAGAATAGTGTTGAAGTCGTGATCAGAGCCGATCAGCTCTCCTCTCTGGGACTCCAGGATCGAACAGGCGATCAGCAGGTGGAAGTTGTCGCACGGGACACGAGTCCACATGACCTGAGGAAGGAATCTGTCATCATTTCTGCTTTTTAGTCACAGAAATAAGGGGGCGGGGCTCAACCATGACAGGTGGCTAGTCTACAGGGCTGATATATGGAGAAAACCAACCACTCACACCTACAGGCAATTTAAAATCACCAGTTATCCTAAACCTGCAGATCTTTGGAAACAGAAAACAGAAAAACGTCCACAGGGTTTGGAGCAAATTTCGAGGCGAGGACTGTGTTCACCCTGGACGGGCCACCAGTCCATTACAGAGCTGACATACACAGACAAACGACCATTCCAACACATCGAAACGGATATAAAAGAAAGAGAAAATTCTGCATTCAGAAAAATTTGGAGGAAAATGTACTTGCTTTATTCACCAAGAAAATACTGTGACATCAGTTTAACGGTTTGGGAAGTGAGCCTGACTGGCTGTGCCATGATAAAAATATTTATGTATCTCAACGGTTGCGCTCTCACCTCCCACAAGGTGAGGATGTCCTCAAAGGGAAACTCCCTCTTGAACCAAATGAGCAGCCAGCGGAAGCAGAAGCACAGTGAGCCGCTGTCCTGAGAGTCTGAGGGACAAAAGAGGGAAGAAGAAGCTTCTTAAAAATAAATAATATTAAGACTTATTCCCATGTTTTCAGTCAAAAATTCCACTTAAACACTTCCTCTCATTTAGCATCTACCTGCTGTGCACCTCATCTGCTGATTTTTATTACAAAACAAAAAGACTGGGTGAATATTAGCAGACCAACCCAGGAAGTCGCACAGCTCTGGGTCCAGAGCCTTCAGCAGGATACTGAGCTGGAGGAGCTGCTGCTTCATGGCCTCCTGGGACTCCTCAAAGTTATGGTGCTGCAAAGACAGAAATAGCAGAGTTCTGTTAGTCACCAGTAAGACTCTTTATATATGTTGTCTATTAATATGACCCACTGAGCATGAAGTGCCCTTTCTGATTAAGTCATCGCAGAAGGGTTTCATAATAAACACAATTTATATGTTTTGCATCTAAACTTTGCTTTATTGCTGATTCTTCTAAACCCAGTTCTAACTCAAAAGCAGGTCTGACCTCATTTAAAATCTTAAGAATCTTTAGTATGAGACATTTTTACTGACCACCAGCTCCATGAAGCCCGTCAGACACCAGAAGGACTCCACCTCATTCTGGGTGATGAAGAGGAGCGGAGAAAGGAGATCACTCATCCCCTGTACATAACCTGGACAGAGGAGGGAGTAAAAATTATATTCATAAATTGTGTTGGACTGTACTTCAGAATTTTTTTTTTTTTTTTTTTTTTTTAAAGACACCTACCAAGATCAAAGTTGTACATGCAGTACGTCATCAGCACATCGTGCAGCAGAGTCAGTCCTGGATTGTCGTTCCCAGAGAAGAATGTATTGTGTCTATCTGTCCTGCTGACATCTCTCTCTGACACAGAAGAACAAAGAACAAAGTTGAACTTCAGCATCAGTCGCAGCTCTCACCGGCAGCTGACTGACGCTGTGATGAACAGATCTTCTGTTTTTTGTTTTTTTTTTTGGGCCGATCACAGAACTGACCTATCAGGCTTCTGTAGCCTCTGAGGAGGGAGTTCCTCATCTCCTGCTCCTCACTGACCGACTTCCACTGCACCTTCATTCTGAAATACTCGTCCCTGCAGACACGACGGGGGCATTAAAGTGGTTTCACTATCAGTTGGACATTTGAGGAGAATTTGCTGATCTGCAAAGAGAAATTTTTCTCAAGTGGCATAAACACTAACGTTTTGACCCGCAGAATGTCTTCCCGTTCTTTAGCAGTGCTGTTCCACGGATAAAAGCCCAGGAGGAACTTCCAGATGTCCTTCCTTAGTGATGGCATGATGCCCTGCAAGAGGCAGGAACAACATCAAGAAACGAACATCTGGTTGAAAGGCACAAACAGAAAATGCCCCACAGGCATGAAACATAAATGCTTTCACAGTATTGTCATTCTTACCCCTCTGAACACAAGCTCTTTGATTTTTTCTGGGTTCTTCACACGACCCTCTGAGTCCAGAAACTCTTCCCATTTGTCGAAGGGTTGCCCCCTGGTGACTTCTGGTCGGGGACCGAGCTCTACTCCCTTCATGGAAAAACAGAAATAGACCTCAACAACTGATTGGTGTCAGTCATCTCCAATGTCTATGCATTACACAATAATGACTGCACTTTGTTGCTTTCTTACACAGGTGATGAGTTCAAATCCAGGCTCTTCATCAGACTGGGGGGGCATGTTGGGATCATGCGGAGTGCGCAAGTGGATTGGGGACTCTGGAGGTCGGATGGCTGCTCTGAAAAAATTAGTGACTTTGGAGAACCCACCGAATGTAGTGGCGTACGGGTCCTGGATGAACCTCTGCTCGAGTGGAAAAAAATCAGAATTACACAGAGGAAGAGAAGCAGGGCTGGTTTATGTTGAGCCACAACTGTAACAATCTTGATAGACTTCCACTGTGTTTTTGTCTTAACAGGGACGCATTGCAGTCATGTGCTGCAACATTGGCCATATTTCATAACTGGAATGTCAGAGGAGGTTGAAATTGTACATTTTTTAGACAGAGCATGGACTGCAGCCAGACTTTGACCAGTTAATCAGTATTGATCAACAAACTTTGGAAACAGAGAGTTAATTTATGATCAATATGTGCTATGATGCTATTTAAAATGACACCATTATGGTCCCTTTAATTGTACAACATATGACTCACTCCAATCTTGTTTCTGTTAACTATTAATAACAAGAAAAAAATAAAATAAAATATATATATATATATATACGAATTACCGAGACAAGATCTGAGCCTCCATCATCAAGGAGCTGCAATTTATCGAAGGACTGGGACAAAGCACCTGAGTCATGTGGATAGGCAAGAAAAAGCCGTCCGTCAACTGGTGACCTGAAGATAACAACGGGAGCCACGTGATTTTTTTTTCCCCACTCATGTGATGTGTCAACAAAGATGTGTACAGCTCTGCCTAATGCTGTAAATGAGCTACTCAAAGAGACAACCAACCACTAACTGGTGTTGAAGTCCATGAGACTTACTGGTCCAAGATGATGTAACGGTTCAGAGCGCGAAGAAGTTCTCTGGTTCCTCCTCTGTGGAAGTGCAGAGGAGGCAGTGGGTGCCCACCTCTACTGGTCAACACTAAGAAGTTTCGACCCAAAGAGAACCGGGCCCTCCGCAGAGAGTACAGCTCTGAGAGAGGCAGAGAGAATGACCACTGACCTGCAAGAAACATGAGGAATAATTAGTTTCACCCATCCTTTATTTACACAACAATTTACCCAATTTAAGTCATAAATGTGCAAACATTACCTGAGGCTTTCACTGGAACGTGTTCCCGATCCTTCTTCACGGTGCTGATAACTGCCCAGTCTGGTTCATAACCAGGATCAAAGTTTGTATCCTCCTCCCCACCTTCTCCATCCTATTTAAAGAACAAAACAGTTTTTGGTACTTTGAGATAAAAAGGTACATAAACATTTTGTCCTTTCACGTGCAGCAAACACACAATTACTCACCTTTTTGGAGTAGAGTACAGCCGGAGCACTGCGACCTTCATCCTCCAATGGACTCCACTCTAGAGCTGGCACCCCAGCCTAGAGAAAAGATATGATTAAAACCAACATTTCCTGATGTCCCTCTCTGTATGAGGCTTGGCTCTGACATCTTACTTACCCGCTCCACAATACGAATAAATCCTGGGATTGTGGTGTCCTGGTTACTCCTCTTGGCATTTGTATGGAGGTACACCCCTTCCTTCTCAAATATCAGCTGTGGGGGAAGAAGATTGAAGAAAGGATGAATCAATTTTGTGCTGGATTCTGGTTGCGGGAACAGGTTTGGTTGGTTTGTCAGCTGTATCAAACAGAGGTTTAACTAGGGGTGCTGTTCTTGGTCAAGCTTCAGATTATTTTCTATTCTAGTAATCATTTTCAATATCATGTAGGTAAAGCATAAGACATCCATATATTATGAATACAATAATAGCACAATGACAATGTTAACCCGGTATGTCCTCTCTGACGGATAAATGCATTATTTTATCCTCATATTTGACAGAGAAAAGTTGGTGTGTGTTAACAAACATTTTACCATTACAGTATTTGCCTTTGCTGTTATTTGCTCTTTTCTTCTGATTCATTCTGGATTCTTGGTAAATACTCCAAAATGTGCTGTGACATTGTTTAGTTTCATCATTCTAATTCTAATTCTAATCCGAGGCCTCCCTTTTAGATCTAGCAGGAAGCAATGGATAATTATTAACATTTTGAGACCAACTCTTCCAGAGCTTTGATAAGACTATGCTCAAATAAACTACTTAATCAGTCAATTTCAATTGAACAACATAAACATGTTCAGGGTAAAAGTGTGACTCAGACGTTTTTGCAGATATGTCATCACATAACAGAGCTGGTCAAAGTCACATCACATGATTTCAACATGCCTGTCAGGTTACTGGCTCAGCAACAGTAGAGAAACAGGAAACCCAAGTGGACTCCTGCTGGTTATGGTGAACTGCTATCGACTGACACAGTCAACAAAGTTTGTATACCAGATTATCAGTTAGCCGTAAAACAGCCCGACATCTTAAAAATCAGCCAGCTGACAGCATGAAGCTGCCAGATTTTATTTAGACGATCATTATTGGGAACCGTTGAGATAGCAGAGCTAGCTCGAAGAGCTAACGCTGAAAAGCTCCAGCTCGTCCACCCGAAATACCGAAACCGAGTATTAAAGAACACTCTCACCTTTCCAAAGAATACAAACAATCTCGGTAAATGACAGAATAACGTCGGTAATACCTTGTAATCTTCAACGGTTTGCTCCATTCTTCCGCCGCCTGCGTCTCCGCTTCGTTCGTCCAAAACAAATGTTACGTCACAACTCCTGCTGACCGGAGGGCCCGCCCCCGTCGGTGACGTCACCACAGCGAAGAGCCACTGTTTTTTTTTTTTTTTTTAAATGTAAAATTGAATGATCATTTCCTGTTTACAAATATGAACATATTATAAGAGGTAATGTTCTTTAATGTTAAAAGAACTAAAATACTGACAGGGACATCGTTAACATTATTGTTATTAACAATGATACTTATTCATTACCACCAAACCGATATTTTATTTTACCTAGTGACAGGCTAGCTTAGCAAGAATAGAGAGAATATTAGTAATAACGCCTTTTTAATGCCATATCTGATAGAAAGCAGGACTTTTAAAGCTACAGGAATAAAAGCACTCGCCTCAAAAATACAGAAAAAATGAGTTTTCACTAAAAGCTGCATTGTGCCAGAGTGAAGTCAAAGAACTGGTGGTGATTTCACTGTTAACAGTTTGGCCCAGTTATGAAATGTTTATTCCTCCACATCCACAAAAAGTATTTATTAATTTACTGGAATATATTCTGGTCTAAGAGGCTGCTATCTGACTGCATGTCTGCCTGCTGACTGGTTAGCTGACCGGAGGAGGGTATTTGTTAGCTGCCCCCTCCGGGAATTGCCCCCTGTGGTTTCAGAGGGTTATTAGTGGGTGAAACTCAGTGGCAGGGTATTTACTGTGTTAAAAAAAAACAAAAAAAAAAAACAAAAATTAAAGTTAAAGCTGCTGTATTATCTACAGTGCCTTTGAAACGGGACAGCCTGGACCCGGACCTGGACCTGGACCTGGACCTGGATCGGGTCTTCCCGGGACTCATGTGAGGAGCTGGTGGGCCGCACACGTGCACGAGGACACGGCGAGTACGAGTCCGCCCATAGAGGGCGGTCACGTGTACAACGTGCTTTCGAACAGGTGACGTCAGACCAACTCATAGAAACTGAAACAAAGGCGGAAGAGTGCCGATTTTAGTGTTTCAAATTAAAAGCATCAACTAGATTTAAAAAAAAAAACCCGTTTTTCTCAGATGGAGCTTTGAAAAACAAAAATTTACACCATCAACACATTTGTAGGTTTATAGATTGCTGATAATCCACCCTTCCAACAGCAATGGAAGAAGTACTCTTTATTAGCACAGGGGGTGATACTTATGAATTAAAATGTTTTAATCGGAGCTAATTTTAAACAGTTTACTACTATTTTACTTTATCCTCCTCTATATGCCCTGGCACTAAATTAGGTTATTGTTTAGTAGTAACGTTTATGGGATCGCATCATATTTCAAGCTCATCAAACATTATGTCGTGACTATAGTGTATTTAATTTCACTTTGTGGCTCATGTAAGGCCATATAAAAGAGTTGTAAACTTCTTTAAAATTAATAGCTGTCAAATAAACGTCCCGTAAAACAAAGAAACAAACAAAAAACACAAACACTGCCGTTCATCGACATGTATTTTGAAATTCATACCCGGAAACGGCTTTATGGGTCCGTGCTAGCTTGGTGCTGCTGCAGAGCCCTAGCGAGGGGAGAGAAACCGTGAGAGAAGAAGAACCGTGGGATTAAAAAGTGAAGTTTAAGGTCGACAAACATCCGGTAACGGAGCAGAACGAAGCTGAACAGGTGGGTCAGCCTCTTCTCGGGTTTCTGTCATTTACACTTGTTCGGCTCGGCTCCTGCTAAAGGCTGAAAAATGGTGGTGAAAATGTGCGTCCGTCATGAAGGGTCTGCGCCCAGCGCTGAATAAACAACAACAACAACAACAACAACAACAACAACAACAACAACAGCAGCTGCTGCTGCAGAAACGGTGACAGTAACCGTGCAGAAAAGCTCTAAGCATGCAGTTTGAAGCGGGGGCAGAAACGGCTGCAAGGACGGCAGCCCGGAGGGGTCAGCAGAGAGCTGGGTCATTACGAAGCTACAGTAGCTACAGTAGTTAGCATCGGCTGGTGGGGGCTGCGACAGTCCGAGGACACATCGGCTGCTATGGATTTAGAGGAAATTCATTTTTGCACTTGATTGCACGCACGCATGTAATCTCCAAACGTCCCCCACAGAAGATAAATGAATTGCCTTTGCATTTTAAAGTGTCGTATTAAACCTTCCTTCCTTTCATCTTTTTTGTTTCTCCAGGTATCACCAGCAACTTGGTAACATCTTTTCTCTCCCCTGGCTCTCCAGTGTGTAAGGAGACCGCCCACTACTTATACACACCCATATATATAAATATGTATCACATCATATCTTAAAGTCACCCAGTGCCTCTCTACCTAACAGATCATTAACCCCCCCCCCTCCACCATCTGCATCTTTAACCAGTGCAAAAATTATCCAAACACCAGCAAGACAGAAGAAACAAAACTGAAGTGAGCCCCTCCCCCCCCCAGCCCGTTTGAGCAAAGTCAGATGCACCACAGCTACCAAAGTTAACCGCCTGTTAATGTTAACGCCGACTGTTAACTTTTAACTGCCCTTTGTTAAGTTTGATGTCCTCGCAATCAACCGTATCTGGGCTTCTGGTTAGTCTACGTCTCATATCTCTTCATCCATCATTCATCAGCATTGCTCTCTTCAAGCCAGTCCATTGAAGAAAGCTGTAAACAGCACTTAGCAGCATTATGGCCACCATCACCCAGTCATCTGAGCCGGAGATCCCAGACAACCACAAGGAGAGCTGGCTGGCGCTGCTTTCTGCTGCAGAAACGTATTGCCAAAAGTCAGGCTGTGACCTGGCCATACTTACAGCCTGTAAGAAGTTCCGGTTGTCCGCTGGAGAAGGAGATGTGGTGAGGAAGCAGGAGAGCGGGAGTGCCTTTCCGAGGGAATGCGATTTCTCCTACAGCGTGTGGGGCCAAGGGTTTCTGGCTAAGTCGGCGCTCCGCTACATGGAGGACATCGGCGTGCTGCACTCCACCACCATGCTAACAGCCCAAAAGCACGCACGCCAGACCGGAGGGGAGGGAGGAAACAAGATGATGGTTGACCCGACCTCTGACCCCGGGCACAGGGGGGTGAGTGGCCTGTTTGTGCTCCAAACAGCACTGGGGTGCTCATTCACAATGTTCACATTCATAACGTTGTGCTGTTGTTTCAGAGCTTCACGGGGGACGGCGTGGTGGGCGGAGTCAGTCCCAATGGCAGACTCTACTCCCGGAGCTACCCTTCAATCTACAGCTCCGGAGCGGTTACCGGCCAGGGCCATGGGCAGAATATCAACGGAGAGAGGGAACGGGAGAAGAGTGTGCTGGAGGCTGAGCGAGGGAGACAAAGGTCTGGGATTGTGGATTTGGAAGAGGAATGTGAAGATGAGGAAGAGGAGGACGATAACGAGGAGAGGAGAACCTATGGGAATGAAAGTGCTGGTGAGGAACCATGCAGTTTATCCGTTTCTTTAAATAGTTTGATCAAAATTGATTCAGAGGTTCTTCATCATCATGATCATCATTGTCCTGCTTCAGGTGTCTTCTCCATGGATGAAGACTCTCTGTCCCGGGACTGCGAGCCGTTCTTTGAGTCTGACGGGGAAGAGGAGAGCACTGATGGTGAGACTTTGGTGCTGTGACTCCGCACATCGACGCAGGTGCAACATGTACATTCATTTATTTTTTCCGTCTGTGCCAGGCTCGTTGAGTGAAGATGCTCCTCCCCCTCCTCGTGGCATGGCGGTGGGTCAGGCAGCCTACTCGTCCCGTCAGCCCCACTCCATGGCTCTGGCCCGGTCGCTGCCTGTGTCAGTGCCCGTGTGGGGCTGCAGAGGAAACCGAGCTGCTCAGGGAGACAGCAACAGTGGAGAGCGGGTGAGAACAAACACACACACACACACACGCAGTGTCACTTTACAAAAGGACAAAGCTGCTGGTTTGCATCCTGGGATTAAAGCGTTCTGGAGCTTGTCTCACACAGTGAGATTAGGGGTTTATCCATCTCTCTTTGGGCTTAAATTGTTGTTTTCCAGCTTAAATTCAGTGCCACGGCAGAGATCACCATAATAAAAACCCTTTCCTTTGAAAGAGGTTAGCATCTGAGGTCACTGACCAATCAAGTGACTGGAAAAACTGAGTGATCCGTCCATCAGTCATCAGTCATGGCTGCAGAATTTATTCAACTGTTGTTCTTACATTTGAGACAAAAGTGCTGAATTTACAACAGACATTAATGAAGATCAGAGTGGTTTAGTCTGCGATAATTATATCTGAGACAGAGAGTCTCATAATAAACAGATCATTTACACTCCAGCAGCAACATTCCTGATAAGATTAGGAGACTTAATTGAGTTTTAAATCTTTGACGATTGGAAATAAAAAGTGTACTCACCCTCACATTTTAATAAGAAAACAAAAAAACACATTGCAACATTTCAGTCAGTTTTATCATTTTTGCAGCTAAAACTGCCTTATTTACTGTTTTAAGTGCATCATTTGTGTCTAATTAGATTTTATAGCTTCATCTGTGTCTTTATGAGCTGAACTGATGAACCAGATGGTTTGTTACACAGACCCACCTGTGAAAGCTTTGTAGGAAGGCTGCTTTCATCCAAACTTCATGTTTGGATGAATGGTAGCATGAGAGCACCACAGAATAAGCACGACATAACAACAAACCGCAGTCTGTAAAGAAGATTTAGGCATAAAAGCCACAAACACCCAAACGGTTGTTTCCTCTGTGATGCGACGCTGATTAGTTTGACCACAAGTGACCTGACAAGATGGATTCAAACTCACCACAAATCCAACTACTCTGCAAAGTTAATGATTAGACAAAAAAGCACAAATTTCACTGTGGAGAATAAATATGTGTGTCCTGGCCAACACATTAATGCTCTCACTGTATTTAAAATAATCTTCCTGTTCCTTTGTAGCATTTGCTTTACCTTTAATATTGTGATATTATTATTAGTAGGAATTTGTAGCCTGTTCAAGCAGCGTCGTCGTATCGTATCTTATCTTGTGTCAGACTAAGTGTGCCATTTGCACAGAATTAACTGACTTCAAGCTTCATGATCCAGATTATTCAGAGTGAATCCAGGTTGTTTAATAATACAGACCTGTGCTGCCCCGATATGAGGACACCTCAGGTTATCACTGCTCTGTCACTCATTCTGATGCTGACCTGTTAGGAAATAATTAGTGTTTACCACTGATAACTGTATCTTTGTCTCACAATAACTCAAATCAAATGATTTTGAAATAATGAAAAGTAAAATGACATCATATGTTACACGATGAGACTAGACGTTAAAGCTGACACACCTTGACAAGTTAAAAAAGGGAAAGTTATGAATTTAATTTATAAGAGTCTTATCATCCTCATGTTTTTTCCCCTCAACCAATAAACAAGTTCATCTAAGAATTAACCGTAAAAAATATCCTGCAGACACAATCAAACCATGAGCTTAACGCAAACGAAAGACCGAAGTAAATAACACAATGAAAGAGCTGTTATTTTGTTTTGTTTGTCCTGCTGTCAGTTGACGCAGACGCATGTCATGCCATCTAAAGAGCAGGACAAAGGAACAGTACACTTCTTGGTTTTTCTGATGCACAAACTAACGCCCATAACAGCTCCATCAGGCCATGTGACCGTCACCGTGTGAGGTATAATGTCAGAGAGGATGCACGACTTCAGACTTTGCCCCTAAAATGAAACACCGTAGAGGTTTTAACTGGACGCTTGCCAACGTTACGGTACCTCCTGATTGTTTGTCTTTTCAGGTGGGCTGCGCTGACCTGGAGCACATCGCGGCCAGTATGAAAGCGCTGCTGGCCCCCGGAGCCACCGACGGGACAGAAATGTTTGGGGCCCTGCCTCGGCCCCGACTCAACACGGGGGACTTCTCCCTCAAGCACTGAGAGAGAATGGCCGAGACAGGCAGAGAGGGGGTTGAGGAAGGAGAGAGAGAGAGATAGAGAGAGAGAGAGAGGGAACGAGTCAGAGCGATAAAGGAGGGAAACACTAGGAGGCGTTATCTTGGCTGGATGTGTGACGTACAGTATGTGAAACGGCGTTACAGCTCGTTGCTCCGTTTATTCCTCACTAACCAAAATTAACGGCACACGCTTCGAGGAGAGAAGAAAAGAAATGTCATGAACACTAGTAACATTTTCAACTCCCCCTTCACCCGCACTTTTCCTTCCCCATCTCCCGCCATTACACATTTCACAGTGCAAGCGACTACACGTGTGCCGACACTACATTAGGTTCGGGTGATCTGCCCCTCAGAGGGGTAGAAACTGGAGAAGTGGCCAAGTTAACATGAAGCTTGTGGCTTTTCAAAATGTGAGCGGAGGACACCAGCACCTCCTCGTGACATGCCTATTTGTACTTTTACTTTTGCCAATGAATGACTGACTGATAGAATGATTGTAAATCAATATTGGGTTATTGGGGATTTTCTTTTCTTTTTTTCTGCTCCAGATATGTTGAAGTGAATGAATGAATGAGAAAGCAACTGTGTGTGGGAGAGAAAGAGAGATGGGTTGATTTACAAGGAACAAACCTCCATCTCTGACTTTTGAAAATCAAATAAATGTTCCGTTTAAAAATACTTTTATGTTTCAAATAAAGGAGCAACACCAAGACAAGAGAAGACTCCTGGTATTGATTACCTGTGACCCTGCAGTGTTACTGAAATCCTCCAGAGGGCTTCAGCGCTCCACCGTCCACAGCAGGAATATGAGCTAATCATGCAAACGTAACGCACTTTCAGTCTCATTACACAACTGATGAATTTATTGACTACATTAAAAAATATATAGGCTCTAAAATTAAACACCCGATTACATGCAAAGCCCTGTGGGTAATAAAAACACACAACTTTGCTTATTTCTACATTAAATACATAAATAAACACACAGCAGTTAATAAAAGAATTATGCATCTTTGGATATAATATGACTCAACAACAATCTTCCGTCATGCACCAGAGAAAGCTCAGATGTCCTGATGCGATTGAGTTGACACTTGTTCCCCAAACATCACAAGCTTTTTCCATCTTAAATGTGCACCCCCTGATATCTGACCTCCAACCCCCCCACAGCAGGTTTAAACCCTCGTCACTTTGTCACTGATCCCTTTTCCGAAGCAGGCAGTAGGAATTTGTGCCGACCCAGAACCCGGGGAGAACCTTCTCCTGGATGTTTCCCTTGAACTTGTGAATCAGCCGCACCTCCTTCTCGTCCTCCCCCTCCACCAGGAGGAACTTGATGATGCCGGCGGGCTGGTCCACATAGATGCCCATGGTGGAGGACGGGGGCAGCTGGACGTCTACATTTTCACCGTTGTGCCAGACCTGGTAGCAGGAGCCGGACCAGCCCACCCCCCAGGAGGCGCTGTTCTCCCCGAGGCCGCAGGGCCCGTCCTGGCCTTTCCGGGGGGTGCTCTCGCAGACCACCCCGATCACCACCCAGCCTTCGGAGTCCACCTCCCAGTACCCTCGAGAGCCCTGCAGACCTTCCTTACAGAGCACCTGAAGGCGGGGGGGGGCACAGTTAGAGCAGAGATGAAACGCCTACTCTGACACTTAACAAATAGTTTGAGTCAATAAAAAGAACATCTTAATGTCATTTTTAGACCAAACAAGACTTTTCTTACATTTCTTAGATGCAAATATTAATCAATACAATAATTAACAGATTAAATCATTCACAAATAGTTACCTTCTGTCATTTGCAACCCTAACCCCTAACCCCTGCACTGGACAGTCCATTTTTAATTTTATGCTACTTAATTCTAATGCTGCACCCTGTTTTAGATGGACGTGTTGCATTAACAGTTGAAATTTGATTCGAGGCTACTCGTTTTTTTTTTCTCAGATTTTAATCTGAAAGCATCATTTTACAGTTTAAATCGGAGCTTCTCAAACAGTAAAATCTTTCTGCGTGTTCAGGACTCACCTGTGGTGAGTGCTCATATCTCTCAGGTCTGTTGGGATACGGGCAAACTGCATCTGATGTACGAGCCACTTTGGACCCCCCCTCTGAAATCCACAGCAGTTTCTGTGCAGTTTTATCATCCAGAGAGAGTTTGAACCAATCTGGAAACAAGCAAACACAACGAGGAAACCTGAAGTTTAAGGATGAGATGAAAACATGTGGCATGAAAATAAAAAAGAAAATATTTAATTTCTCCTTACAAGACAGTTTTAGTCAGGTATGACTGAGTCCTGCTGGTGTTAATCTGATTTAATGAATAATATTTAAAAAGGATCCATTAATTTTAAATTCTTGGATTTTTGATAAACTGATAAAAAAGTTAATTTCAGTTAAGTTCAAATTTTAAAATAAATTTCCTGCTACAATAAATAATTGCACTTTATCCTTTTTTTAAAGCATTTTTGCTATTGAATGTATTCATCATCAGTCATTTATGGTTTATTCACACAAATATTCTCAATTCTGAAATTAATCAGGTTTTGCTCCATGGAATGAGATTTTTTTCAGTCTATTTTCGGACTATCATGAACTTATTATGAATCGATATACTCTCAAAAGCTGCATTTCAAATCAAATACATAAGTAATTCAGGGGATTAATGTTTGGATTTATATTTTCTTTGCTTCTGCGTTCTTTTTGTTTTGTTTGTCATTCCAAAAATTGCTTTGATATATTCAATTATGACTTCATTTTCTGATGATGTTTATATTTGCAGACTAAATGGCTCCATAAATGGTGCAATTATCTTGAATTAACACTCTGTAGCATTAATTGGAAACAGACAGCGGGGAGGCTGGTTTCACATATCTATATATATTAACGTTAGATTAATGTCACTAAATGCAGCTCCCAGACAATTAAATTAAAAAGCCTCACATTTCATGAAGTCAGCCCTGGTGATGGGTTCAGGGACATTCGGCTCGTATGGCGGCAGCTTTTCTGAGACGGGGATGAAAAGAGAATCAGCGGGGGAAGTGTAGTCAAACGTAATTCTGGTGAATTGATCCCATTATTGTTTGGTGAGTCACAAAGAAGACAACTACAGGAATACTCAGTGTTGCTCTTTACCTTCTTTGACTGCGCTGTTTTTCCTTCCTGGAAAAAGAGAAAAGAAAGAGTCATTGTTTAATTTTACTGTTGCCTTTATATGAACACGTGTTATGGCGCCTGGTACGAAATGAAAAGCACGACTCTGCCGTGGATGGAACAGACAAGTAAACTCCAGCCGGCTGCTTTAATCCCTCTCATCTTTCTCTGCAGCCTTCAGTCGGAGTCAGGCTGCCATTCATCTGCAGTAAATCACCTGCGGCCGCTCTCAACGTACAGTCGATCACAGACCAGCATGTGTGCAATGTTGGCTCAGCCCTGATTCATGAAGTTTCCCCCAACGCCGCTCAGGGTTTTAGGTTTCGACATCAGGAATCCGCAGGCCTGGCCGTCCATTTGTGAAAGGACACACATCATGGCCACCGACAGCGGGGGGGGTCTGGGTCTAAGAATATATGTTCTGTATGATGCTGTTACTTCAGGCCGCCCGGGGCATGTTTGTCATGTTGTGGGTTGGTGTGTAATCTGTGTTCGTTTGTTCCTCCTCCAGTCTGTGAGTCACTCTGTGTCTCCTGACATTCGGAGAAAAACTAGTCCTGGCCGGTCTGGTCATCATCCTTCGCCACCTCTGCGTAGGTCGTCCACGCTCATGTTACTGTCGCTCAGATTTCACAGAGACTACCAACCCCCCCCCCACCTTCCCCTCCAACCCATCATTCTTGCTCACCTATCCGACGGTTACATCACTTTTAGCTTTGCTATCGCCAGAATTAGACAGAACAGCCTGAATTTCCCCCCCGACGCCACAGAAGGCGGCTTCAAACTGAGCTTCCCTTATAGCTCGTGGCTGTGAAGTAAATGCGTTAGCGAGCTTGGGAAGAGGATTTTTCCACATGATTTAAAACATATTAACTTTACCCTCCAGTTTTTCCTCTACTTTTCCAATTTTATGTTAAAAATACCAATTTCCCCCAACTGTATGAGGATACTTCACTTATATCCTGCATGAGCTTGTTCCAGAATAAGGTCCTTTATGATGAAATAGAAAAGGAAACTGGAAGGGATTTTTTTTTCTGCTGTCTAACCTGGTTTCTTGCTAAGAGTAGATGGTGGTGATCGCTGTTGGAGGTTAAGATCTGCCCTGAAAGCTGAGCGTCGGTTGGTTAGTTGGGGTTAACCTGACACAGATATTGGTAAGTAAAGAGATGAGGTTTGATGCTGAACTCGTTTTTTTTATGCCTTTCATAGCTTGTTTGTCCAAACTGATGATAGCTAAATACAGACCCAGAAGATCGTTACGGTTAAATGAATCACATTATTAACATGCTCTGAATGAATGCCCCCTTTTCGGGGTGACTGCGGGTGTATTGATTTTGGCATGCACTGCTGGAACCTGTGTGCAATGTGAAGAGGAGAGTCAGCTCTTTCAGTTGTGGGTGGGGGGGGGGGGGGGGTATACATATCTGAGGCTGAGGAAACATAAACCCTCCCCCCTGTAGGACCGGAGACCTGAGATGAGTGTGACGGCCGAGAAATGAGGACAGGAGGACAAATGGACGACTGGTGTAACATCTGCAGGGGGTGGGAGGTGATGTCGCTTTCTCTGAATCCTGTTGAGCTGCAGTTCTTCAAAATGTGCTCGAGGGGGTTTACAGAAGGTGAGTTTCCTCCCCCTAAAGCCTAAATACAGCTTCACTCTCATAAAGAAGACACTTATGTGGAAGACAATTTTTGAGCAAAGCCATTAAGACCAGAAAATGCGATAATTGCCTGGACAGGCAGAAATATTAACTAGGCCCTGATGAGGCTCAGGATCCTGTAACAGAACCGACTCCAGTTTGGATTTAGTCCACATGTGCTTAGTGCAGCAGTCGGTGTGGACATAATGCCGAACAGCAGATGGACAGAGGAGGAGAGACTTTGGTGCCGAACGAAGGTCAGGTGCAGCCGTCATTTAAAGATGTTGGTGAAAGATCGCGTCATCTGTCTTTCCTTCTCTGATTAAAGGAGCGAAACAGGTGAGACGAGGAGCTCGGTGGTTCATCAGAGATTAGAAGACAGGAGAAACGACATGCCGTGTATAAATTCATCTTTGAATTTATGAGATGTTACACCACCTGTCTGACCTTGGAGTGAGATATCAGGCTGACAGACGGGGGGGGGGACTCTGTGACTCTGGACATTAAACCCTCAGAGCTGTCTGTCCACACTCCAGTGGGATCAACAGGAAAGCCCCGCGGTACTGAACAGGCACTCAAAGAGATGGATGACTTGACACCGAGACAATAAAGACATGAAGAGACCGAGCGGGGAGGATTGAGATGTGAGGCATAAAAATATTTAAGGGCAGAGAGATCATGAAAAACAGACACCTCAAGAATCAAGCTGGACTAATGGACGACTACCAGACCACCTGTAGAAAGCAGCCAGGAGGACTCTGACTGAAAGAGCAGAGATGGATTTTGAGTCTAACTGCAAAAAGATGAAAGATCATGGTGTGGATCCACAGGGGTGACGAAAACCCCCCCCCACCCCAGCCTGAAAGGTCAGCGCCGGATCTCCACGATGCTCCAAGAAGATTCCCGGATTCCGCTCTCAGTGGGACGGAGCTACATTATCTGTGCAGATCAGGTTCAGAACATCCCACCGAGGGCGAGCTGAGGGGGAGAAAAGGGGGGGTGGGGGGGTGGAGGAGGAGGCCCAGGTCCAGGCTGATCAGGATCAGGACTCCTGCACAGATCCGAGAGACGGAAATCAAACAGATGGATGAAGGATGGAGGATCCTGGGAAGAGCGAATATGAGAAGTTTTGGAAAATCTGAATCTTCCCGTCAGCTCCCACAAAGAGCTGCAACTTTAAACTATTGATTCTGCCGTCTTTATTATACTTTCTGCAGCCGATACGAGCTAATCAAATCAGTTTATTGTCAATTATCGGACAGAGTAAACTTTTGATGGAGCTAATTCCTGAAAGAGAAGACAAGCGCAGAGGCCGGGGGGGTCGAACTTTACATAATGACAGAATCAGACAGCCAGAAATAAAACCAAGATGGGCTTTTACATTTTGGGACTTGAATTACTGAGCAGCATTTCACACTTCATTACTGAGGCTGCCAGAGGACGGATTAACAACACGTGGGGAGGGTTAGACGGGAGGGGTGGGGTGTCTGAGTTATTGAAGCTATTACTGAATGGGAAACAGTGAGCGTGGATTAGAATGATCCAAAACAGGCAGGGAGGGGCACAATAGATTTCCATTTGGAGCAGTTTGTGAGAATGAAGCAATGACAGCTGCAGAGGAATGAGAAAAGACCGGCAGGAAACGTGAGATCTGAAACTGCAGATGAAGCCCTGACGTTCGAGGGAATTTGGGAAGCAGCAGCGGCGGCACTGTGAGAAACAGTAACTGCCCCGGCAAAGGGCAATCCACGCATTTTGGTGACATGATTAATGGGCTGGAAAAAAACTGGCAGAATCTGAGGTGAGGAAGGACGTTTGGCTCTGACCGGAATGACAGGGATGGTCTGTATGAAGAGACTTAACATCATCACATAAACAGCATAGTAAACACTTAATACAACACAGTGACAGGCAACAAATCAAGTCTCACCTGCTTACGAGGGGGCACGCTAAAGGAGATGAAAAATACTAAAATGGTCTGTCCTTATTGTGTGATTACTGAAATGTGATGTGCGAAAAATAAAGAAGCCACAAAATCGAAATAAGGATATGAAATAAAAAAAGCTGATGCTATTAATAGGATTTGCAGATTTTAGGGGGGAAAAATAAAAAAGCAAACAAACTGCAGGTTAGGACTAAAATTAGAACATAACTGTGTGTTTATTGTCTGAGTGACTTTCAGCTATCAAATGTGGAACAAATTCATTTTACTTGGAGCAAACGGCCAAATATGAGTCACAGAATCACATTAAATTACAAAAACTTTTTTGTTTTCTTATAAATTTGAGCAAATCTCATCTGTACTCTATCTAATGCTGATTTTTTTTTTTTTTTTTTTATAATTTCAGTGATAAATAAGAAACAGATGGAGCTTTTGGCTGGTGTGCCACATGGCGTGATGTTCCTGACGGCCCCCACTGAGTCTCAGGTGAGGACGGTTTCTTACCTGCTTTCTTGGGCACAGGCATGATTCCCTCGGTGCTGTTTGGGAAACGGGGAGGTTCTCGTGTCCGTGGTGCCGGGGCGTCTCTGGAGGGTCTCTCTTATTAACATCCAGATGAGTGGGGAGGGGGTAAAACAAGCAGGGAGGAGGGAATGTGCATAAGTTTTGGCTGGACGTAACGGGCACCTAAAGGGATGGTCCTGTCACACGAAACTCCTGATCCTCTGGAGGGATCAGATGGATGAAGACGAGCACATCCCAAGTATGCACGCTCATTTGCATACACATGGACTGAGCATGTGCGCGGGATCCATGTGGGGGTCAAATGTGATGCCCACAAGTCTGGAATAATCCCAGAGATTTCTGTTTTTGTCTGAATTCACACGGTGAGGAACTTCAGCCTTCGGACAGTTCATCCTGCTGGCAAAGTGAACTGAGCCTGAGTTTGGAAATAGCTCGTGGTTGTACTTGACGTGAACAGATTTTCCTTTCAGTCGATGTGAATTGTTGTGCAGTAGAAGTGCAAAGAAGCATAATATTTCAGTACAACTACGTCATATTTGTAGAAATGAAAAGCACCAAAAAAAAAAAAGATTTAGATTATGTTTAAATAATGAAAATTTGTGGTATCCTTTGGGCTGCAGGTCTCCTTCGACCGGAGTGTTTCCTGATCTTAATAGGAAACAACAAAGAGAACTCGCCTCGCTGTGATTAGAAGAAGAATTTTAATGAAGCGTAACTACCCGCTTAGCGCCAGCTCCTATAATTCCAAATATGCTCCACGAGAGGCATGAAAACAAATTTCAACACCTGCTGCTTACTGCTGTCAGTGAGTGGGCTTAAATAGTATTGTACCGTGACCTGTGGGTGTGTTTAGGGGCGCTATGTGTGACATTATATACTCGGTGGTCACTCTGCAATAATCCTGTGTACATCACCGCCCGGCCTTTCCATTAAAAACCCGATCACATTACTTCGTCACACGTTAACATGATGGTGTTATGCCGTGTTATGGGGATACAATGAGTGTAAGGCTGTGAGGCCTGCTGGGATGCTTTTCAGGGACTGTCAAGACTTTATCCTTCTAGTTTTCTGACGCTCCTCTGATTGACAAGGCAGGTGCTTCCTCCTTCCTTTTTGTCCATGTGGCCTTCAGTATGAACACTGTTTATTCCAGAGCGTCTGAAGGCTCCCAAACATTTGTTGTTTATAATCTAACGTCAATCAGTCCAGGGAGTAGTTGCTTTCTTTCCTGACTGATATATTACACAACAGATTTTTTTATTTCGATGCATCCTTATGGAAGCAGCATCTCACTGCGTTTTGTTGTTGTTGTTGTTGTAGATCGGTGGTTCGGCCCCACCAAAGATAAATCTGAGATAATTAATGGCGAAGAAAAGATGAAAAAGCAAAGTTGTGCTGCAAAAAAAAGAGTCATTATTAATTGTCTTTTTGTGCGAAATGTCAGATTCACGCCTCAAACGGTCACTTTAATGTGTTTGATCTTTAACTATGTATTGTATTGGACAAGCACATTATATATAATTTGACTGTAAATATATCCTCAGTAAAGAAACTGCTGAATAAATGTACGCTATATTTCTCTGAATTGTAGGAAGAGAAAATCAAGGTTTGGGAGAAGTTGTTGGTTAAATGATCTTAATATCGATGTAACAGGAGCTGGAATTAAACTTTGGACTTTTTGTAAATGAGGATTCCTCCTCAAGGATCTTTTGAGGTAAAATAAAGGTCAATAATTTGGCCGAGGTCCGTCAGTAACAAACCGGGCATACTTTAAATGTCCAGATTTACAGTGTGGTAACAACCAGCCAAAATCAACTGCCCCCCCCCCCCCACAGAACGACTGTAACACTGTAACGTTAACCTTGGAACTGCTCCTAAATCACAAGGTGGCATAAAAAAGAAAGTTGGTGTTGGTGGTGGTGGTGGGTGGGGGGGGGGGGGGGGGGGGGCAGTCTAACATATGGTGTCATGCTGACTCTGGCCTCCAAGTGACAGAGAGCCATGACATTTATGAGAAACTGCAGGCGGCAAAGCAGCAGCCCGTTTCATGTATGTGAGCCCCCCCCCCCCCCCCCCCAAAAATCAAGGTTACATAAAATTAAATTATTCATCTTTTATCATAACATGGTGTGTAAACTGTGCAGCCACTTAGATCCGGTCCATTAAACGTGTTTACAGTACAGAACTATAAGAGGAATGGGATGATTTATAGTTTCTGATGACGAGCACTTCCTCAGATTATGTCTGACCATGTTGGATTATTTAATGGAAAACCTTCCAGCGTTATTGTGCCTGCAGACGTGATGGCAATGCCAAAGCGATCAGTTACTTTAATGAGACGAGCACAGATAGACCTCAGGTGGAGGTGAAGATTTTCCTCTTCTTGTGCTCGCTCGTCGTGGGATTTGTTGGGTCCCTTAAAATAACTCTGTGGAGCGTTTGGTCTGGACCTGCTCTCTATGTAAACTGCTTTGAGGTAACTTTTTGATTTGGCGCCATATAAATAAAATTTGATTGTTCTATTTCCTTCTATTTTGTGGTCACGACTTTAGAGTATTCTGAAAATGGATGATTTCGTTGAAATAACTTTATAACTTGAGGTCACTTTAACCAGCAAAAGACGAGGAAGAGGCTTGGAGGAAACTTTTTTTTGTTGTGTTAATGACGGCGGTTTTCTTTATCTGAGCTTTAAATAACGTTAAATAACTTTTACAGAAGAAAAACAACCAATATAATTCATTACTATAATAGCAGTTTCTAGACTGATAACATTGCACCGTGCAGTTATATTCTAATAAATTGTAATTAATCAGTTTCACATGAATGTAAGTTTGTTATGTTTGCGTTAATTTTAGCCTTTTACTATTTGTTATGCACTTGTTGAAAACAACATATGTTTATGTGCGGACTCGCTGTAACTGTAAGCACACGGCTCCAGCCCTGGAGTCACATGGCTCAGTGTCAGTGTCTCTACGCTTCCTGGTAGATGGACATATATCACCGTGCATGCTGATAGGACTCCCGTGTCGGTGCTCGTCTGAAGGTAAGTTCACGTACATACGAACAAGACTGCCGATGGAGCGGAAAAATCAGATGGACTGTTTGATAGGAAACGTGAAACACTTTAAACGGCGCTAAATTGTGTTACTTTGATGATACACAGCGACTGATCAACAACCGCCGTCCACAAGTCTGACCTCTGACCCCAGCCGACAGACGAGGATCTTTTTACAAACTGATGACTTGATGACTGTTCAAACTCTCCTCCTATTTCCCTCAACTGTTGTTACCACCTTATTCCCCGTGTTACACAGCGAGAGGGCAGGTGGAGGCGGCCGAGGAAACGCCGTGCGTCGGTGGCGCATTCTGGGAAAAGGCCCGGATGGTGAAAGGCCGGGGTCAGAGGTCAGGGAGGTGTTGAAGCTCAATGCTGAGCCTCCTAAAATAAGAGGATCTTCTTTAGAGCTAGACAGGTGGACTAAAAACAGCCAGGATGACTGACAGAGGAGGAGGAGAGGCCATGTTGACAGAGGGATTCTGGGACATTCTTCTTCTAAAGCCATGTTGTTGTGAGGCTGCGATCTCCCTCCTCTGACTCATGATTATAAATACAGCACGAGATGTTCACATCAGGTCACCATCTGAAGGTCGGAGTCGGGTTCAGACTGGTTGTTGCCCTTAAATTTGGATTGGACCGTTTACTAAAGGTGCGATATTTAAATGTATGTTTTTATACTGAAGTTCTAATAATTTTTGAAGCATCAGATCAGAATTAATAATCTGAAAGTGATAAATCACAATAAAGCACAATATCTTCCAGGTATTGATAATTTTTTTCTTTCACTCATCATAACTTTGCACTTCAGAATAAAACACATATCTAGCTGAGAACTAAGAGTCTAAAAACCTTCAGTATTCAAGTAATAAATACTTTATTTTCACATCATTATTAAAAATGCAGTCATCTGCAGGGCACAATATCTCCTCTTACTGTACAGAGTTCAGCTGAGTGCGACAGACATTTTCTTAAATAGCTTTATGTACAGGAATTAAAAACTGTCCTAGAGAATTTTTGTTAAGTAAATCTTGACAAAAAGAACAACAACAAAACAACAAAGAAAGACATGTTGCTGCTCATCGACCACCGCCGTTGGCTGCTCCGCCCCCAGCTCCTCCTCCTGATTGGTCTTGAGCTCCTGACATCATCAAGAAGAGGACGAGAGGAACGATATACATCCACTGGAGAGGAGAGGAAAAAGAGAAAGGAAGTTAAAAAAAAGACCCCCTTTGTCTTAAAGGAAGAGAAATTTAGTGATCACAGGCGTGTCTTTTTAACAGTTCCATCCCAGATTAGGTCGAATTTATTCTCTGAACAGAAGAGAGGAAAAAAAAAAAAAAAAAAAAAAGGCAACAGAGTAAAATTGGAGGAGAGACTGTAGAACGAAGAAGAAATCTCAGGGTCAAACACCAAACACATGCTGATGATGATCATCTTCACACCAACAATTAGGATTTAGAATTTTCTTCCGAGGCTTTTCCCATTCAAGGATCTTTGAATTCAGAAAATATGAGCTTAAAAATGTATTTGGGATTGAACCTGAAAATACAAACACCAAAAAAATGGAGGGGGGAAGGGAAAGAGGGGCGGAGGCGTGGTTTTCAGTTAGTGAAACTGTTTAATGGTTAATTATAAAACTTGACAGACGTAAGAAGAAACCACAAGAAAGATAACAGTACTTCAGTGGGAATCAGCTCTGCTCTCTGTCGCCCCCTGCTGGGGGCTGTGCCGAATTGGTGGCCATGAGGAAGATTGCACCTCCCAGAATCAAATACCACTGGAACACAGCACAGCACCAAGTCAACACACTGTCACTGAACATGGCAACACACACACACACACACACAGTGCAAAACAAGATGGAGAGCTCGGCCGCGAGTCTGAGCTCAGGATCTCCGCGGGAACGTTTGAGTCCAACTGACAGGTCGAGATGTCAGGACACAAACCGTGTTTGTTAAAGATGACTCTTTATTTCTTTTTTTTTTTTAATACTTTGTGGGCAGAATAATCTAATAAACACTCGACCCCTTTGGGCAGCTCCGAGATTCACGCCGTACACTTCACGGGAGACGTGGCGGCTGCTGCCAGCTCCACATCTTTACAGGTTTAAGTTTAAAGGATACACCAATGCTTGGCTTCTCTTCATTTTAAATAGTTATTGACAGTAAATGTTTCCATATGCAGCTTCTAATATGGTAAAAAAAAAAAAATACATTACATTATCTTTGCTCTAGCAGAGTGGGAGCTGTGTGAAGGGGCTGAAATTAGGAGGCAAAGCCGTTCATTGGGAACAAACTGGGGAAGAAATGAGCAACCAGTTTTGACTGTTCAGATGATTCTGTGTATATTTTTGGTTTGGGAGAATAAAACGTGACAAAACAAATCCGGCAAATAAGCCACTGGTGGAGGCGACTTGTCAGACAAAGTCACTGCAGGTATGATGCGTAAATGCCTGACAAACGGTCGGCCAATGAAATGAGGCCACTTTCTGAATATACCTAATATAGCGTGCACTTACACTTGGATGAGTTTTTTATGTTTTTAAAATGGCTAAAAAGTATGTTTTTGCTCTCCTGGTCCACAACAGCACTCCGTCAGAGACTGTGATGACACCAGCTGCTTCTCTAAACTGACAGTGTGGAACATTAACCTGTTTCTGTCTCAGTAAAGTTACAGTGTCTTAGCCAATTATTACTTTGTGACACCAGAGAAGATAAACAAACATATCGGGTTAAGTAAAGTGATGCACAAGCTGCCGTCTGAGACCTGCAGCGCCGCCAACGTTCCAATCAGGCCACGTGACTTCATGCCTGCTCTTTTCGGTTTGTTTGTCAGTGGAAACACAAACTGAACCAGAACTAAAAGACAACAACGCATCAGTTTTTTCTGACCAAACAGAGGACTTACAGGAAGGTTTAAAACAGAAATGACTGGAGCTCATGGCAGAGTGAGTCCACAACAGAATCCAACAAAAATATAAAACCGCTTTGACATTTCAAAAGAGAGTCCTACTTTCCTGCCAAAACACTGGCAAAAGGAACAGATGAAAAACATTATGCCTCAGAACTGAACTTACATTCTGCATGCAGAAACAGCTGCAGTTAGATGGAGCAAGAAAATGGTGAGCTAAATAGTCATTTTCATGTACTCATTAACTGTAACGGCCATTTCTTTTATCAGAGCCCAATTACTGAAGGATGAGCCTACATCTTTAGGCAGTGCCTGCTGTTCTTATCAGCAGGTTTCACTTCGAGTACTTACATATTTAGCGAAGAAGGATTTCTGCTCTTGTGGATTCTTTGCTTTCTTCTCAGATTCCTGTTCCATTCGTTCAAGGAACAGAGCCGTCTCTGGTCTGGAAGAACGTTAGCAATTAGTATTCAAAGAGCCCGCACAAAAGAGAGAGTATCTGAGAGGCATAAAAGTGCAAAGAGACTCATTCTACCTATTGGGAAAAGTGTGAAGCTGATAAGCCAAGGCAAACACAATATAACTGAATCAAAGGCATCTGAAAGAGCTACAGTCAGATGCACAAGAGGATTTCACTGATGCACAGACAAGAGAAGAGTTTTATTAAGTAGTTGACACAGAAAAAGACAAAAAGGATTTAAAAAAAAAAAAAAAAAAAAAGGAAGGAAGCAGATGTATAATCGAGGACTGACCCAGGAGCATTAACAGGGGCCATGACATGAAGCGTGGTGTTGAAAACCTCCAGATCTACTTCATCTTCGACCTCGGTGCCTCTACAGGCCCCAGGTATCGTTACTATGGAGACGCCGATGAGATACCCAGAGACATCAGTGTGGAGGGTGATTGCATCACTCAGATGTGACTCCACCATGGCACACTGAGGATCAGAGGACAACACGAGTTCCTTTTAGAGTCATGCCCAATTTATAATCACCGGGCGTCTAAAGGGGCGGAATATTTACTGTACAGCTCCAGAACCTCTCCATGGAGAGCTAAACCGAGGAATTTGATGAATATTTCAAATTGAAAACTTCACATGGGATTTATGGAAATTAACTGGAAATAGGTGGCAATTTAAACCAAATGTGTCCTATGCAAACGTGATTATAAACATTTTGTTTTGTCATAAGCCAACCTCCACGCAAAATAATTACATTTCATTTCAACAGATTTATTTGAGCAGAACTTTATCAAATTTTAATTCTATTTTTAAACAACAGAAACATGAATGCTGAGTAGAATATTAGTCACACCCACATCCTCCACCCTAACAAAAAGTAAAATGACCCCTTACCCCAAAAAAAGTCCCATTCAAAATGTGAAATAAAAGGAACCCCCCCCACCACCACTGGCTGTAGAATCAGATAACCAAACACCTGGTAAAAACACTGATGCATTGGCATGAACAGATATATATAGTTGGCTAAACAACTGAAATGATCTTCAAAATATTTTACAATTACTGTATAAATTCTTGTACTGTCGCAGAAAACCGGAGGCAGAAGAAACAGCATCACATTTGAGGTAGGTAGCGTATAGCTGATAAGCTAAACTCTTAAATGGTCAATGAAATGGTGCTAACTTACATTTAGCACCTAACTTACCAGCTAGCTAGCTTCTGTATGAATACATTTTCATTTAGCATTCGCAAGTTAAACATTAATGCCATAGATCAAATATATTTACCCCATAATTTTATGAGAACTTACTTTATGTAGTCCGAGGGCTCAAATGTGTGGCCTCAATAGTCCAGGGTTCTAGAAATCAGCTGAGCATGCAGGGGGGTGTGGCTTCGATAGCCATGCAGTAAGCAGCGTGCCGTGCATTGATTAAATCTGGTTGTTTAAGCCAAGATTATGTAACAATATATTTCAAACAGGCCAACCTTCAATTTTGTAAATTTTTGGTTCATTCCCATATATTCCAGTTAATTCTCATATATTCCAGTTAGTTCAAATGGAAAGTTTCCATTTTGCAACCCACAGTTATATGATCTCGGGATACTTGGTGTATAAACGTCACTAACACAATTCACACACAACTTACAAAAGAGAAACACCTTAATCAATCTTCTTTTTTGGCATAAAATTGTGGGAGTCCTTGTTCCGCTTTGTTTTAGGTCAAAACACAGTACAACAAAGTATACTGTTTGACAACAGTTCAGGATTACTTGTTATCAGGTTAAATGCATCCAAGAGAGTCATTCAAAAGAGTTACTATTTTAATTATTTGTCCTATAAATGGCATCTATCTAATTTATGTCCTGTTGTCATTGATGTGCCAACGCACTTTGATAAATAAAGTCATCAGTATTAAAATTATAAGAAATTTTACGGGAAGCCGACAGACTTTAACAACATCTCATGTTGTTGCAGCTCCGTTGGTTCCCTCATTCAGAACTTTTGAGTAACTTTAAGGAAAAAATTTCTTCTACGGGAGATTATTTGCTGGCGTAGGTGAGTGAAATACATACGGCTCTGACAAACGCTGTGAGGTAACCCTCCATCTGCCGCTCTGTCTGTCTGTCTGCCTGCAGGAAAACACGAGGCACTCGGATTCTGTACAGGCCGTCCATTGCAGCCACTTCCTGTGAACAAATCCGAAACAAAACTAACACGTTAGAGATGCAGATTGAGGAGCACAGTTGTTTTTTGAATGACCTCTACCTCCAAATATGTTAGTGAATGTTCCCTGAAAATTTTTGCTGCTGTCTCCTTCCCTGGTTAAGGCTTAAAAATGCATTTCAAACAGAAGGAACCACATCACAGGTTACAGGACAGATAATTACAGTTCACCTTCAGTTTGGTTCTGTCTTCTTCTGACAGCTGGTTCTGACTTAAAGAGACGCTGGGCTCCCGTCCAGGCTTTAACACCAGAGCTCCACGTACTTGAAACTTTGCGACATCATCTGAAACCAGAAAAACATCATCAACACATGAACAGTGAGATTCTGGTGAAAGGTCAGCAGCAGGACTATCCGGCAAAGTGAACTCATCACTTTCTCATGGAGAAAAAGACAGAGCGTGGACTCCATGTTTACAAGAACGAAAACTGTGAGTGTCAATTCAATGCATGTAAATATTGGAGGCTAAGGGGGGAAAGATGACCCAAATATATCAATGAGAAATTTATTCAGAACTATTTGTTTTATGTTAAACGGGACTTTTCAGGCTTCATTGTAACTTGAACAACACAAAACGAGAAGGAGAGATTAAATCAGAAGCAACGAGGTTAATTATTTCTATAATTACACTTACAAAATATTAAACTGGCAGATTTTTTTTTTTAATGGACTTCGGTTTGTTGCGTTCTCTTTGTGTAACGGCTGCTAGCTCACTAGCATTAGCAATAACGTATTATATACCATAATAATAATAATAATAATAATAATAACACTCACTCACCGACTTCAAATGAGTGTTCAAGAGGCACAGAGAACCCGCTGAACTCCGAGTCCAACACATCACCCACCTGAAAATAAAAACATAACCTGCTGTTAGCTGTTAGCCGCTAGCCGGTGACGCGAAGCTAATGCTAATTACGCGGCTAAAAGGTGCAGTTTCCGCTAAAGTCTGGTGAAAAATTGAGAGTTAAAATCACCAACACTTCTACACTTACCCTTCTGCCGTTGTTACAAAACACAACATTTGTGCACGCCAAGAAATAAACTGCTGAGATAACTAACGTTTTAAACGTTAGCAGACGAGCCATCTTGACAGGAACGGCCAAGAGGAAAGCGGAAGTTCAAGCTAACGACGAAAACGTTACCTCTTCCGGTGTTTTCATAATAAGAGCCAAGAAAACTGTTTCACTTTATTTCATCACATATATATATATATATATATATAAGTTTAGTTTAAATTTATAACATCTCCTGAATTTTCTATTAAATCCTGAACAGATTAATCAGCATACATCTCACTGTTTCATCAGATATGTTTGATTTCAGATGAGAGATTCTTTAACCATCACACAGTTTTGTTTACATCCTGTCATGATTGGCAGCTTTAAATCCAGGTGACAAGGGAAACGTTATCTACACAAGCACAGACACACATACACACACACACACACACACACACACTGGGAGTTAATTGTTCAGGCTCAGCTATTTAAAGTGCACGTTGACCTACTTGTGTGCATGTTGTTTATACATTTCTCTATTCTAATATTATATCAACTTGCTTTACTTCACACTTCTGTCTGTTTTTGAACGTGCAATGTTGTCATTTGAACATGCCAGTGCTGCTGCACACCTCCAGTATTTTAGTTCTTTGAATTGAGTATTTTTAGGATTTTGGTATTTACAGCAGCTTCTTTGTCTGTTGACAGAATGCAGCTAATGAACCAACAGGTCTGGGTGTGCGTCGCTGTCGTATAACTTGTGAGCAATTTTGTTTTCTTGGCAAATGAAAGAAGGTCTGATTTCAATATGTTTGGGCACGTCTCATTTTTGTCTTAGTGTTACTCTACAAAGAATTTTATTCTAGCATGAATAGTTTACCTAAAGGACAAACCAACCTACTTGGCCTCAGATATTACGTATTTATATGTATTTGTTTTTGGACAGTACTAAGTATCCCTTTATATTCAGAGCATTGTCTAATGTAAAATATACAAAGGATTAAGTATTTAGCGCCTGTGTCTTAGAGTCAGTCGGTTGGAACCTGAAGTGTAAATCAAACAGCTTTAGTCACTCTGACATTACAAAAAGCTGTCTGTACCTTGAAGCTGACTTGTGAATATTCATCACCACCTTGACTCTGGCTGCACTAACACATCCAAGGCCAACAGAGGCTGCTAACGGGCCAAATACAACACCCAACCGCCATCTCAACCCCCCCCCCCCTCCCACTGCTATCCTCTAAAAGTGCCATTTCATCAAGTGGAAAAAAAAAATGTATATCTTTAAAAATTTAAATCTTTTAGTCAGCAATCTATATTCTCCTGCATCAAGAGTTTATTTAGCTAAATGTCCTTTTAAGCGGTAAATCATTTTTGAACTGGAGCAGGAAACTGAAGCTGCACTCATCTCCAGACCTACATCAGTGTCTGACGGTGTGTTCATCCAGCTGGGGTGGGCTGCTGTTCACATCTGTGTCCTCTTGGAATCAGACTCCACTTCTCTGCTCAAACGTATTGATTTACATTATTTTTTTATGTGCGGCGAACTGAGACTATTTATTTGTAGTGTTTAGTACGGGCTGTAAAACTGCAGACGTGCTACTTGACGTCCAAGATGTTCTGCCCAGACACATTTACAGTTCCCAAGTGAGCCCTAGAGGTGTGTGTGTTGGTGTGTATTTTAATATTATTTGTATTGATATATTTTTCTATCCAACATAAACCACACAAAAAAAAAATCAATTACCCAAAACCAAACATTCAGAAACCAAGTGAGAGACATGCAAGTAAGAGTTAAGTAAATAACTTATAAGAGAAGCAGCTCTTAACCGAATGTCAAGGACAGAAAAACACTTAACAAATCATTCATATTGAAAAACAACAACAACAACAACAGCCTGCACAGAGAAGGACAGAGGAATTAATCCAAAGAACGCTGCAGGATTGGTGACAACCGTTGAGGTGAAAAGTGTGTCACAGACCATCTGAGGTAAAATAATGTTGTCTGAGTTTTACCGGAAATGAGAGCGTTGTTTTAAAAATGATCATTCTAATTGCACCTCTAAGTTCCCATTAAAGTTCACAGTAAGAGCACCCGTTCATTTGGAATGTGGCTCAAATTAAATAATTTGTACACCTCAGAAATGTGTTAGAATTGTTGTTATGTAGCTCCTTTACTATTTTCTTTGCTTCCAAAATGATAATTAAGTGTGTTTCCAACAGTTTTTAGGTTTAAAGCAGTTTGAATGTGAGCAGCTGAAGACCCGTATCGGGGGATCTGGTTTTTAAAATCCAAGACACCAAATGCGGGTTTACAGCACCCAGCGAAGACATAACTCCTCCTCAGCATGGCGGCGGCTCAGGCCTCAGTGTGTTAGCGGTGTTCCTCCAGATCAAGAGGCTCAGCAAGAAGAGGCTGTGATATGTTGCACCTCCAAACCAGAATTTATGGATCTGCGTTTCTTCTTCCCCGGACCTGCCCCCAGAGAATCTAATCCCAGCTTCAGCTACTAACTTAACTGTGTTTGCAGTTGCCAAAAACACTGTTAAATGGTCCGAGGGTGGCCCAAAGGGCAGAGTGCTGAAGAATCCAAGACTCAAAAAGCATCACAGCCAGAAAGAGGAGGCAGCAGCAGCAGGTTTCTGCCAAATGTGATTGATGTGATTTATTTCTCAGCGCTTATTCCTGGTTGAAGAGTTCTGCTGACATGCACCAAAAAACTCTGTGGATACAAGTGAGACGCATCCATCATTTTAAACTCCATCATTTCAGCATCTCAGTGCTGAGAAGGGGTTTTGAATCCATTAATAAAATATCAGGAAGTCAAGACTTAATGTCCTTCAGGTCACGAATTTGTTTTTAAATATATTTATTAATGAGGTCAGAGACAAAGAGGACACGTGGCTTCGTGGGGAACCTGAAGCATGTGACCCCACCCCCGCCCCTGCCCCCGCCCCCCTTGTTTAGTGGGGCAGCCCATTGCTCAAATGAAGTGTCACCTTTACTATTTTTAGTCAAATGTGAAAGTTTGTATATTTTTTTGTGAAAAACAGACTCTGACTTTGAAAGAGGAGGCTGTCACTTCCTGTTGGCCCATTAAAAAAATGGAGCATCATATGAATAATGAAAATCTAAGAAACACCAAGAAACATGTATGTAGATGAGATTCCCCTTAAAATGTGGCATTTATCAGTCTATTTATGAGAAGATTTTTCCACAATGCAACGACAGACCCCCCCCCCAAAATGTTTTATTTCATTTTATTTAAAATGTATAATGACCCCAGATACTCCAGCGGCCCCCGACATGATGGACTGAGAGAAAATGTAAATATATTAAAGGTAGATCAACAAATACAAATATAAACAACTATAGGACCTTTTTGTTTTTAAAAAAAATTACAATTTATTTGATATCTTTCTCACTCTGATAATGAGGCCAGAATTTGAATATCACTAATAAAACTGAAATTTTCATATATTCTAAATGGATTAAACTCGAGTAGAACATTTTTAATTTAGCACTTGGAAAGACCTTCATTGTTGTTTGGAGGGTAAATTTATTGATTTGTTTATTTTTCTTATTTAGATTTTTAAAAAAATGATGTTTTCTGTGTTGTTTGTTCTTGTGATAAGTGCAGACATGGTCACTGTTAAAGAGTATTATATTTATATGTTTTAAAAATGTAAGTAATCTTATTTTCTTATAAATAACCGTTTCATTTTTGGTGGATCACCTGCCCTCCAATAAATCCGAGGTCTGATCTGGATCATGATGTGCGTCATTCAGGTCTTGACACTTTATTGATGGAGTGAGTGTTTGAGTGTTTACAGTCAGATAATACGGGCTTTTAAAATGTTTTTAAATGTTATATTAAAGTGATGGTTTTTACAGTGATGCAGAAATAAGAAGTGTAAAATCTCATTAACACGCTTTTATAGGATGTGGCGTCTAAAAATCCTTAATAATCAGGTAACATGTTGCGGGGAGCAATTTGCTGAGACACTGACTGAACACTAAGCCTCCGTTTCTGCACCACTTTGACTTTTCTTCTTTTCCACTGACATGAAGCGTTAAAAATCTGCCGTGAAGTCAATTTAAAATAACAATGATAAGGTGGCCTGGCAGCCAAACGGTTAGGGAACTCACCGTCTACATTTCAGGGCCATTTTAAATGTAAAATAAAAAGAGGATGATTGTGTTTGAAGAATATTGCGTTTTGATGGAACGTGCTGCCCAGTGACAGCTCTAATCTTCACCTGTCGTGGGAAATTGGCTGTAAAGGTGGAGAGGACCTGCTTCAGCTGGCTTAACGTGTACTTCAGCGAGGCTTAACTAATGCAAGCGTTAAATAACTGTGGTGTCATCCCCCATAGCGGCTCACTGGATCATGTAGGACACCTATAGTTAGTCTCCTGTATCCACTTTAAATCCACAATATATGAATAATCTCTGCCCATTGGAAGGATTTAATAACAGTATAAATCACCACTGATGAGCTGTGAATATCTCAGAAAGATTTATTGCATACTGGCTTGCTTAAAAGTCAAGTAATGTGAAGTCAGAATATACAGTAGACTCAAGGACCTTTTATGTCCTGTTCAAACAGCCCTCCAATAATCTTCCTCGAGGGTATTTTGTTCTCCTTGAACATCAGAATCTCAAATTGCACTTGCCTTAAATAGCCGTTCTTCAATCTCTGCTTCTCTTTCTGACTTAAGTTCTCTCTCCAAAATTAAAGTCTCCAAGAATGTTTATTGTTACGGTCAAGGTTATAGCTGCTTGAGCAATTTGGGCGAGTGAGCCAACGAGCGCAGAATTCAAAAAAGGGGATGACAGAATGGAAAGTGAAAAGCAGTTTAAATGTGCTATTTCACTTTTTATATATATATATATATATATAAAACGGTCTGCATTGTCATTAAGATTCAGGGGGTGGAGGATGAAGACGGAGAACATACGTTTATTCCACAGTTTGTATGTACGAGTGTGTTCAGAAATACAAACCTCTTCAGGAACTCACGAGGTCAGCGACCTCCCCTCCGCCGTCTTTGACCTTGGTCCTCACATCCCTGTACAAAACCCTCCAGTCCAATAAAACACACCCTTGTTGACGGATTCAGCTACTGGAGAACAAATTGGACTGTCAGAGCTGGTGGGAACACGATGCTGCCGCCGCGTTGGTCTCAGTCACATCTCAGACTTTGTTCTGAACTCATCCTCTTCACCTGGGGACTGTATGAACATTACTGGGCTGGGGAGTGAGGGGGGTGGAGGGGGGGGTTAGTTGAACTTAAAAAAAAGAAAGCAACAACCTCCATAATGACAAAAGAGTTCGTCCCACCTTTAGTTTTAACATGTTACAAGGCCCGAAGTCAGGAAACAGGCAAAAAAGACAAAGAGTGAGTTTAAAAAGAAGATGAATAATGAGCACAAAAAGAAACACAAACAGTCACAAATATACACAAGATTAGTAAATAGAGACACAAAGTGGCCTACAATTAGGTGCATAAGAAGTTGAGTCATAAAATGACCACAGTGAGACACAAAAGACACAAAAGAGATGGAAAATGAGGCACAAATTGATCCACAAAGAGGTACAAAACAACCAAAAGGACACACAAAATGGCCCCAAAGAGACAAAAAATTAACAAGGGAATGCAAAACCACCACAGAGGAACGCAAAAGGAATAAAAAGAGACGAAAAAAAAAATACCACAGTTATGCACAAAACAAACAAAACGATCAGAAATATTAACAAGAGCAGTAAAAAAAGAGGCACAAAGAAAAGAAAAGAGAAAAGAAAAAAAAAAAATCTGAAAAAGAAGCAAAATGACCTCCAAAGTAAACGAGACACGACGACCTCAACAAGACTTCTGTCTCAGCAGACATTATTATCATTATCCTTTTTACACATTTGGGACCAAATGCGTCCTCACCTTCTCTCCCTCCCTTTTTCCGTCCTCGTCCTCGACTCATTTTGATACCGTCCCTTAAAAAGACATTTTTGCCCCATCGTAGTTAAACTCCATCTGTTGGTCAGTTTGACCCCGGTCTGCCTCCGGGGGGCCGAACGAGTTAATCAGCTGGCAGCTCTTCACGAAGGACGGACTGAACCACTTTTACCCCTCATGGGGTCTTCCTACTGTCTCCTTCTCCCCAGCCAAGGTTTCAAGTGACATCCATTCTGTCACTCTCCTTCCTTGTTTCACTTCTTGGAGGGTTGGGGGGGTTTGGTGGGAGTGATGAGGTGATAAAAAGGGATGGAGGAGGAAATGTAGGCAGATCCACGGACAGGCGGCGAGGACGACGCTTCCAGAGGACTCACTATAAACAGAGAGACATGCCTGAGCCCAAGAAGCCCGGTAAGCTGGTCCGTCCTGTGGGATTACAACAGAACCTGATCAGAGACAAAGACGCTGAAATTATTTAACCAAAGAATTGGACCCAGTCCTGATAAAAAAATAAAAAAATTAAAAAAAAGCATCCCAGTTTGGTTTCTGTAAAGATCTTTAGTACCAGATTCATGAAAAACAAGTTTGTTTTTTTAAAATCCTGCTTTAATTTGAATCTCTTCCCAGAAAAAAGGAGAAGTTTGGGTTGTTTTTTTTAAAAATCCAGCCAAGATATCACTTACTGGGCAACGTGTCCAACACTCAGGCCGCAGTAATCTGTGGTCTGAGTCTTGGATTTCATTCGTTACTTACAAGATCGTGTCCTCATAAACTTGTTGCCTCCAGAGTTGCTGTATTGCTTTATATTTCACTGACGATGTTTTTCTGCTGTATTTTTATCTCTGTGTTCTCTGTTTGACTTCATTTTTCAAATAACGTCTATCTCCATCTTCTATCTTTCACCGGGAAGACATAATATGTCCATTTGTTTTATTAAAATAAATGTAAAGTGAGATAAAAGTAAATGGGGGGAAAACGCGCTGCAGAGAGAAGCCATTAATGTGCTGATAATGGCTATCAGAGCCATTTATGGGGACAAATGTGTTGTGTGTGAGTAAAATCCTTTTTGGCCGTTCAGGTTCATTAAACCGAGGAGCGAAGGGACGGTGAAAGTGCAAAGGTCAGCACACTTACAGCAGAGTCAGACATAAGGTCCGAGGTTAGAGCTGAGGAAGTTAATTGCCACATGAAATGCTTTTATTATGTCGCATTCAGAGCTTTGTGTTTATATAATTGAGGAGGTTTTAAAACGCTACGCAGCCATTTTGATGACTTTTTGTGATGGAAAATTATAAATCGACGCACTTTTAATGGACAAAATGAAAAACAGGGTGTGTAAAGGGCTGTAAATGCCTCGTTTCAGCACTGATAATAAGACCTTTCATCGCAACATAAACTGCACACGTGGGATTACAGCTGTGTAGCATAACCGGACCATACATGTGGTATAATGTTTAAAAGCCTGCGCAGGGGGGCATTATCTGAACATTAATACAGCACAGTAATATGTGACATCAAACGCCGCAGTATGTCCATTACAATGCTGGTATCAGTCACGGGGTTTAAAATACGCTCTGCTGCCTTTGTCAACAGCGACTTCATGGCCTCATAAATCATCAGGGCTGCATGAAACCAGAGAAACAACAAGGAAAGGAGGGAAGGAAGGAAGGAAGGAAGGAAGGAGGGAGGCAGCAGCAGATAAAAAGTGAGGAGATGAGCGGGATGATTTGTTAGAGGGACCTCTGCCAAGTCAGGTGTAACTACCTTGCGTTGTATCTCTGCGCCGCAGACACCTAATCTATCTGACCCTGATTGCCTCCCTCGTCTCCTCCGCCACTATCCGTCTCCCCCTCGCCAATCTGCAGGAAGTTCATCCTATCGCTGTTATTGTGTGAAAAAGTCACAACTCCCATTATTTTTTCCTTTCTTTGGGATATCACATGCTCCATCGGGAGATTGATATAAAAATAAAATAAAGATCCCTGATCTCTTCTTCTTCTTCTTGTGCAGCTTTTTCTCTGTAGGCAAAGGAAAACAGGACGCATCCATCGTTGGCTCCATGTTTGGAGATTCATGTCAGCGCTGATGTGTGGAAAAATATATTGATAGAAGTGAAGCAGTTTATGCCCTTTCCCTTTTTATTCCCCATCATGCAGTAATTCCATCCGCCGCTCCAGACTCCTGACATCATACGTGTCGTGTTCCCAACACCTCATTACTTCCTTCTGTCAGGCTCCTCTTGTTCCTGCGTTTCCACCCATCCCAAATCCTTGCCCCTGTCTTAGCTTCATTGCACTTTCTCATCTTTGGAGCCCCCCCTCTCCCTCTGCCCCTGCCACTGTCCATCAGCTGGTCAGCTCAGTTCATGTGGCTCCCCCATCAGCGGCGTCTGGCCTCCCTTCCCTCAGTCCCTCAGGGACCAACAGGCTTTAAGGCCGAGGGGGGGACTTGAGTGACCCACATCTGAAAAAACCTTGTTGTTTCTCATAGCACCTGTGAACCCCCCCCCCCCCATTTGCCCCCATTTCTTCTGTGAAACAGCGCTTTTTATAAGTAAGAAAAAGATCTACCCAGAATTCATAGCTCTAATTACTAGTGGACCACAACTGGACAACTTTGTGCAATTAGATCTCTCTAAAGAGTGTGAGGTCTACATGATCCAGGATGGTGGACTCCTGTTTTTGCTGTTTAGTGGAAGGTTAAACCTCTTTAAGCTGCAGGTTGGAAGGAGGCTAACGTCCCGTCACCTCCCTTTAAACCGGCTGGCCCAGTGTAGCGTTACCTCATACCGAGGCCATCATCGGGTTCCCACAAGTTGATGGATTACAGACAGATGCAGAGTCAAGCGGCTGCACCGCCAGGTCTCACAAAGAGAGTGTGAAAAGTTAACTGAGCCCTGATACATCATTAACAAAGACTCTCTAACGGGCCGACGATACGCCGCCAGACTTTATCCCTTCTTCTTCTTCTTCTCAAAGCTAACTCTGTGATCTGAGAGAGGCCTTGGCCTATTTGGAGCGCAGGCTGTGTTGTTGTGAGCAGGAAGACAAAAGGAAATGAATGGGAAGCTGAAGTGGATGACAGCTCAATACAGTATTTAAAGCCGCCTTTGTTTACCGAACACCACAGTTTCCTCATCCCTAAATTAGCGATGCATTTAGCAATTGTTTCCCCACGCTGAGGCCGCTTCATTCACATAATAACGTTTCATTCAAACCGTCGACAAAGTTTACAGCGTTGCCATAAAATCTAATCTCCAGTTTCACACCCCCTTTATCCCTCTTCCAGCCTTGTTACCAAATCCTTCCCTTTCGCCCCCCTCCCTGCCTCCTCTCTTGTTCATCCATAAATCTTCATCCTCACGTGAGAGAGCAGAGCAGGAGTGGGAGGAAGACATCAGCAATGGAATCCAAACAAGTCATAATTCTTATCGTCATCACTATAACCCCCCCACACATTCCCCCCCCCAAGGCTTGTCTGTCTAATCCCTCAGTCTTCAACCACAACAGGCTTAAAGCATGACTGTTAAACCACGCATGCAAATAACTCAGGAACATCAACTCGTCCCAGTGCCGGGGGGGGGCATTATTAGTAACCTTTTTCTTTGTATGGAAGATCTTGGTGGAGCTAAGCGAGAGTGGAAGGGATCGGATTGAGATGTGCAGGAAAAATGGGAATGAGTCGAACGTGAGTGGATGAATTTTGAATTTGGTTTTGCTTCAATAATAAAACAACAAAGAACTAAATATTTCACTTCTAAAGAGACGCTGAAATTTTTATATTTCCATTTGACGGTCCTTCAACTCGTTTACTTCTCTGAGGAAATGTGGAGTAGTTATCTGTTGGATCCAGATTTTTCCATATTACTGTTCATATTCCAGTGTCATTGAAAACGCAGGTTTAAGCCTCTTACTGCAGCTTTAAAGTTGATTTATTGACACTCCAATTCCACCTCTCGTCCAACACAACTTCCCAGATTCCAATTCTTTATTTTTTTCCCATTAACACCCAAACATACTCAAGTTAGTAGAAATTTAGGGGGATGGAAAAGCAGCATATAGTAAGCCGCTTTGTCAATTTTTCCTTTTACTAAATTATTTTCAAAGTAGTCAAAAAAATTTAGGCTTTTTGGATCAATTGACCGAGCAGTATTCAGAATGAAGTGAATTCATACACAGTAAATATGATATTACTACAAATTTGACCACACAGGGAATCTATCTGTTGTGCTGGTGTAATGATAATAATATCTAATCTAATTGATGCAGGGCAGATCTTCAAACAGGCTCATAAAAATAAAATCGTCTAAAATGTTCAAAATAATCTTTTTTTTTTTTAAATCCCCACTAGAATGAAGCTCTGCAGCCAAAAACAAAAAGTAGGTCAACCAGATATGTAAAAGTCTCTCCTGCTCTGTTCGCTGAGGACTTTGCCTTCACAGGCGAAAGGTCACAGAAAGGAGGGAAATGTACATTAATACCTCAGCGATAAATCCGCTGGATTCCTGGAAATGTTTGGAACAACAGAAAATCTGATGCTCCAAACTTTGAAACGATGACCTGATTTAAACGCTGTTAAAAATTAATTTGAAGCGATGCTGCAGGGAGACTCACTCAAAACTCCCGAGCGTGGTTAATATATTTGATTTGACTCTTAAAATTACTGGAATATCTGTGATTGTTTTTTTTTTTTAAACACCCATCACTAATCTGCATGTCAAACAACCATTTAATGACGAACGCTGAGTTTATCCATTCAGCCTCACGCACACGACGAGGCTGCAGGTCAGATCATCAGGACTGTCAAATTAACTTGGCAGACGATGGAGTGATCGGGAGGGCAGGGGCTTTAGTGTACCTCGATTCTGCTGACAGCGCCGCTCTTCATCCTCATCATCAAACAGTGAAACTCCATCAGTCACGCTCTCTCTCTCCACCCCCCGCCCGGTGTGGATGCCAGCCAAGTGCCAGCAATACCATTCATACTCATCCACACACTCAGGTTTATAAATAGGCTGTTTGAATATTAATGTTGTCTTTATGATCTGCTGCCAATACCCCCCCCCCCCCCCCCTCCCTACTATTTTGATGTATATTTGAATATATGTGTTTTTTGTATGCACACCTCTCAGTCACCGCACCGTGTGGCTTCAGTACAGTAGCGGCTCCTTGGCTTTGTGTGATCGTGTTGCATAATAATGGAACGAAATGCTTTTTAAGTGGGATTAAGGTGCTTTTAAGGCATTGAGGAATTTCCCTGTTGGGCTGCAGCAGTAAATATGCGTATAAATGGGAGCGGATTGGAGTTTTAGTCGCTAAAAACATCACTCAGATGCGCTTAAAGCAATGAGTAACATGATTGGCTAAATTTAATCTATGCACGTAGAGTCAAAGATGTTCAGCCTCATTATTACAATGATTATTAGACTCAATGTCACACTGAAGATGAAGAATTTAAACAGTTTATGAACTCCAGCATGTCGAAAAGATCTAACCGACATATTGATTGATTTTTTTTCCTTATAACGTTTTAATCTTTTAAAAAGTCTCCACATATTCAGAATCATTTATTTATATAAGTCACTCTGTTGGCTGTGATGGACGATTTGAACGCAGAAAAAAAGAAAAACTAAAATGAACACTGAATCTTTCCTCATTTTCTAGATAAAAACATTAAATCACAGTAACCTTTACAGCAGTAATGATGAAAAATCAGCTCCAAATATCTGATTGTCTTTATTCTGTCAACACGATAAACTCAGACATATACAGGACTGATCCAGAGACTCTGACAGCTGGGCCTCTGAGCGAGACGCTCATTCAAGTCCGTTTCACGAAATCATCAAACTCTAAAGACGACAACGACGAACAATTTAAAAAGCGTGTGATCCTCCGTTTGTAAAGGAAAAACAAAATTAGCACGAAAGAAAGATCAAACCTGATGCAGCATTTTCAGCTTCAGTCTGAGGCCGAGCCAGCCTCTGAAATCTGGCTCTGCAGAACTTAAAGATCGTTTTACAGCCTACAACTTTATTTATAGGTCGTGTCGTCCTCCCCACGATGAGAGAACTAATCATGATGTGTAAAATTGCTGGAGTGCCACTTTAAAAATAATCCCCTCTCCTTGCCTTTTCCTTTCCTCAGCTGCAGGTTCAAGCAGCATTTCTTCTATTTTTCATTCTGATTGGAGATTTAGGGTCGATTCCTTTTAAGTCAGTCTGTCAGCTACTATGACATTTAATCCTCAATAGATAATAATGTTCAGTTACTAACATGGTCCATTTTTTACTTTGGTTTATGAAAAAGGTTTAATTTCCATTTAGTTTGGGCCTTTTTAGCCTGATTGAAGTGATTTATTTGTTCCTTTTTAGGCCTTGAACTGATTCAGCTCCAGATGAACTTAACTAATTTTCTTCCATTTGACTTTGTGAGTTTGCAGAAAATGAGAGAAAAAGCACGCACCGATTGTTCTGAGTTTTTAAGGCAGAATCTTGACATTTATCTCAGGGCCTTCCCTTCAGTCTGCTTTTCTGAGATACAGAAAAATAAAATTTTAGCCTCTTGTGGAAATATCATATTATGTCTGATGACTAATGAAGTAATTGGGGGGGGGGGGGACTACGAGAACGACAACCCGCAGTTGCGTGCTAATGAACACACAAGGTAACAGGAGCTTATAGCTTACAGTGACTGACACATTGTCCAGTGTGGAGAGGGTGCGAGTGTGACACCGTGTAAAAGGGCACTAGGTGGCATTAACAAAGTATGAACGGTGGGAATATGTTACCACCAAATGGTGCTGCTCTCAGTCGGAGCGGAGGCCGTGTGGACCCCGGTCTCTAGTTAACACGTCTGCTGCTGCCATAGTTTACGGCTGTAGATACGCTTAAGTGACTTAATGTATTCAGCAGTCGCCCGACATCAAGCTCCAGTAGAAACAAAACCACTTCACTGGTGCATTTCTTAGCAGCAGCAGCGGCAGCAGTGGCGGCGATGGATGCGTCGCTCTGAGTTTAAAGAGACAGCTACTCAGCATCTATCCTCGAAATAAACACTCAAACAAACGCACATGAGGAATTTGTGCCCTTTTTTGGCTTTTCTGGGCGATGAGAGAGAACGATTTAAAGATTCAAATGTTTGGCTTGGCTTGACTCCTTCGGCTCGACCGACCGAACAAGCAGGAGGAGACGAACGCTGCAAAGCTCGACTGGGAAATGTCAAGAGAGATTAAGGAAGCACATTCCACAGAGGTTACCCTTCAAAAGCAAAACAGGAAGAGAGGGGGAGGCTGAGAGACACTGTGGAGGATGAACACAGCAATGTTAACCTGCTCATTGTTATTCAGTCTCATAAAGGGACACAGGTTTTAGTTTGTTTGTTCTCAGGTTAAAATGAGATAACATGATGTGTGCTGTATTAACGATGGGACTCTTCTCAGTCTGTGAATGTGTGGCTCGTTTAGAGAAAGGATATAAATTCTTGTTTTGAGACATGATAGTATCTAAATTTTTTTTCATCATGAGATAATTAGTATATATTACCAAATATGTTGGTTTTGAGGGGAAGGGCTTTTATTTTGGTAAACCGGAGCTGCTGACCGTCTTTGATCTACTTTCATATTTTTAACTGATGCAGTTCATGGTGGAGGAACACACAGGAAAATGAAATTATTTAAGAGAATCCGATTGAAAACAATCTGTAAGAGGTGCCCCTGGTAATGGAGGGTTGGTGAAACTCTCCCTGCAGCTCTCAGAGTGGCTGTAACAACATTTTTATATTAATAATGTATCACGTCTATGTTTAATGCGACGGACCCTCTTCATCTTTCAGCTTGTTGGTTTGGTTTCCATGCAGAGAACCGGTTTCGTTTCAGTCGCTCCACTTTCATAACGCGCAGATTAACGTAGGAATTTAGATGTTAGCGTTGGTGGAGACCAAAAACAGAGCTAAAAGAGGGTGAACGTGGCCAGAAACGTCACACGATGGTTAACTTTATCTCGTTTCTTCGAGGAGTCTGAAGAGTCAAATGATTCCTTTTAAGTTCACTTAGAGGTTTTAATCAAGTGGCAGCCCACCACCACATTTTGGTTTTACTGAAACAAGAAGAAAGTAGATTTGGAGTTAAGGAGCGACGAGTGCAAAGGAAGGTTAGTTCTTAATTTTCCCATTATTTTAAATAAAATTGTAATTTTGCTTATAAATGGGAATCAAGGCTGCTTAGAAAGTCGAATAAATCCATTCTAAAAAGTCGGTTTGCAATAGACATAAGCAGAAGTCAGAGAAGGAAAAGTCTCCGAAGCGTACAACTTTTTCTGCTGCCAAAATAAGTTTGGGAACATATTAACAGTTGTGAATAATGCATGGACTCTATTATATATATATATATATATATATATATATATATATATAATCTCATTACTTGGTCCAATATATATGAAACATTACACGCCATTTAGTGGATGCTTATATTGTAAGAGCCTTAAAGAATCAAGACTGCATACATCTTTTAGTAGCCGTGGTTGGAGGCAAATCCCCAGCCCAGACGCTGTTAGTGCTCTGCTCTGCCAGCTGAGCTTTTAAAAGCCCATTTTACACACAGAGACCCCCCGACCCCTCAGCGTCTGTATCATTTCATTGACTTGGTCTTAATATGTTCATGGAAAGAAGGAAAAAATGATATTAGTGATAATCTTTGGCAAATAAAAATGGTCTATAATTATGATGCACAGAGCATCAAATTAAAGGAAGTATTGAAAGTGAGAGGGTCAGCGAAAGCGGAGTAAATAAATCCCCTTTCATCGAGCTTCTCACATGATTTGTTAAATATAAATATGATGTTGCATGTCTGCTCTCCCCCACCGAAGAACCCAATCCTCCGGATCTTAGCGCGAGGATTCACACCTTCCTTGACCTCCCTGTTGGCCGGCTCATTCTTCTTCCCTCGCCCCGTTTTAGTTTCCGCCTCTTCTCTCTTCATCTTACTTAGCCTAAAAAAAAAAAAAAAATTAAGTAGGACAAAGGAATGGCGGGACAGGAAAGTGCTGAGCGTGGAGATTTGGATGAAGTATGAGAAGTCAACAGATACCTGGAAGACGACGAAACAGATACCGACTATCCAGACCAGACTGGACTGTTGATGAAACATGGACGGTTATGAGAGCGGAGAGGCGTCGGGACTGAGCACTCATCAGCTGTGCATCAGGTTCAGCATTAGCACGGGAGGTTAAAGGGTCATAGTTGTTCTGTTTGCAGAGCAGGAGGTGCCTGGTCCTTTAAGGATTATTAGAAGGGAAAAACACATTTCAGTTAAATCACAGAGTGCCGGTACAATAAAGCATAAATTCAGCTGAATGAAATGGAAAATGCGTGATCCCCGGAGGATGGATCCCACCGACCTAGCTGATGGTACGAGTTTGCATAATAATTTGCATTTCATATCTTTGGTCATCTGCATAAAATCTCTCACCATGGGCATCCAAAGAAATTCGAGATCACCCCCCAGATGCCCAACCTCTTAACATTAACTACCTAAATATGGAAAAAAAAATGGTAATAGTGAGCAGCGAAAGGGTCATAAATAAGATGTGAAAGGATACGGCTGATAACGTACAAAATCCCAATCTAATCTTCTGGAGAAGCGGTAGCTGTGACCTTGGCAGTGCAAAAATTCCTTTTTAGGAAACTCAATTTACTGCACACACACAAAAATACAGCTGGAGGTGAGGAAAGAAACTGCACAGCGACGGCTGAGGATGCTGGCAGCGACACTGCACGACGCCGCGAGCTGAAAAGATATTAGAACTTATATTTGTTATAGTCGGTCTGTGATGTTTTGTGATTATATTTCCTAGTTGTGATGTGAAGAAAGAAGCTGTCAGTCGGAATATGAATTAGGCTTCTTTTCTTTTTCAACATCTCCCAGAAATTAGCAAGTCTAATCTCCTCTGGCTCTTCAAGGTGTTTTTCCAATTTATCTTGTGACTAAAATATTTGTTTTATTCATGTACTGTTTAGCGGCGCCATTTTTGAGGCTGCAGGATTTTGCAGCATCCCTGATGACACACTTTAATTACACGGTTCAAAATGTCACAACAAATTTCTCTGACGGTTCAGGACAGACCAGAACTGCTGAGCATCGATACCCCCCTCAAATCTCGTGATGTCACTTTAGTGACAATAAATGAGACTCTGACTGGATTTTCATCCAACATCAGTGAGAACTTTAATAGCCAAGAAAGATTTCTATACTTCTGTGTGTGTTTTTTGTGAGGAAATGCTCCGTCGCCATCAAACAATGTTGGGCTAACGTTAAACTCACTTCGTCTTTCTTTTCTTATTATGTTAGAATGACATTACAGGTGTGTTGTGTCTCTTCTCTGATAACACAAGATGAAAAGATGTGCTCAGAAAAAACAGAGCAAACTGTCCTCACACCGCCGAATAATCACAAAGATTAAAAAAAAAATCAGAGGTAGTTGGAGAGCCGAGCTTTGAGCAGATAGGTTTGATTCTGCTTTCATTATCAGCCTTTCATATGAAAATTTCCTCTCAGAAGCCGAAATATTCCTGTTGGATCAGCGAGACAATTTCACTTCTTTTTTGCTTTGTTTTGTTTTGTTTTTTTTTTCTTTTTCTTTGTCTTTCTCTTTTTCCCGTGAAACGGTTTTATTATTAATCACACATATCTGAAGCAGCAGGCATCTGTTTCCATGGTGATTTCATGACATTTATTTAAAGCCCCAGTTGTCTCTCAGGGTGAGGATTGTTTCTGAGAAACAAACCCTTCTCCCGTCTTCTGTTATATCATTGATGAGTCAGAGATCAAATACTGCTTGCAAACTCCTTGACATCAAGGTAAAACAGCCATGAAAAGCTGAGGACTTGAAGAACACTTAAGTAATCTGAAGTTCAGTGACTGGCTGACTTCTGATTTACAGTTGAAGGGTGGGTAGACGCTTCGACGGGAATCTAAAGAAAGTTTTTACTGCCTGGTGCATCACGGATCCCTCCTGGACAGAAGTGCTGACAGAGGCATTAACAGATCGCTGCCTGAAAAACAAACCTTATCCAAAATAGAAGTGTTGCCCCCCTCCCATCACCAGGATGCCAGAGATAGTGTGCCAGCCTTCAGCGCAGGCATGAGTGCCAAGGCCGAGCCTTGATATCTTAGACCCGCTGCTGAAGAGGCTCATGGGACAGTTGCTCTGGGGAGCCTGTTGTTTGTTTTGGGCACTTGTCCCTTCGATTTGCTCAGCTGTCTGCACTTTGAAATGCTTTTTAACATTTGAACAGGGGCCCTAATGAGGGAACATACCTCAGAAATGAATGAAACAGAAGGTGAAGATGTGAACGCTGACAAAGTTGAATTATTACTGTGCAGCCGCCCGCGTTTGTTTGTCTGGCAGACAGAAACTCATCCCTAATCTACCATCTCATTAGACCTTCCAGCTGCTAAAGTAACCCAGATCTGGGATCCTGGAACTTTGATGTACTTATCCTATCAAAAGCATTTTTGTCTTGAGGCCGCCCCTTTCAGAATTTTTTAATTATTCTTCACCATCTCCGAAAAAAAGAAAAAGAAAAAAAGAAATCCCCAAAAACTTACTTATATTTATCTCAGACACTGTTTCTGTAAACCGCAGCTCATCTGAACGGTGAACTGTCCCTGCACTGAAAGCCAATATTCTCTCTTCTGCCAGAGGCAAAGCCTGCAGAAATCAAGAAGATGTGCACAAAGCCAGTTTGCTAAAATGTAATTTTCTGTGATGCTGTGTAGTCATGAATGTGTGTTTATGTTATTAAAATTAGACAGCTTATTTAAAGTGTATATTTTATGCAGTTTTGCACATTTATAAAGATGTCTGTTTCTAGAAATGCAGAATGGATCTGATGTTTATTTCCGCAGATTCCCAAAGATTTGTATTTTCTGTATTTTATATATATATACATATATGAAGGACAGATATAGTATCATAAATAAATCATCCCCAGAGACGTATAGAGATTATTATTCATCTTTGCCTCCTGAGTATTCAGATCACACGCTGCAGCTCTTTAAGCAGTTTACAGAGTCTGAAGCTGTGACTTTCCAAACAGCGTGCTGCTGCTGGTGTTGTATGATATGAAATAATGAGGATGTACAAATTAATTCACATAATTATTTTTTAATTGCAGCAGCCAAGGGCGGGAAGGCAGCAGCAGCCCCTGCTGGTAAGCGTCTTCATGACATCTAATCTGAGCCGACAAATTTACTGATGCAGCATCAGTCTTTCGTAAAGATTGTTTAAGCTTCTGTAATGTTTTTTTTTTTCCCCTCTTACTTTCAGAAAAAAAGGGTAAGAAAATCACCGCGCTTTCAGCGTTTGTCCGAAGCATCATCATCATCCACAAAATACTGTTTCTTTCCATCATTCAGAGAAGCCAGCAGAGGAGGAGGGTAAGAGTTAAAAATGAGACAAACACAGAAGCAGTGAACTTCTGTGGAGATGGAACTGAGTGTGGAGATGCATGATCCCCAACACACACTGATATTCTTTGAATAGCACTGAGGGCATGTTATAGGTTTATTTCAAGCAGCAGAGGTGCGAATTAAATTTGGTGTCATGAGCAAAATAGAAGGTGTTTAATCCACAGGTAGGAATCACACTGTATGTCTGCATATGTTTGTGTATTTGACTTCACTTTGCATCTACTGTATGCATTCACAGAGTCGAAAATGAATCTTAACATTTGTCCTTCAGCTCCCCTCCCTCCTGTCATCAGTCTTACATTCCTCTCTGCAAACGCATTTGTGCAACCTTTAGTCAATATGTTCAAGTTTTTGCACAAAGCCCAGGTAGCAGGGGGAACTTTACTTAAGTAAAAGTAGTAAAATGACTAAACGTCCAGCATCAGTTGTGCGTTTGTTTTTTGGTTTTTTTTAAATGCACCAGCAGCAGATTGACCCCCATCAGTGTGATATCATACGGAGGGGGTTTGTCGTTCAGTCTGTATATTTTGTAGCTGCCTAAAGACGACACACAGCTGCCCGAGCCGGTTCGGGTCAGTGTGCCTCTCAACCCTGCTCCAGATGGGAAGATGATACTGTCGTCTGTGCCTAAGAAGGAGGTTTGAGAGAGATCGAAGACGGCAGATTGTTGCTCTCGTTTCGCCTGAACATCCTGACCTTTCAAGTCCAATCTGTTGCTGAGGACAACGCATGCAGCGAAATGTGTGAAATAATTGTGTGTGGGTTCAGTAGCCCACAGCAGAGAAGCTATGTGCCACGTATATGTGTATACATATACAGTATATTTGTGTGTGTGTGTGTGGATACTGTGATGCGGTATATTATGTTTTCATTTGTGAAGCATGACGATCCATGATGTGTTTGTATGTTTATGGAGATTTCCTCAGCCAGAAGCTCTACCAAGTAATAAGTAATGAGTCCCCTGAGAGGAGAAGCTTGCACGTCACGTTTATTTGTGAATGTGTACAGTTTCAATTCTCCTTGTTGGATTAAATCTCAATTTATCCCTCGAAGCGTTTGTAATAGAAGATATGTGCCAGAATATTGTACACGTGTTTCTGTGTGCGTTTGCATTTCATTGTGTATGCGCCATTGCTGTCAGTCATTTGAGATGAATTATTGCACAAACTTTGTGCAGCTCGCTGAGAGTGATTCAATTTGTGTGTGTGTGTGTGTGTGTTTGTGTGTGTCTGGAGGTGTAATGATGTGTTGCAGAGAGAGCTAATACTAAAACGCCATGTTTCAGGGGCAACACCTGGAAAAGCTGCAGTAATATGACCCCGAATCATTTATCGTTACCAAATATGAATGAAGAAAAGTGACGTAGCTGACACATTTCAGATTACACATTTGTAAAATTTAGTGCATTTGCAAATGTGAGCCAGTTTCTGTGTTTCTTCTGATCTGGGGGGATATTAAGTGCTAATTTAATAGGAATATATACAATTCAAAGCAGGCGCATTTATTAACATGAGGACGCTGGTTCGGGTTCAGACATTTGGGAAAGACGGTAATTCTGGTTAAATGTGGATAAACATATTAACTAATTGCAGACTTTATCTGGATAAATCTACCTTTCAATAACGTTAACTAAGTGCTGTGAGTGTCCAACATCATCAAACAGATTAACGATTCAGAAAATCTAAATTGTTCTGCAAGATCTGATATTTTGTCAGAAATATGTCTGACTGTGAAATTTTATTTATTGACCAGCTATCTGAATTTTTATGTAAAGAAATATGTAAATTAACAACATATTGTCATTATATGAATAGAAATTGTAATTTGGTTTTAATTATATGAAGCAGAGAGAATTTTTTATTTCAAAAACACAGCGTTGGTGTTAGCATCGATACGGACAACCAGGCTAATGGATATAACAGATGTGTTGTTATTGCTACGAGGCTAACGTTAGCATTAAAATCCGGTTATTTATCAAGAAGAAGAATAAGAGCTTCAGCCAATGTTGTTCTTACAAGACAAACTTGATAACGCGTCCTCGGAACAGCGCTATGTCCTCGGGGCTGAGTGGAAAAAAGTTTTCAACCTCCGACGACAGAAAGTGAAGGACGGACGTTTGAAGCTAAACTTGATAAATAAACAGCTGCTGATGCTAACGCTGGTTTGGAGCTGCCTTCCTGACTTTAGTTTTTATTATTAATTTTAGTCAGATTTTAGCCTGACATAGTCTGACATAATGTGAGTTAAATGAACTTACCTTTATGTTAGCGTGCTGACACGAAGAGCCCTGAGAGACCGGATCCTGTCTGATAAAAACCTGGGAGTTAGAAATAAAAGAAAAGGGTTTAAAGAAGTGACTTTAGTCTTTAAACAGCAAAAGCTTCAGTAACAATGGCTCTTTTAATGGCATGAAAGGGAATAACACTTGTTAGAGGAGAACTTAAACCTATTTGGAGATATTTCACAGCAATGAAATCTTTCAAAATGGCTGCCGTTGTCCTTCACATTGCTTTATTATATCACTTCATTTGCAGAAATGCGGCCTGCTGTAGAGGGCGAGCTTTTTCCTGGCTAAATAATTTTGTGCGTGTGTGCGGTCATTGTGGCTTTACTCATCTGTTAAATTAAACACATTGATTTATCTCTAAAATGATCAATACAAGTCATTGCGGACTGATGAAGCTTCGTTGCGTTCTGTCATAGTTGTGTGTGTTTATGTGCTTCACACATGAGTGAGTACCAACATTAAATCAGCATTACAGCTAATTCGGTCCTGTCCATCTGCTTAACCTCTGCTTATTCTTCATTAATAGAAGACCACCCTGCTGTAGGTAAGCGCCTCGCTTTGCCCTTTGTGTGTTTGTACATGTTAATGTATGTGTGTGTGTGTGTGTTTGTGTGGTCCCGGCCTGTGTGAAGATATTGTCTCTGTCTCTGAAAAGGCTTTTACATCGTCCTTAATCCAATCTTTGTTGATCAGCTGTTTCATTCATATTGTCTCTCTCACCCCCCCCCCCCCCCCCCCACACACACACACACACACACACACACAAGGACTATGGAAAGTGTTTTAACCCGTCATTTTCCAAATGACTAACTTCCATGTCGCTGACTGTTTCTTTTCATTCAGCCAACAATGAACCAAGGGATGGTAAGGAAAAGACAAAAACACTGTTTCCCCTGCCTGATTGTGTCTTCCATTTTTGTGTTTGCTTTGTGTAAACACAACTTGTGTGTTTGTGTGTGTGTGTGTGTGTCCGGGTATCTGCCAACCTGGGATTGCTCTGGTGTAATTTTTTTTTAGCAAGGATGTAAATTAGACCTGAAGGTTTTTGTAAATCTGGAGCGTAACGATAATAATGATAATAACGATAATAATCAGACACTTAACTTTATTTTCCAAGAAACAAAAGTGACAAAGCACCACAGCGGACGTAGATAAAAGAAGATGAAACAAAAAGACACAACTTGTCACGGCGAATTCATCCGATAATCTGTCAGATGAAAACCCGATTAAATAAGTAAAAGAAGACTTGAGCCCTAAAAAAGAACAAAAAATAAATAAATCTTTCAATGTGATTAAAAGAAAAACGATTAGTTCGCTTTCACCAAAGCATCCGAGAGAACATTAATGTTTTTTAAATGTGAACGGATAAGATCCGGTTTCTTACAGGTGATATATTCCGTCTGTTTTTCTGCTGGGAATATATCGTCCCTGTGTGTGTGTGTGTTTATTATATGTGGAGCGGCGGCCTTTTGTTTATCATTCATGATCTAACTGAGGCTCATTTCTTTACAGTGTGTGTACAACAGCAGACTGAAGGAGGCTGAGACAGTGTGTGTGTTCTGCCTGCTGCTGCTCTGATGATAAATTGATAATATACTGAATAAGTAATAACTGTGAAATGACATCACTATACATTCTATGTATAGAACTGTAATATGTTACTATTTTAATATAGTAATAAGCAGTTGAGGATAGGATATTAGACAACCTGCCATTTAAAAGCTTTTACGGGTCCATAAATTCCTGATCATTTCCAGATAATTTCCTTGGAAGGTTCCCAGAAATAGCGATGTAATTTGGCACTTGGAAAGGGAAACACTGTGGTTTGGATCTGAGTGACTGTGGAGAACCTGGTGTGTGAATTTTATATAATGAATCCAGTAGTTTTTGGTCGTCAGTGCACTGCGATGGGGTTAGTTTTTTGCCGTTTTTGTGGGCCATTTAAGGAATATCACTTTTCTACTGTAACTGAACAAAGGCAACACATTCATCAGGCGCTTCACCGACTTGACCTTTGTGTAGTTCATCTACAAAAGCCAGAGACTCACATTACAACATCCATTACAACCAAAGAATTTCTGCACATCTAATCACCATCACTGTCACGTTCCAGTTTTTGGTTTATGTGTCACCTGTAAACTCGTAGGCCTCGTTCATCCTCAGCATAGTTTTACTTCAACTTCTTCCTATGAGAAGAAGTTGAAGCCCGTGCTGGCAAAAACCTGTGGGTGACGTCACAGAGGCTACATCCATCTTTATATACTTTCATCCATTTTAAAGCTGCTCCGTTAATATTTTGGGATGATGGTGGAGAGAAAAGTTTTGCCTGCTGATTTGATCCCTGCACGATCAGCTGATTGTATCCACGGAGCAGAACCAAAAGACGTGACTTTCTCTGTTCTCTCCACTAAAGACCAAATTACAAAGCTATTTCCAAGATAGTTTGTTGAAAGGATTAGGAAATCTGGGGAAAAATAATGGACCTGTAAAATAATGACCTTTTTATTATTCACCCAAAACAGAGCAGGATTTCAGTTAATTAGTCCTAGTTGGCTTTTTTCCAAAACCCAAATGTTCCCGGAGTCAAGGACGGTGTCCGGTGTTAATTTCACTTAGCAATCCTCATCCCAAACACAGCGAGTGTCCGGTGTGACATAAATAAATAAGAGTGTAAACATTCAGAAGTGTCCCCTGGGTGCCATTCTGATCAACTTTACCCACTTAGTATTCAAACTGAAACCTTTTAAATCATCCTGAACATCTGAACTTGGATCTATCCTCTGGGGCACTTTTGATTAAAAGATCAAATTAACTGAGCCCATAAAAGCAGAGAGAGGGAGAGAACGGGGGAAGCGAGTGGGAGGAAAAGGCGGCGGCGTTATGGCTCTCTGAATTTATGGAGGCGCATGACCTTTTTTGTTGTTGTTGCTGTCGTTGTTGACATGTGACCCTGGATCCATTCTGTCAGCAAGCGCTCAATGGATGTCCAGTGGATGCCCACCCGGGGCCTCTACTTACTCACTCTACTGGTTTGGTGGTTTTATTTTGCTTGCCGGTGAAACTTACTGTCGGAGAAAATGAACGTCACGAACTGTCAACAATCCTGACTTCAGCGCAGCTAAAGGGATTTTTTTAACCCGATTGTTGGAGACGTAACTAATTAACAGCTGTCTGTTTGGGTTAAAAAAAAAAAAAAAAACAGGATTCGTTAATTAGTCAGAGAGAGAAAAATGTGTTGGGTTGGATGTGTGAGCGATCCTCACCTGAAGTCAAGATTATCATTGAGCCAATTAACGCTTGTGTTTAACAGCACAGCACAGATACTGTACAGACTGACGTGTTGTCCGCTCTCTCTCTTTCTCCTCCTCCTTCCTTCCCCTTCGTCCTCTGATGCAGAGTTGCCTCCTGATGGTAAGAGAAATGATTACGTTAGCGTCTGTGTATCAACTGACAAGCAAACACCTTACAGAGGTTACATCAATTTAACTGCAGAAAGAAAGTGAGCGGATAAAAGAGCAGCTTGTTTCTTTATCGCTGAGATAAGAGCGTTCAGCCGGCGCTTATGTTCTGTCAGGGCGGCAGAAGAATCAAACCTAATGTGATGTTTTCAGAGGTGATCTGAGGAGCTTCTTTATTCCCTGGGGGGCCAGTCTGCACCGGAGGGCCCCTTGGTCGCCTGTTATTTGTCAAAACAGGGTCCCATATGGTTTACAGACTGGCGGAGACACTGTTGATCAGTCCCAGGGCTAAATAACCTGCAACATACGAGCAGATCTATGTTCAGATGGGGAATTTAGAGATTCAGGAGTCCTTATCATCAAATTACACTTATGAGGCTTCCCAAAAGAAGATGCTGATTCAGCGGTTTGCTTGATCATCTTGTCTCCTGTTGTCGTCTTCCGTCCTGTTCGATGTGTCTCTGTGTCCGGATTGGGTTTGCTCGTTTTAACGTGTCCACTGTGATCCCTCCACAACACAAACCTCACAGACACTGTGCCAGGGGAGGATACTCAGATGTCTGAGCTGACCGGACTGTTTGTGGTGAAACCGGAGAGCGTCACGGCTACTAAAGGTCTGAACCGCCCAAAAAATTCCTGAATTACGTCCAAAATGAAAGGGATGCTTCACTTAATGCCAAACATGATATACAAACTGTTGATCTCCTTTTTATGACTCACTGTGTGTCAATCTCGTCCCCGGCAGGCAAGGACGTGACGTTTGTGGCTAAAGTGGACTCATCAAACCTGACGAGGAAGCCGACCATGAAATGGCTGAAGGGGAAATGGCTCGACCTGGCGAGCAAAGCTGGAAAGCACCTGAAGTTCAAAGAGGCCTACGACAGGAACACCAAGGTGTGTGTGTCCATGCAATCTTTGTCGATTCGTTGCTACACACAGATGTTTGGTCAACCACATCGGTCCGGACCCTAGACCCTTTAAAAGTGGGAATAGACTCAGGGTCTGTAAAATGAAGCCGATTGTGAGGAGAGGAGAATTAAAAAAAAGGAAAATATAGATTTGCGATGAACGAATGACAGAGTGAATCCCAGCGGTTTGTCACTTTTGGGTGGATTTTCATGAAATCACATTTATTCTCCTGATTCGGGGGAGTTTTCTTTACAGCCAACATATTGAAGGCAAAACCAAAATGGGGTATAAATCTGATCATCTTTTAAATGTAGGAGTCCACATACAGCAAGAGGAATAACTAATTTCTGCTCTTTATTTTCATGTGACCAAATTGCATAAATTCTGCGTAACTGTTGTGAAGATAAAAAAGAAAACAACACACTGACATTGTGTTATGTTAGAGTTCTCTGTTAAACCAAATGAAGAATCACAGCTAATAATAAACACATTTATGAATGTCTGTGTCAAATTTAATCCTAATGAAAGAAAAAATAAGGCATCAATGAAAAACAGAACTTTCTGAGATGAGTAATACCGAACAAACTGTACAACAAATGAGCCTCACAAACTAAATAATTGATTTTTCAGCCACACCCCTGTAGGGAAACTACGGCAGCTTCAATGCACTTCAAGTATTTTACATCCCATCAGCTTCCTTATTCAGTGGATTTCACATTATTGTGACCCAGATGCTCTTAGCACGATGGCTACACAACTAGTAATTGAACAAAATGTCAGAATACGTTTTTACGTTTTGCTGAACTGTTGATAAAAACGCAGCTGAAGGAACCAATTTAATTGTTTTTGTGTTGAATTCTGTGTAGAATTACATCCCTGCTTATCTAAAACTATGTAAAATATTTGTGAACAATTGCCTTAAGGTTACTGTAACCTTGACCTTTGACCTCTGACATCAAAATCTAATCCGTTCAGGGCCAGTCCAGGTGAATGTTTCATTTCATCCCCGAGTCCAAATAAACGTTTAAGGGAGTTTCGTTGAGGCGCTGCAGAGGTATCATCGCATTCACAAGGCCAATGTCACGTTGACTTTGCCCTTGACCTTTGACCTTTGACCAACAAAATGCAGTCAGGTCATCCTTGAATTCTGGTGCATATTTGTGCCAGATTTGATTGCATTCACCACGAGGCCACGAGGCCAGCTGACGGAGCCACTTTGGACTCCTTAGTGTGTTTGCATGTACGTGTGTGTGTTTGTGTGTGTGTGTGTGTGTGTGTGTGTGTGTGTGAGTGCATGGGCGTTTCCTCACACATCATCTCCTCTCTCTCTGTCAGATCTACACTTATGAAATGAGCATCATCAAAGTGGTGGAGGGAGACACAGGTGGCTACCGCTGCGAGGTCACCTCCAAAGACAAGTGCGACAGCTGCACATTCGAAGTCTCCGTGGAGGGTAAGACAGACACTTAATCACATTATTGTCATCTTCCATTCAGCGTGTCCACCATTACTGTGTAACCGGCTTTGTCAGCCAATAACTCAGTGAGTGCGCTACACATTAGGTCCCATCATTTAGTGGCCTACCGAGGTCATCAGTCCATTATTCCTCTGCTGCTCGAACCCGCTGTGTAATGAATGGACCTGGGCCGGCTCTCACCTCTCGTCCTTCCTCTGTTCGCTTTCAGCCGCGCAACAGGAGGAGCAGGCCAACATCTTGGAGGCGTTTAAGCGATCGTGAGTGTCTCCGTTGGCGAGGGCCACCCATCACCCCGTCTGCCCGTCTGTCAGTCTCACCGTGTGTCTGTCTGTCTGTCTGTCTGGCATCATTCACTTCCTGTCACGTCTCGCTGTTTTTGCTTCACCTGGCGTCCCTCCGTGATTTGGCACCTCATGCATTTCGTCACGTCTTGGTGACAGCCTCTGGAGGGACTTTTTATTTTTTTTGTTAAAATAAGTTTTTCCCACACTGCTTCTGCCTGCATGAAGCGTCTCCATGTGTAGACTGTGTTGCTGTTTTAAATTTCAGCTATTCTGAGCGCGCGTGTACTGTACAAGCGCTGCGTGATCGTAAATCAGCCGACATCTTCGCACCAACACCTTGAGTCTTCATATTAGCAATTTATGTTTAAAAATATACTTTCCTTTCCTCGTTCAAGCAGAAAGGAGGCGCAAGCTGGATGAGGAACATAACATGCAGGAAGAGAGTATCCTGTTGAACTCAAGAGAGGATGTCAGTGTGCTTATTTGCAGAGTGCTGATATCAAGGAGCGAGAGGATGAAAGAGAGAGGCTGGTATGATAAATGAAAAGTAAGAAGTTGGTGTAGAGATAATAGATGAGCGTGTTGAACGCCTTGTTATATGGAGATCATGCAGCTCAGCCTCCAGAAGTTCAGTATGGAGGATCTTATTTACAATCTGCGTGTTACAGCGGCACAAATAAATTCATGTGGTGTGATTCAGGAGAGTGACTCCTGCACGTGGACAAAATACAATATAATTAAGAAAACAGTTCCACATGTTGAATAAATAGCTGAAAGGCAGTTAAGACAAACTGTCTTAAATAGATTAGAATTAAAGTAGAAAAACTATGTATATGTGGAGGAAAGCTTGAAGCTTGAAGGTAATGGATGGAAGGCTGAACAGATAAATCTTTGAATTAATTAGCTGATATTAACATAAAGAGTTCAAATGGTTGACTAAAAATAGCAGACAAATAATTTAAACAATCAGTTTAAAGAAAGCGACGAATGGCTGAAAACGGCAGCTGTGACAGAAAAACAGATGAATCACCGGAAAAGTTTAAAGTATCGATGAGTGATAGAAAGTTAGCCGAAGGAAGAGAAGTATGGTTAATAATAAAAGAGAAAAAGTTATATGAAATACTGAAATAACCAAAAGTAACATAGAAAAGTTGAAGTAGATGGTAGCCAGAAGAAATGGACAGTGATTGGCTAAAAAGTGTTGGATATGGTTGAAATAGCTGAAGGTGTGGAGCGAGAACATAAGACAGAAAAGGTTGAACTGCTGCTTCATATACGCCGCTCAGTCTTTTTCTTTTTTCTTTTTAAATCCCAGACTTTAATGTATGTTTCATGTCTGAAATAGCCCAGGCCGTCCATCTCTGCCCACGGCGACCAGCTGAAACAGCTTTAAAGGGAGACAGATTAAATCACGCATGGTGGGGGGCTTTTGCTTCAAAATATATCTACCTTGTGTGAAACTGAAATGCACCATAAAGAGCAATCTGAGATGTCTCGTTGGTGAAACCAAACAACGAGAAAAGTTAGTCTCAACGTGTCTTGACGAGGTGAGCCAACTGTCGTGTGCCATTTTTGATTTTTCCCGCTTTGAGTCAAGAAAGTTGGAACTCTTCAGTCTCAGTTCGGTACTTTTCAAGTTTGCCTCGCTGACACTTGGAAACTTTGGGAGGGGGGAAGGTTTGCGTTTTGCACTTCAGCTCACACTTTCACGATCAGCATCGACTGTGCTGCTGTTACGCAACCGCAGCAGCGTGAAGATGCATTTTTCACATGAAGCTGTTGTGGTACTGACCGTGTGCCGAGAACAAAGGGAGGCCCGGGCTGGGCGGACGCAGGCACCCCCGTTAGTCAGAGGAACCAGAAACTCTGGTCAAAGGACTGCCGACGCTCCAAGAAAGTAAAAGGGAGAAGCAGCAGGGAATCCTGGCTTTGTCCACAAACTCCATTAGCTGTAAGGGAGCACCTTTAAAGTGTCAGTTTCCGCCTCTTTGGGTCTATTTTCATATGAACTCTTGTCCATCTTGCTCTAGATTACAACAGAAAACACATTTTCAATGTAGAGAGAAAACAAGAACTCCTGTGATTTCTTCCTCCCTCCGTCTTCCTGCAGCATCCTTATTTGATAATGTTGTGTTTGATCAGAACTGCTTGAGTAGCTCGGGCTCTTGGGATTGTTATGGCCGCAGTACATGACTAACACTGTTTTCATGCTCACCCAACCAATTTATGATCATGTGTGCCCCGTGAACAAGGGCATTTTCACCCTGGGAGAATTTACTCCCCTCCGAGGATAACATCCATCCACGTTATCTTCGGATGAACCGTTCACCCGTAGGACAAACGCCATCACTGGCAACAACTTTGGATTTATTGCCGTTTATCTTAGCTTACCGACAGGCCTGGACGAGCCGCAGCCTCGCCAGGAAAACACACTCTGTACTGTAAAGGAGCTGCCAAAAAGCACTCGCAGCAGGAAACCAACAAGCCCCCCAGCCTGCAGACTTTTACTGGCGTGTGCCACATATAGTACTTGTCACCTTGTTGAGTACAAGAGGGTGACTGATGACTCAAGGCCGCATGCGATTTTTTCCCATCACTTGCACGTGTGCACATGAGGGGCAATAAAGGATTTATGGAGAGGAACGCTACCGTACACACCATGTTTCCCTTCCTCTGAGAAGCTCGCATTTTATTCCCTTTAATCTTGACTCTCAAACGTGTAAATCCATCCACTGACACACTCTAACGTCACCTTCAGTTATACATGATGCTAATAATAATAATAATAATGATGATCAAATGATGCTTACTTCCGCCTCCTGTGATGAGTGCTGTGTTTGTGTTCTTTGTCTGTTGCTTACATGTTGATTTTTCTATTGTGGTCTCTGTCACTTGAATTTAGGACGTGGTGGTAACTGGTAATCCTCATCAGACGGTCTGCTTTATGTTCTCACACATCCTATTTTTGCATCTATCTGAACGCAGCAGGAAAAAAAAAAACAAAAAAAACCCAAAGGCACTGAATTCATTAGAGTCCACTCTGTGCTGTTGTATTTGATGGTCTTATCTTTGTTGGGATTATAATTGTATCTTGTAATTTTTGTGCCTATTTATGGGCCTGTGTAATGTGGACGAAAAGTGGATTTGTTGCTGAATATTATTAATGCTGTTTTCTGGCTACCCCCTTCACAAGAGTGTTAAAATAGCTCAGGTTTATAAACATATTGTGATAATCTCTTTAATTCCACCTCCAGTGGAGATGCAGATGAAGATGCTGGCGACCTCGACTTCAGCGCGCTGCTCAAGAAGAGGTGAGAGCGACACGTCTCCCAAATTCAGCCGGTTTTGATGTTGATATCATTCACCATGTTATTATGTGCACATAATCAGGGAGAAGAAACACGAGGAGCCCAAAGAGGAAGTGGACGTCTGGGAGATCCTCAAGGCGGCCAAGCCCTGCGACTACGAGAAGATCGCCTTCCAGTACGGCATCACCGACCTGAGGGGCATGCTGAAGAGGCTGAAGAAGATGAAGAAGGTGGAGCCCAAGAAGAGCGACGGTGAGAAGGCTTAAAGTAAAAGAGCAGTCGAGGGCTCAATAAAGCAAGAGGCCGTAAATCCCAGCAGCGTTTAAAGGCCTCGGGGGGGCGGTCACATAGCCGGGGCGACAGGTGGATTATGGGCTGGCATATGCTCTCTGCTGGCAGGCATTTATGGATTATTTGGCTGTTAAAGCGGCGGCTGAATTAGACTAATTGGACAGTTTATGCTCAGCTTTCATCAGGAAGCTGGACTCCGCCTACTCCGTGGACAAACGGAAGAGGATCCAGCTCAGCGTGGAGCTGACCGACGCCAACGCTCAGGTCAAGTGGCTGAAAAACGGACAGGAAATCAAACCATCAGCCAAGTGAGCCACCTACTTGTATTTGCATTTTGGACATGCGCTGTGGAGGATCCTATATGTGTGTGTGTGTGTGTGAAATGTGTTGTGTACTAAAAGCTTATAAGGAAGTGTGTTTCTCATTCAGTTCCTGAACCCTCAAATCAAAAGTAGCTCTTCTAAGGCGAAATATAAATTCAACCTGAATTCATTCATTTTGGGCCAGAATGGCTCTGCTGCATAAATCATGACATTTACTAAACACTTTATAGAGCTGTAATGTCAAATTAGTAATAATTTGCATATTTATCAAAAAAAACCAAACAAACAAACGAACTCCTCATGAGGCTGATGAGAAACGGCGTCATTAAAACTTAAACAGTGAATAAACGGAGTGTTTTGAAGTCACTTCCTTCGTGACTTTAATAATTTAAATGTGGTTTCACGGCTGATCCAGAAATCAGCAGGTTGCAGCTTTACTTCATCTTTTTACGCCGTTAGCACTGAGGCTCTGCTGCGGGTGTCGAGCTATTAGCTAGCTATTAGCTCACAGGCTAATAGCTAACTATGCTAGGCATTAGATAGTTTAGCTTGTTAGCGTGATTGTAATAATGAGTAATTATCCCTGAACAGAGACTCTCAGCAGGTTTTTCTCCAAAGAATGAACGAACATTTTAGTTTACAGACTTTTAGCCTTTTTCTAAAGAGTCAGGATGTCTTTATTTCATTTTAACCAAACCGCTGCTGCATTTGGCGGCTTTTAAGACGGTAAACTATGAATACTGTCCGGGAAACGGAATTAAATTGAATTATAAACTTACTGCAAACAGTTCGTCCTCAGTATTTCATCACCTGGTGTTCAAACTCGGTGGTGTGTCGGGCAGAAAGAAAAAAAAAAAAAAAAAAAAAAAGTGGATTTGTTTTCCTCCGTAGGTAGAAAAGGATTCTCATTTAGTTTTCCATTGTCGTTTTTATTGGAAACCAGACGACGATTAGTCAGATAAAAACAGAAATCGATTTGTTGGGACTCAGCTGTCTGTTCACATTCAGATCATTTACGTTAGCTTATTCCTCGGAGAAAACTGGAGCGACGAGGGAGAAAAATTACTTTTTATCGTGTTATATTTCAGCATTTCTGCTACTCAGCGAACCATTTAAACGGAAAGTTTTCCACACAGAGGTTATTTGAAGGTAAATATAAAGATCTAATAGATTTTTTTTTTTTTTTTGTGTGTGTGAGACACTTTTACTGGAAGATGTCTTGTTAGATCCGAAGCTCTAAAAACTGAATAAACAGCTAACACACATGTAGCGGAAACATTGTTTTACTTCAGACTTCTCCAACAGCAGCGGACATCGTTAGTTAAAAGTCAAATTTAAGACACAGATATATGTCCGTGCCTGAGCTGCAGCTCGGCCGCACAGTCGGTAACCATCCGTTCACGTTTATGGCCGTTAGCCGTCTGCTGATGTAAACGCTCGCGGCTCGTTGCCATGGGAACCTTTCCCACGACTACCCCTCTGTCACGTGCGATGAGACCGAGGCGTCGCCGTAGTTCTTTGATGTTTGTCACAAATGTTTGTGCAACATCCCAAATGCGTGTTAGTGAGATCTTGCGTGTGTGTGTGTGTGTGTGTCTGTCTTTACTATAATGCGTAGCTTTCTTTCTTTTGTTTGATAATTGTGAGTCACTCCTTTGTCTTCCGGCCCTTTCAGTCCGATTGTGTCTTTGGATTTGCTGAAAGCAGTTATTCTTTATTATCTCTCTCTCTCTCTCTCTCTGTGTGTGTGTTTGTGTGTCTTTGTCTCTCCCTCTTCGTTTGGTTTTCATCCTCCTCGTATAATCTTCCGCCGTCGTCCTCGTACATCCAGGTATGTGTTTGAGAGCGTGGGCAACAAACGGACACTCACTATCAACAAGTGCAACCTTTCGGATGACGCAGCGTACGAGTGCGTGGTCGGGGAGGATAAGAGCTTCACTGAGGTTTTTGTCAAAGGTATATGAGTCACCGTCTTTGGAGGAATCCTTCAGACAGGATCTTTTCCTGCTCGCTTTAGAAAACGTCATCTGAGCGCCGAGAGGCCCGACAGCTCTGCTCCCTTTGTGTGTCTTTGTTTGTCATCTGGTTATTTCGACGCTTTCATGCCACGACAGCAGCTCTGTTTTCTGCTCGCTCATTTTTAATGGATACGTTACGTGTGAATTTTTATTTATTTATTATTATTATTTTTTTGGGGTTTTGTCTGTTGTCATGTGTCGTCGTCTTTGTGGGGTGTGTGTTCGTGTGCACGTTTTATTAGAGCCTGACTGAGATGTGTGTTTCTGAAGGCCAACACTTGTTGCATGTCAGTATCATAATCCATACACAAAAACTTCCAAAGAAGCCTAACTATATTTATATTTTTATTCTAGTTTTAGAGAACATTATATTATATTTGACAGACTAACTTCTGTGTCTTTGATGAGTTCATCTAACTCTGGTGATTATATCTCGATGGTGTTTCTTTGAGAGGTTTTAATAGAAGTAATTGGGTCTGCTGCTGCTATATTAATCCCTTTGTGCTTTTTGCTGTGCGCTCACTGCTGCCCATCCTGCTTCCACGTTATCAAAGGCCGTGCACGAGGGTGAGCTCTTCACCAGATGGCTTGGTAGTTTTTTTATGGCCATTAAATTTGGAATAAAGACTGAAAATAAAGAAAAGCAGCCAGTCTGTTTGTCTGAAGGCGTTAAAAAGTAATTTTTCTTTTCTAATCTATAAAATCCGTGTATGAAAAAAGTTTTAAAAGTACCGAGCTGCAGAATAGTATCTGGACCATATTCTGGGACTTTGTGGTGTCTGTAATGGTTTTTCACCAACTTCATGATCCCCAAATAACATCAGGACGTCAATAAAAAATAAATGAATACAGATGGACAGACAGTTTTCAGCTTTGCATAAATAGATAAATTTCGCAAAAAATTTCTTTAACTCTTTTTTTTTTTTTTTTTTTGGAAGTAGCTTCAAAGCCGCTTTTACCAAAGAAAACTTTTTGTGATGCCGGCAGTCAGACGGGCAGATGGTCAGTGTCTGTGTGGGTTTCTGCGCTCTCCGGCTGAGGGGTCCGGAGGGGCGCTGATAATGATGATGATGACGACAAATAGCTGAGCATCGAGCATCACAACATGTGACTGCAGGTACCTTCGTCCTGGATGAGACGGAGCTGTTTGGTGGAACTGACGACGACTTTGGGAGCATAAAATGCAGATAATTTATGTGTTTCCTGCATATTGAGAGCGGACGTGCTCACAGAGCAGGAGAGCCTCAAAATAAAAAAAATACAGTTCAATATCAGAACTAAATATAGTATTTAAGGCTAAAATCTGAACGGAGGGTTAAATTAACAGCATTTCACTATTTACTTCAGACAAAACTCTTCCCATGTACGCAAAAAGAGAAAATTCATTAATGGGAGATAAACTGTGGTTGACCTGACGATTTCTACTTGACCACGTTTCACCTGGAAAGTCTATATTTCGACGGAAGTCAAGGATTTTTTTGCATGTGCCAGAACATTTTTGTTTGTTTTTCACACCCTGTGTAAGTGCATTCGTTACTCACCCTGCTCACGTGCTGATACCTTCCAGCTCTGCGTTTCCCACGAGCGCCGAACTTCCTCCGTCCAACACTCATCTTCCTGATCACAACGCTGCTGATTTATGCAACACAACTGATTAAAAAAAAAAAAACCTCAGAACTGTTTGTTTGGCTGAAGGCTGCTCCGTTTGTCCTCAGAGCCTCCGATCACCATCACCAAGCTGCTGGACGACGTCCACACCGTGGTGGGGGAGAGGGTGGAGTTCGAGACGGAAGTGTCCGAGGAAGGGGCCAACGTCATATGGTAAGACAGCATAATAACCGGTGAAGTCATGCTGCCCTGGCGGCTCCTGCACCGCTCGCAAACATTTGCCGGCCTCGTAACACAACTAAAAAGTCTGAAGGGAAGTGTTGGCACAGCTCACGCAGGAGATTACTCATCGTTATCTTACGACATCGTGTCAGTCTCCTGGATGTTGTATTTATTACCTCCGGTTGTGTTTTCTTTGTTGGTTTGTCAGCAGGATCACACGCCGAAAAAAGAGATCATTTTCAGGAGATGTTCATCAATTTTCTCAGTAAATAATAGCTGCGTCTTGATATAAATGCCGTTGACATTTATGAGTCTGTTCAGGACTGTTTGGCCTCAGAGGTATGCCCTATACGTACCTGTGCCATTCCATTTTAATAGAAGTATTTACAGGTACTAACGGCAGCACTTACATACTAAATGACAAATATTTAACTGTAGCTTGAGGATAAATTTGGCTCAGCGCCGTCCCCATCAATGAAGAACAGACGTAAAGCATTCCATGCATCACAAACCTACAAAACTAATCTCGTAAGCTTGCAGAGTGGGCCAAAAATAAATGGAAAACCTTGTCAGTGTGGAGATCTGGAGTTTGAATTATCATAACCACCAACACTGTGTCAGCCGCTGCCAGTGACGGGCCGCCCAACCACACAAAAACATAAAAGATCTTAACTTAGTCAAAAAAATTATGTTAATCCTGTTTTTACATATAGTTTACCCATTTTTCTGGGGGCTGACCTCAGGCTGGAGCAGGACTTAATGATATTCAGATTTTCTAATTAAATGATATAAGTGTTATTGTTATTATTGTTATATTACCACATTTCTCCGGGGGATTAGTGACATATTCTGATTGTGCTCCTGTGTGATACTCGAGTTCTGACGCAAAACTTCCTCTGCTGGAAAATTACGATTGTTTGGAAGGAATAACATTTTATTCTGAAAAATGAACTATTTTTGAACGCCTTTGACTGCAGTACATTTGAAGAACTTCTGCACCACCTTTAAAAATGTGCATAAACCTTGTGATACCTGAAGGCTCAAGCCAGGTAGAACATCGCAGACGTGTCAATCAGCTCGTCGTCTCTTCTCTCTGTGTGTTCAAGTGTCACTAAAGCCTTTGTGTGTGTTTGTGTGTGTGTGTGTGTGTGTGTGTGTTTTCTCCTCAGGATGAAAGATGGAGTTGAGATAAACAGAGACACGGCAGGTTCAAAGTACAGGTTTAAAAAAGACGGGAAGAGGCACATCTTAATCATAAATGAAGCAACTAAGGAAGATATTGGGATGTACCAGGTTTTTACCAACGGTGGAGAGTCGAAGGCAGAATTGGAAGTTGAAGGTAACTCTTTTCTTTTTGTTTGACGCTGTCAGTCAATGACATTTCCTCCAAACAAGTAAAAACTTGAATCGTGAGCCGCCTCTTACAAAATCACCTTGAAACGCAACGCGGAAATGCCATCAAACCAGGATAGGACCGCTTAAAAACAAACAAACAAACAAACAAACACCGCGGGCCTTAAAACAAGCCATTGGCACTTCCATAACATTGTGATGTCACAACAAAGGGGCCCCCATCCAACCTTACAGGAAACACTCAGAGCTCCAGAGATGGAGCTGCTACACAAATATGTCACTCTGTGGACAACAATAGTTCAAAATAAAAAACAGAAGTAGTGTTAAAGAATGGGACCTTTAGAATAAAGTCCTGAGGGGTGACAGGAAGCAGGAAGTTACAGACCTTCAGCTGGTTCATAAAGTTTACTAACTAGTTTTTCCTTCACGGTTCAAATTAGGAACTCGAGGAGAATTTACACATCAGCACATGTTGATGTTTTCCCTTCTGACAAGCATGAAAAGCAATAAATTAGCCATTACTCGCGTCATAATTAGTATCACTTCATTAATCTCTTGTATCAGTTGTTCACCACGCCATTCGTCACGCTGATTTTCTTTCGCGCCTCCAAAAAAACAATAGCGGGGCCCCGTCTCGTCCTTCGGATAGCTGGCCGCCTCATTACTGTGAGCCGTGCTGCCGCCAGGGCGGTCAGGAAAACATGAACTGGATGGGAACTGATGGACGAGTACCCAACTGGTCTGATAGTCCTGAATCATCTCTGTGTCTACAGAGTGAATACACAATGAATGGCACAGTTTAATTGTGGTGGAAGCTAAAATTAGCCAGTTTCTCTCTGTTTTCCGTCGCTCTCCTAAGCTAAGCTGGACAAACATGATGGTTTAGTTCATGCACCTCTAAAAAAAACAGGAACAGTAATGACAAAGAAAATGAAATGTGGATTTAAATTTTCGTTTCATGCTAATAAAATATGTGTGTTTCAGGCCTTCTGCCTTCGCGTGCTGTAATTCTGTCACACACTTCTACCTGACGCCGGTCAAAACGGGCTGCAGAGCGACAATAGGCACTGATGTGTGTTGGTGTGTTTTCTGCAGATAAGGAGCTGGAGGTTCTGCAGAGCATCGCTGACCTGACAGTGAAGGCTGCTGAACAGGCTGTATTCAAGTGCGAAGTGTCTGATGAAAAAGTGACGGGGAAATGGTTCAAGGACGGCGTCGAAGTCAAGGCCAGCGATCGAATCAAAATGTTGCACATCGGGAGGTATTCTGTTGTCACACATGGCACGCGCAGACTCACACAAAAATTTTGTGTTCACAATAAGTGTTGTCTGTCCAGTGTCCTTTTAGAAAAAGGTTTTATGAGTTGTTTGACCCATTTTTTGGATTCTAAACACAAATAAAGTCAAACACAAACACACAGTCTCTCTCACAGACACACACACACACACACACACACACACACCCCGAGGACTTGATGTTTCTCTCAGTAATCCCTCTCTCAGAGCCGCCTATGGCAACAGATATGCCAAGGCGACAGCGGTCACACAAGGTGAAAGCCATTTAGTGCCTTTCTCACTCTGCCATATTGCCTCATGCAGCATGTTGCCAGGGCAACTGCCTCTTGCATAATTGCGGGTCACAACGAGTGTTGTCTCCCTGGTAACGTCTGGTCACACGTCCCCCAGAGTCCACAAGCTGACGATTGATGACGTGAAGCCTTCTGACGCCGGAGATTACACGTTCATCCCCGACGGTTACGCCCTTTCTCTGTCTGCCAAACTCAACTTCCTGGGTGAGAGCGACGTGCAAACCAAAATAAGGATCTTCTGAATTTTTCTAAAGACGAGCTCACAGAGTTTGTACGATTTGTTCCACAGAGATCAAGATTGACTACGTTCCACGACAAGGTGAGTGTCTGCTGGAAACGTCGTCTCTCCAACTTCAAATATGTTTTCTAGGGAAAAAACTGGATTTTACTCTCCATTTAGATAACGAGGACAAGTTCATTAACTTATATGTTACACTGAAGTAAAGGAAGGGCGCACTCACTAACTTCTGTCTTGATTATGATAAAGTTTTCTATCCAAAATCATCAAATGAGTGTCATGTTTCTAACCTGAGTCGCCTTCCTCCTCCCGTCGTGTCCTCTCTGCCAAAGATCCTCCCAAAATCCACCTGGACACCAGCGGCACCGGCTGCAAGAACACCATCACTGTGGTGGCAGGAAACAAACTCCGCCTCGACGTGGAGATCACCGGAGAGCCGGCGCCCACCGTGTGCTGGATGAAGGGAGACCAGGTGAGGGAGGGCGGGGAGGATTCTCACCTCAAACACTACATCAGATACTCTCCGCCTCTGTACGTCAGTCAGGAGAATGAAACATCAACTGAATCACCTTTCATTGTGGCGTCCTTTGTTCTGTCTGTCGGTGCGGCAGGAGGTGTCCAATGACGAGGGACGGGTCCGCGTGGAGACCAAGAAGACCGTGAGCAGCTTTGTGATCGAGGGGGCGGAGAAAGACGACGAGGGCTTCTACTCCATCACCGTGACCAACCCTGCTGGGGAGGACAAGGCCAAGCTCTTCATCAAGGTCGTCGGTCGGTGGCTTCTTCTCATTTTTTTTTATCACAATGAGCTGCAGCTCGTCGTGTATTCAGACATGCTGTGAACGTTTGCTTACTTTCACAAAATTAGAAAAAGAAAAAACGTTTCAGGATAAAAATTCAAACTTAAATGTGAGAATTGGCCCGTAAAGCAGGCAGGATGTGACAAATAAACACAAACTGACCAGCATGCTCTTAAAAATATAACAGAATGGTACAAACAAATATAAGTTTACCACAAATCAGTTATACCTTAATCGTTCTGTGGAGGACTGTAAGCTCGTTCAACTCATGAATAAGAACCAATGACAGGAACTTTGTTTGTCCTTTCCCTGCACATTGTCCTCGTCACAATAAAATAAAAAATAAACCCCCCAAGAAAATGCTGATCTGACACTTCACATAAATTGTGTTTTGTGGCTCAGCGGTTTAAAAAAAAAAAAAAAAAAAAAGGGCCAACCACCAATAAGAACATCAGTGGTTTGATTCCTGTTTCCTCCGGTCTGTATTATAAAGCGTCCTTGGCAGCGATACTGAACCCCATAAAAGCTGCTGACGTATCATCTGTGTCTGAATGTGCATGTAAGGGAGAAAAATCCGTTGGTGGGTGCAAAGTGATTAGAAATAAGACTAAAAAAAGGTGAATGTTCTTTCCTCTGCTTAAATAAAGCTGCTTTTTAAAGGTTTAAATGGGATAATTTCCTCACGCTGTCTCTGCTCCTCTCTTTACATTTCTGACTGTAACCGGCCCCTCCAGATGTGCCCAACCCTCCTGAGAACATCAAATGCACGTCAGTTGGCGAGGACACTGCCATGATCCAATGGGACGCTCCCTCGTTTGACGGCGGAGTTCCCGTTAAAGGTATCCCGGAAACACGCGGCCTCTAATGTTCACATCTGATGCCTTCCTCCCAGGAGGGAACAGCACTTTAGACGCCTCTCTGTTTATTACGCTGCAATGTTTTGGAACTGAGCTGCTTTTATTAACGACTCCGCCGTCTGCTGATGTCGCCTCCTCCAGGGTACCTGATGGAGAGGAGGAAGACGGGCTCGGCCAGATGGACCAAGCTCAACTTTGATGTTTACGAGTCCACCACGTACGAGGCGAAGAAGATGATTGAAGGCGTCCTTTATGAGATGAGAGTGTTCGCAGTCAACAACATCGGCATCTCTCAGCCCAGCATGAACTCCAAGCCCTTCATGCCCATCGGTGCGTGGCCATTTTGTCATTAGCAGAACGGTTAATTAGGAGAGGTTTTGCACACAATGCTCATCGAGGCAGCTTAACCTGCCTCCCATCCTATTTACACCGGGTATTAACGTATTAATTAGCTCCCGTCTCTCTCAGCCCCCACCAGCGAGCCCACTCATCTCATGGTAGATGATGTGACAGACACTACCTGCGCGGTCAAGTGGCGTCCTCCAGAGAAAATCGGAGCAGGCGGCATCGACGGATACATCATCGAGTACTGCAAAGAAGGAAGTAAGTGTCTGCAAAAAGACTGAGGGTTTATCAGCATAACTGATGGCTGCGTTAAATCTGATTATTAATTCAGCAAAGATCTTTATCCTAAACAGAAACTTTTGCATTTTAGTTATTTAAGGTTGTGAGGCTCATTTTGTTTCAGCAGAACCGATAAGATCTTTCAGAACTCCGACCCAGAAGTCGTTGGTGCAAACAAAAAAACTGACTGTCTGGTCATACGCTCAGGAAGCGTTTCGGTTTCTCCACACGCCAAAATGTTGCGTATGAGTTTTTTAGCTTCCTTTCCAAAACCAAGTGTGTTAATCTGCTCTAATGTGAACTGCAGTCATTTGCATGTCTGTCTGACTTCCCTTCCCACAATAATAACCGAGTTTTACTCTCAAGGCCGGATCACATCATTAAATTAAAGAAGGATTCATTAGTTTGTGGGGTTACAGCATGTGTTGAAGGAAAAGAACGAGCAGAACCGATTGTTTTCTTCTGCAGAAGCTCCAGGAGTGAAACGAGCGAACGAGCTCCAGCTTCTAAAATGTGTCAACGATAGTCAAAAATGTAAAGATGAGAAGTCCAAGTTTGTCTGAAGTCCAGAAACCCCCCTGATGATCTCCTCTGATCTGGTCTCGTCCCTCAGGTGACCAGTGGGTCCAGGCTAACGAGGACCTCGTGACCAAGAACATTTACAGGGTGAAGGGTCTCCCAGTGGGGGAGAAGATGCTGTTCAGAGTCACGGCTGTCAACATCGCCGGGCGCAGCCCCCCCGCCACTCTTGCCCAGGCCGTCACTATCAGAGAGATCGTGGGTCAGATTCACCGCCTTTACATTTAAGGCACACACATATATAATATACCAACTGTACATCACATAGATTTACACAATAACAACATGACTCATCTTCTCCTTTGCTGTCCACCACCCAGAGAATCCGAAGATCCGCCTGCCTCGCCAACTGAGAACCAAACTCATCAAAACTGTGGGCGAGAAAGTGAACTTGGTCATCCCCTTCCAGGTTCGTCCGAGCTACTACACAAAATAGATTTGCAGCTGCAGAACAAAGATTACAAGGTTGTTTGCTAATCTCGTGCTAAATGGCCACGTTCGACTGAAGCATTTAAAACTAAATTTGGTTCATTCTGAAAAGTGCACAAAAATGCAGCAGAAGCCTAGAAAGCCACTCCATGATTCACATAAAATAGGTCATCGCACAGGCGCTTCAAGTGAAGTCTGGAGTGGTTTATCTGAAGTAAAATCTCAACTGGGCCAAGAAAACAGGCGAGAGATGCATTTAAGGCAGCCTGTTTTCATTCATGGTCGCCTGTATTCTTCAGTAACAAATCCAAACACGCTTCGCTGGCATCTTCTTGGAAATGACTAAACAGAAGCTGGAGACTTCCCTTCTTCAGTAAGGCTGGTGAGGCTCTTCCTTTTCCCTCTGAAATGCAAATCAGCTCTGTAAACCCTGCGAGTAGCAGAGAGAGCAGGAGCTCAAAGGGCACACGGAGCATCACATCGTTTGACAGCAGCTCGCAAATTGTTGTAATGGTGAAGAGAAGCAAAGCATAAGCAGCAAAGAGGGGGAAGCCATTGTTCTAAATAAAAATAGACATGAGAAAGTGAGACTCAGCGCCGCTCGCCTCTGAAAGAGAAAGATGAAAAGCATGTTGGGAGACAGAGGACGAGGCTTCGTGGACAGACTCCACTCATGACGGAACACGTTTCCTTCCTGCAGCTGAAACCAAAAGCTGATCAATTTCTGAAAGTCATTTCTCTCTCTGCAGGGTAAGCCCCACCCCATCGTGACCTGGTTCAAAGATGGCGCCCCCCTGGATGACAACACGGTGGGAACTCGCACCAGTGACGTGGACAGCATCCTCTTCATCCGCACAGCGGAGAGGAGGCACTCCGGGAAGTACACGCTGTCCGTCCAGATCGAGAACATGATGGACAGCGCTGACATATTCATCCAGGTCGTAGGTCAGTGGCCCCGCCCGCATCATAAACCTGTTCGGAGGCGGATGGTGGCTCCGGGCCAAATCTTTGACATGTCACAAGCTTCCTTTTTTAAATTTTGATGATAATTCCTAATTTCATACTCTCGAGGATCTTCGACTCCAAGTAGGAAATCATCAAAGCACTGAATCCCCCTTTTCTGACGTAATCCGTGCTCCTGCGCTGCCACCGCAGCCGCCAGCTCATTCTCCACCTTACGGCTCCTCTCCCCGGGTCAGGGTGCCAGGGCGGATTACTTGGCAGGGCTCCGCTGGGATTATTTACTTGTAGACCGGGATTAGGATTGGATTTTGAGGGCTACTCAGTCACTTTCTCTTCTGAGAAGGTTGAGTTAATGAGAGGCCTGCGATGCCCCCCCCCCCCCCCCCCCCCCTCCTCCTCAGCTGATGTGTCACTACGCTCGTTCAGCACGAGACAGAACAGGAAGGATTAAACCAAAACAGCAGAGCTGCTGTACTCCACTGAGGAGCGTGTGCGGAGCAAGATTAATGACAAATACATTACTATGTTGTGCAGTATTTTTGTGCTGCGCTGCGTTCAGGCCACACAGACGGATCGATGATAAACACGCCGCATTCTTCCGCTCTGTAATCTGGCCAGACAAAGTGCTATTTCTCAGTTGGCCAGCTCTGCACCAACACAGTTTTTGCAGTAATAAATGCATCTATCGCCCACTTTTGTCTCTACCTTTTTTTGATTTTTTTTTTTTTTTTTTAAATCTCTTCTGCTGTAAGTGCTGATTTCTTTCTCTCTGCAGGACTTCCCTGCTGCAGATCTGTTTATCAATCTCTCCGCCTCTATAAACTCTCCTGCATCTCCACGCGGCCAGGCAGAGAGTGTTTATTATCTCGGCCGGCTGTACAGTCTGTGCTCTGCTGCTCCTGATTGTCTAATGAGTTTCACAGCTTCACACCAAAAATCCTTCCGACTCCTGTCTCCTCACAGAAAAGCCAGGCCCTCCCATCGCCATCCACGTCACCGACATCTGGGGCTTCAACGCCGCGCTGGAGTGGAAGCCGCCCAAAGACGACGGCAACAGCGAGATTATTGGCTACATGGTTCAGAAGTCTGACAAGACGACTAAGGTACGGGTGAACGGGAGGGGAGACGTGGGGTTCAGGGGAGGTAACTGAGCTGGAACTTCAAAAACTAGTAAAAGTCATCAGAAAGTAGACAAACAGGCGTGAAGTTTTTTCCAAATGGTTGATCTGCCAGTTTTCTCCATTTTGTGCTGGAGAGAAAGACAAACAATAAAAATAATAATAATAAAGAAGGGCAGCTTGGTTGTTGTGGAGACAGAAGCTGGTGGAGCTTCATGATGGTTCTCATGATTTTCGTCACGCAACTGCAAAGCCTGGCCGCGCTGTCACGGTCATGACTCCTGAATAGACTGGAAGTCGGGCTAGAAGAACATGGAAGAATCTTCTTATCCCGATCAGAAGCTCTGAGCTTTAAGCCTCTCTGAACCTCTGCCTCCCCCCCTCCCTCACATCAGGAGTGGTTCACGGTCTATGAGCACAACCGGAGGCCCGGCTGCACTGTGTCCGACCTGGTCATGGGGAACGAATATTCCTTTCGAGTTTTCAGCTTAAACATCTGTGGCCGCAGCGATGATCCTGGCTTCAGCAAGAACACCGCCGTCATCTGCAAAACAGGTAATAAGACCCCTTCAGAGCGACGTGACGGCCACAGTGTGTTCACTCACAGCAGAAACGAACTCACCTGAAATGAGCACAAATGCAAGCTGTATTCTGATTTCTAGCTGCTGAACTGCTTCTGATTAATCGTTGGTCGTCATTAATTGCATTAACATGATGTAAAGGAAAACGAATCCAGGCTGATTGTGCTTAACAGAAATGTTCTTTGACAGAGTGTTAAATAACATTTAATACTGGCCGCGGATTACGAGAGGAACTAGGCTGGGAAATTAACACCTGCCACCAGCCAAATGCTGCTAATGTTGTGCTATTGCATTTGCTCACTCCACCAGAAGACTTGGCAGCCCACCAGACAGTCTCTTTTGTGTTCCAAGGAGCAGTCTGGCCTGTAAAATTGTGAGGATTGTCGATCAGTCGCCCACCTGACCTCGGGACGTAACAAAAGTCAGGTCCCTCTCTAGATAATTGAAATCGTAATCTGGAAATGAATGCAATTTGCTGGTGTAACAGAATGGTGGAGTATTAAAGGGAGAATACAGTAAGTGATTCAATAAGCATCACATGCTGTGAGCTGAGTCTTTAGGTTCAACGTCCATCAAAATCAAAATCAAAATCAACGTTTCTGGCTCTCATCAAGGTCTGTATACATACAGATACAGTCTACTGATCAGTGAGTGATCATCAGACATAATTCAGTACTTCACCAGGATGTGTCTGAAAGTTTAACTTCTGCTTTAGAAGAAGGTCACATTTTGTGTCTGCTGCAGAAAAACACGTATATTCACATCATTATACTGAACGGTGGATTTCTCTTCATTATAAATTCATTTCTCATTTATTTTTGACAGAAAAGGTCTCTAATTTACACACTTGCTGCTAGACTTTTTCAGTTGGACGTAATCAGATTGATGGAAGATGACTTCTTTCTTTTCTCTTTCTATTTTTGCTGCAACATGCATGAAAAATATGTGAGGTGTTTATATGTCGATAATGTGACGCAGCGTAGGGCGTGGTCAGAACGCAGCCGCCGGCACACGTGATTCAGAGCTTTCATCATCATTTTGCACTTCTGAGTTACTTTGCACAAAACGGATGAACGTGAACTAATTCTGTGTTCGTCCAACTTCAGAAATCTGATACAAAAACAGAAACAACCTGGTTTGCTGTGCGTTCCTAAAAAAAAAAATACATACCTGAACCGTTTCTCCATCCACCCAGGCCTGCAGTACAACCCCGCCCCCTTCAAAGAGAAGGACATGTGCAGGTCCCCCAAGTTCACAGCGCCGCTGGTGGACAGGAGCGTGATCGCCGGCTACACCACCGCCATCAGCTGTGCTGTCCGCGGCTTCCCAAAGGTACCAAACCTCCACCGTAAACCTTCATGGATTAATCATTATTTATTCTTTAATAAGCTCCAGCTGTTGATTTCATTCTTGTTAAAAGGTCCAGACGGTCTAAAGGTAAACGTTGAAGCTCAGTTTCTTTGACCGTCGGATCACATAGAAAACAGGCAGCCAATCAGAAGAGAGGATCTGAGCATCTTTTCTGATTGGCTGACTGAGCTGTTGTTGACACTCTTCAGGTAAACACACATATATGGGATTTTTTAACATATGTCGCTGAACTTTAGCTCAAAGTTCGAATTATGGACAAAGAAGTTGTTGTAAACAGTCAAATGTTTTGTTCAGCAGAAGAGTTTTGCTATTTTTTTTTTAGAAATCCTTCGTCACAGATATATGGATGTAGGTCCGGAGGACATTTTTACAAATATAAATATATAAAACTTTAATTTAAAGCCTACAAAGCTGAATGTACATTTGATAATGTCCCTGCTGCACTTTACAAACACAAGCTCTTCGCCGCAGCATCGCCGCCGGCCTCTGGTTGCCCCACTGCGAGGAAACGCCACAGATTGCACGCTTTGTGTTTTTCAGAGCGAGCGTACAAGTTTGAAGTGTCAAACAGTGAGTGTAGAACAGTCAGACAGGATTATGGTGCCTCTGCAGCAGGAGTGTATTCTTATGTCTGAAGAGGTGGAGCAGAAAGATCTTTGAACACACTTTTTTTTTTTAATCACGCCAAATCGGCGATGATTTGTCAAGCCAAAATGTTGACCTAATTTCTGCTCTCCTCCCCGTACAACATCCTTCACCCTGTTTACACTCTCCCTCCTCCCCCTCCATCACGCTGTTCCTCAGCCAAAGATCATTTGGATGAAGAACAACATGATCATCGGTGAAGATCCCAAGTTCCTGATGCAGAACAACCAAGGCGTGCTGACTCTGAACATCCGCAAGCCGAGCAAGTTCGACGGCGGCAGGTACTCCTGCAGGGCCATCAACGATCTCGGCCAGGACGAGGTCGAGTGCAAGCTGGAGGTTCGAGGTACGCAGTTTTAAAATTCTCTTCCCATAATGCAATAGATCCGGAGCGCAGCGAGTAGGCGTCTCTCACTGCCTGACAGTCTTCAATTAAGCTCAGCGTGACAAATCTCCATCTCCTCAGCCCTCCCACTGATCTCTTGTTTGTGAAGCTGCAGTTGAAATTCTAGCCGCCGCTGTGCTCCCTAAAAAAAAAAAAAAAAAAAATCACCTTATTGTGTTTTGTCAGTTTAAAGTTTCAGGCGAATCTCGAGCGCTGTACTGTCTTCCAGCAGGATGATCTAGCGGCCTCTCAGGCTGATTTAAATTTCTCTTTTGCTCCACAGCTTTACAAGAGAAAGTGGAGGAGGCGAAGAAATGAGCGACAGCATGAAACAGCAAAGGATACAGTCGAACTGGAATAGCAATGGATTATGTATAACGGGATATTCATGAATAAATATGATTAGAATAGATCACTGCTGAGGCACTAAAGCCAGCCCCCCCCCCCACACTTCCCAGCTTTCTTCCTGTATGCTTGGCTGCAATGACAAACGCCACATCAGTAATAATGCTGTAAATTCGTACGGCGAGCTGCCACCCTGAGAAGACGCCACAGAGTAGAGCAGTGGCGCTGCCCGCTGTGACGGCACACGGAGGGATTCTTCTGATCTGTGAAGTGCACCTGCCATTGAACACACTTATAAAACAGCCTTTCATCCATTACGGCCTCCCGTGTTGTCTGTTTTGTGCCTGCCGGGTTTTTGGGGTTGGTTTTTTTGTGTGTGTGTGTCCGTTTGGGGGCAAATTTACGATTGTGGATTCCGCTGTAGCGCCGAAGTTCAGTGCCGCGGCGTCCTGTCGGTAATCTGATGGCTGAGTGGAGGGATCCTTATTCAGCCGGCCGTTGTGGAGCCGCCAGGAGTAATTCTTATGTGCAGATACAGACCTGCTGCATCCTTCCCACACACAAACACACACATGTTGACTCGCAGACTCACACTCCCACATGGCAATCCTCACGGCGTGACCTCCAGTGGTAGGCCTTTACAGATACATGGCCTAACACTTGTGCACATGCGAACGCAAACATACACTCCGAATCAGGGTCTCATTAGCATCGCACACTAGAGACTAATTAATGCAGCCATCAACGCTGCCCTAATTAGCTCTCCCACGTCATTACTGAGCAAACGAATTACCGCTAATTTACACACCCGCAAAACAAACACAGAGCCATCTCTGCTGGGAGAGTCCGCCGCGGCTCGTCTCGCAAACCAAATTAAGGCCTCGCCAACGCGTTGCAGCCCGGGCCGCCGTGCCCAGCGACCCCGTCCTCCCTCCACCACACGCCCCGATCTGCACCATCTGATGCTAAAAGATCAAGTTGGAGACAAAAAGCAAACGCATGAAGTAGTGAAGACAGGCCTGGGGTTTAGACCCCAGGCCTGTCCTGACGCATACCACTTCAGGTCCTGGTCCTGGTCTCAGGGCTCTCCAGCAGAGGGGGTAAGAGCACAGTTACAAAGCCCACAACTGACGGTCATTAGTGTCCTGCGGTGTAATTAAGAACAGCAGAGTTATTTACTGTGTTTCTGAAAGATGTCCAGAAACCAAACAGATCCGGTTCTCTCCTTCACATCGCGGCGTGCCGCTGGAGGAGAATCGAATCAGGGCCGTCCAGATGAAGCAGGAAAAAAGCCGCCTGATACCTGAAAGTAGGGCGCCGCTGGCTGCACGGCAGACCTGAGGTGATACACAAAGCTGAAATGTCGAGCTGTAATTGACTCGGCGAGGATTAGGTACGATGTTGATATAATCTTAGGCCGAGATGCGGCGTGGCGTGTTACTCTGCTGATTGACACATGAAAGCGCTGCTGAAGGTAAACCGCATGCTACTTTGCATGCAAGTTTGTTTTTTTTTTGGGGGGGGGGGACAGATTCTTTAGAAAAAAAAAAAGAAAATGGTGTGACAGCTCGATACTCCACCTGAGCTCAAAAGTGATGTTCAGTTGCTAAGCAATCTAACTAATTGTATCTACTGGCATCATCTGTGAGCCTTAACAAACTTTGAAAACAGGAGACGATGCAGGTTTTGTTGCTGTCAGTGTGCGTTTGCGTGTCTCCTACTCTGCTTAAGAAAGCTGGAAGTGGTAAGCCAGGAAAAAAATAATAGAGCGTTTTGTTTTCCGCTCTTTCTCTGTGACACACCTTCAGGCTCTTTAAGTTTGTGATGTCTGAATGAATAATTAATGAGGAAGCATGGCAGCCCAGGAGTGAACCGCCGCCTCCCTCTCCTCACACTGTATCTTCGCTGCCGTCTTTCCAATATTAGAACAGGTCTGCTCCAGACGAAAGATGAGACGAGAGAGAGTGACAAGACGGAGAGGGAGGGGGAGAGACTGAAACAGTAGGACAGAGGGACCTATTATTATGCAAGTAATTATACGTGAAATCAGGGAGTTGGAGTGAGAGAGCCTCACAGCAGACACACACATAGAAATATATCGGGGAGCGTCTCCCCCTGTTCTCCCAGTCCAGTTTCTGCTGTGTTGGGTTGCCATGGCGCTCCCTATTGAATCCCTGTGAGACTAATACCTCCAGTCATCCTGTCCATTGATTAAAGAGCCGACACCCACCCCGAGCTCGCAGCCCAGGTAATGAGCACGATGTATCTGAGGGGTGTGGGGCCGTTAAAGGAGAGATCTGCCCTCACATTTCACAGTAATGATGACTTCATGACGGGAACGGACTGCCTCGTGCACACCGCCGCCGCCGTCGGCGAGCAGAGGACATTTTTTACAGGATGCTGGTCAGAGTCTGCAGGAATGTCGCTCAGGTTGGAGGAGGGACTTCTAAACGCAGCGAGTTCAAAGAGCCAAAATTGTAAATCATAACGTCTTTTTGAGCATTTTGTTGAAGACAGAACAGAATGAAAGAAAAGACTGAAGGAGACGAAAGACTGTCCGCGGGGACAACCTGTCCAATATTGGTTTATGAGCTCTTCTACGGAGTCCCCAGACAGACATGACACCAACAAGAAACAAGAAACAAGCTGCTTCGGTGCAGTTAAATGGAAAATGGCAGTTTTTCTTTCTAAATTAAAACGGAGCAAATGATGCTGAAGTGGAAGGTTAAGCGTGAAGGTTAAAGGTCACAGCTCTTCAGGAGTCTCCTCCGTCAGCTCACGTTTGGTCTCCACACTCTCCTAAAACTTTTGGACTTTTGGAAAAACCCAGGGTTGAGTTTTAGTCTGAATGGGCAGAAACAAACAGGCTATTTATTTTACAACATCCCAGCTTAACCTTATTCCTCTTTGTGGTGTATGTAGCAATTGATTGAAATCTATTGGAAAATGACGTTATTTCTCACTTGATCTATTAGCTCAGTGAACGTTTTAAGTCTTCATTATGACAGCAACCTCCTGAAAACCGTTATGAATGAAACCCTGACATCTTCACTCAGAAACCACAGAAGCATCATTTTTCCTGATTGTGTCGGAGCTCATCTTAAAGAAGAGCACTTCACATTTCTTCTGAAATTATAAGCCAGCCAGACAAACGTACGCTGAACGGGTTACGATGTGCTGTAATCGTCCCTTTCAAAAGCAATTCCACTGTGAGCGAAGGCAGGACAAAGTCTACAGTGGTCTCTTTAAACAGCAACAAATCCCAAACTTCAGCCGGCGCTATCACAAAGCTTCGAGTGTTCCAGTTAGTCAGATCGAGTTCATCTTCACTCTTTCTCTTTTTGAGCTGAAAAAATTATCTCTTTGTTAATATTCCTCCGCTGCAGCTCAGCTCAAAGAAGAAATTCGGATCTGACCGGATCAACTTCAGTGGATCTTTAAAAGGCCATTTGTGCTCAGAGAGAAGTCTCACGTGCTGTAAATAAAATGAAATAAAATAAAACAATCAATCAGACTTGGAGCTTCACTGGGAACGCGTCAAAGTTGCAGCAGCTGCTTGGTGATAAGAAGCTGGTTCCTCGCTGTGCGGTCTGAGCCGAGTCTCATCCCGCCATCGGCCGCTCTCACTGCGATGAACACTATTGATTAATGTGAGAGGAGAAATGTCGGATTTCAGAATTAAGCGTTTAACCCTTCAAAGTCTCAGGCCGCCTCGTCGAAGGTGAGAATTCGGTTTCAGGCAATAAATTTGGCCAACAGAAGGTTCTCCGAAGGAACGCGTGGGTGCGCACATGCATGCATATGTGTGTAGGTGTTTAATGTGCTGGCACGGACAAATGAGCCCCATATTGTGTATGTGAATCCATCTGCACAGTGTTAGAGCAGCAGTCATGAAAACATATGCAGGACGCCGATAAAGACGAAGAGCGGACGAGTCGGACACTTAAACCACACCATCACCCCCCCCAGTGAAAGGCATATGGGGAGGATTCACCAAGACTAAATGTGATTAAAGGAAAAGATTTGGCTTTGTGTTTTTGGCAGAGGACGCTGCGGACCATGATGCACTGGGAGTTAGGTCTGATGATTGATCTGCATGGTCGTGTAACACACAAGGACTACGAGGACATTTCAAATGGCAGATGCAGCCTCGGGTACAAACAGATCTCCGTCATGATGTCTGCACACACACAAACACACACACTGATACATGAGGCTAATGCATGACAAGACTTTGTAAATACTGAGCGCTGAGACAAATCTACGGTGGTTTGTCACAGATGGACTGAGCAGACTGGACTGCTGCCCGCAAACAACAATGAGGGATACAGTTCTGTGAGGAGGATTGTAAATTCAAATCCGATGAAGAAACAGAAATCACACACACAGACACACAAACTGTCTTCGGGGGAACCCTCCGTTGACACAAGACATTTCCTGGATTCTCAAATCCTGATCCAGACCGGGACCCAAAAACAAGCGATGTCCTTAAATGATCAGAAACCAGCTGATGAACTTTGTGGCCCTTAAATATCATAAAACAAAACAAGTTCTCCCGAAAACTAGTGAGCTGAAGCTCAAAACACTTCTGGAGAAACAGATGTGTTTGAGTTGTTGTTCCAACTGGAAGAGTTCAGACTTCGGTCCTCAGCAGGCTGATGTAAAAACACAAAACGTCCGCTGAAGTGGATTAAAGGGCTCCGTACGCTGTGACATCAGAGCGGGGACCGCTGTTCGTGCGCCACTCGCACTGAAATCGGACAGGAAATAGTTCACGGTCGTCCCTTCGGGAGGCCAGACGACACGCTGATCTTCCCGAGAAAACACAAAAATACTTTGAGCTCTCAGTGACGAGATGTTTTGAAGAAAAACTTCATGAGCAGCAGCTTCGTCTGAGATCTTCACAGAACTTTGAGGGGCTTCCCACTTGAAACGCGTTCGCCGCACGGCGTCCAAGAAACAGGGAGGACCGGAGCTGCTCAGGCCTCCTTATTATCCACATATTGTTGGAAGTGCTGCTTTTATTTTGTGTATGCCCCCCCGCCGCCGCCGCCGCCGCCTTCCTCTCTCTGATTGTGTTCATTTTGTTCTCTCTGTGTGCGTTTGAAGCTGACGTCTTCACCTCAGCTGGCTCCTCATCGTTAACTCCCAGCAATCCTCCAGTTTGTCGCAAACCAGATAGGCCTTTGGTACGTGCCCCCCCCCCTCCCTCCTCCAGACACCCACGACCCCCCAGAGAAGAAGAAACTGGCAGCACTAACTACTAATCTCTGCACTTTGGGAGTTTTTTTTTTCTTCTTTTTTTCTGCTGCAACAGAAAAGCCCGGCTCTTGAATTAGATTTGCTTACTCATCCTCAGCCATCTTCAAAGGACAGATAACTGAATATACCTTTTATTCATTTCATGCCACTGTAATTGTTTTTTTTTTTTTCCCCACTGAGGAAATCCTGAGCAGGTCTTTGGGGAACAGAATTGCTTATATGACTCCGCTTTCATCTGCGTTATGTTTAGTTATGGTATTATTATTTCAGGGTTTTGTTTTCGGCCCTATTTTTTTTAAACCTTTTAATGGACAATTTGTTATATTTTTTTTTTGCTTCTACTTAGACTTTTTCTTTTCTGCTTCTTGATTTTGGGGCCAGCCTCGTGCCTCAGGTGAGAAGGACTCATCTGCTATAGCAGGAAAAAAATAAAAAAGCCTTTAGGTCTTCCTATTAAAACAATTACGCTAATTTTACTTCACTTTCAAAAGAAAAAAAAAACAAAAACAAAAACGTAGATGTTTTATTTTAAGGAATCGGGGGTTAGAAAAAAGAACACATAAAAAACCAAAAAGGGAAAGTGACTCAGAAAGAATGTGATATGGGGACGATATACAGTTTTAAGACTCAAATTAAATCGATGGCGGTTAACAATTCGCTGGTCTGCTGCAGAAAAACATGAAAGTGATGCGTGAATTTTCAATTTCTCTTCAGCTTAGATTGATTTGAGTTCAGCAGTAAATGGATAAATAAAGTATAACAGGACAGTAAAACCAGCTGGACGTTTCTGCTCTTCCTCTTTCACTGTCGAGGGCGGGAATCGTTTAATCTTCCCAGCTCCGTATTGAGAGTGATGTTATTAGTTTGCCTGTGCTTGTGTGACCAAAGCCTGACAATTAGATGTCTCAGATAAAATCAGAGCCTTTTGACACGTCAGAGCTGGGGCGAGATATCACTTGTTACTGATGGATCTAAAATAGGACAGATTAAATTTCACAGTTATGGCACTTTGCTGTTTCTTCCCTCCTTCTCTTTTCGACACAAAGTGTTGCTGGTTGCGTTTCTGTGTAAATGTTTTCCTCACATCTCCGGTCTCAGTCTGCAGCCTCGGTGTTAAAGGAGCTGCTCTGATATCAGCCCGAAGAAATGAAAATAAGCTTTTAATGGCTCTGAGATGATAAGTCAGATCCGGATGACTGCAGTCACTGAGGCCAGTCGAGTCGAGTCGAGTCGAGTCACGAGGCTCTTTGAGCAAACTTTTACTTTTGGAAAATGCTTTATTGTGCTGATAATATTCACTACAGAGAGGCTGCACGCTGTTTGTATTCCGGAACCATCCCGACTCCTCCGAGCTGGATCCATCAGGGTCCGTAAATGAGGCAGTAAATATGTTTGACTGCTCTGTCAGCTTCAGCTTTACACCCACCTCCTCACCGGAATAACATGTTTGGACAAATCTGCATGTTCACAGGAGGAAAATCATAAAACATGTCTAGTTATCTGATATCTCAGTTATTGACACTTTCTGGCTTCATTGCAGACGTATTTATTCACATCTGCAGTTGGATTTTCATTCAAACTCTCTTTTTGTTGTTCAGATTTCCATTTTTGTCACAATTATCTGGATTTTATGACGTTATGCTAAATTTTTTTGAACAGATATGTTGGTATGCTCTTATTTATGGCTCCACTGATTGAGATGTTGACAACAGACCCCCTGAAGCTTTAAATTCAGAGTCAGCTCAGTCCAGTTCAGTCCTGGGGGAGGAGTCTGAACTCTGACAGGCAGGCGTTCAGCTGAAACACAAACTGAGGGAGCAGAGGAGGCTTAGGCATCACGGTGAAGCCCATAATCATGTTTGGCTTTTGCAGAGCGTGCACAAGAAGCAGATGCACAAATGCATGCACACTCAAACAAACACACGAGAACACACACACACGTGTTAAAGACAATCGGCTCAAACAGCCACACAGCCAAAACCCATCAAAGCTCAAATCCATACATGACGCACATTTAGTCCAGTGCAGAAGTGGATTGTTGGGCTGCATCAAAAGTTCACACACACACACACACACACACAGAGTCCATGTATACATGTGTAGCTAGACTGCGACAACGATATTGCCTACATTGGGGAGGAGAAAAGGGAGAGTAAAGATGGTGTGAGGGAGAAAAGCGGTGGAGCGAAGGGACGAGCGCAGCAGTTCTGAAAGCGTTTGGCTCCGTTCTAATGGTTGCCATGGTTTCGACATGTTTCCATGGAAATGCTAGCCGCCAATAAAATGAATTTGAGGAGGATCTTCGCAGCAGGTTGGCAGCAAGGTGAGGAGGGAGGACGGGGGCAGGACCGGGGAGGAGGCCTCTTCTGCCTCTAATGCACCAGTCACCTGCACGGGTGGAGGACTGGGGCATGTTGGGAGGGGGGGCTGTTCAGGGGCAGAATTTAGGGGTAAACAAGGTGAGGAGAACGTGACACGCAGGGGAAAGTAAAAAGCACTGAGACTATTTCAGTCTGGATGGGTTGCCGTAGAAACGGCGGCCTCATAACTCAGAGCAGGTAAATACATGGGAGTCCGTCTGGTCACTGATTAACATGTGTGCGATCACAATCACATGTGTGTCTGTGTGTGTGTGTGTGTGTGTGTGTGTCACAACACTTTTCCTCTACCTCTCTTTCACTGAAGCTGAATGACGCACGTTTGTTGTGTTTGTGTGTTCAACATCCCCGTGTTTCACATTTCAGCTGCTCCTTTGAGGGCTAAACAAGTTTTTAATGTTCACTCAGCCGGAGAGTGATATCTGCTGCTCCCTTTCCTTCAGTCCTTCCTTCCTTCCTTCCTTCCTTCCTCCCTCCGTCTCTCTTCTCTCTCTCTCTCTCTCTCTCTCTCTCTCTGAAGGACAGAGGTATTCTCACATTTCTTGGTCACCATGGCAACGCTGCAGCAAGAAAGAGAGAAAGAGGCTGGGGGGGGGGGGGGGTAGTGGTGGTGGTGGTGGGGATGTTGGGTGTTGGTGGGGTGAGGCTGGGGATGTATGAACAATACTAATGCTACTTCACTGATCATCGATTGTGTGTTTTCCCTTCCATCCCCCCCCCCCCCCCCCCCCCCCCAACACACACACACGACAAAACTAGCCCCCTGACACCCCCACTCCCTTCTTGTCATTCCCATCGCTCTCCTTCCATCCTCATTACTCTCACGCTCCAGCCGCCTTCCTTCTCCCTGTGGTTTTAAAACTCAATCTCCACATTGTGCTGTCATTGTTATCATTATTATTATTGGGTCATTTAGCAGGCGGCGCCGGTATCCACGGCAACCCAAGAGAAGTGTCAACGGTTCCTCTGTGAATACCAGTATGGACGAGCATCCATCAGTATCCCAATGAGTCATTATCGGTCTAATGGTGAGGTCGCCGCTGTCACACTGGACTATAAATAATGTCGTCTCATTAGGCGCCGCCGCCTCCGTGCGTAAACAGGCCTGATGTGTGTGTGTCTGTTATGTACTTTATTTGGGGGGTGGTAATGAACATAGCTAAAGTCTGGTGACAGCCGAGCCGAGGTGGGGGGGGGGGTGGGGAGGGCCCAGGCAGCTGCATTGGAGCCTGACTGCGGGGGTGGACTCAATAAACCAGTTCCTGGAGTAAATAAGGCGCCGTAGAGATGTGCATGGCTGCCGGCTCGGCCCCCATGTCTGCTGTCTCCATCCCTAACTGCTGTTCACCCTCGCAGGCCGACACACAAACACACACAGAGGCAGTCCTGCAGGACCGCAGTGGCTCCCGGCTGTCAGAGCTGCTCGGGAGCCAATCGATGGATTGAAGACGCTGATGAGACCGAGGGGGCGGGGGGGCTGGGGGGGGTTCACCTCAGCCATTGCCTCCTCGCCTCAAGTCATTACCGCAACTACGCGAATGGTTTTAGCACTGCAGCATCAGGGAAGGGAGGAAGTGGGCGGTGACCACGTGCACACAGGAAGAGGAGGTTTGCACGGCCGTACAGTAAATTGTGCAAGTGTTCACCTTGGTGGAACAAACACAGCACATTTACGTAACCGGAGAGACGAGTAGGAGCTAGCTCGGGGGTGGGAGGGGGGCTCGGACCCCCTCCTCCCCCGTCGTCTGAAGCCCCGTTGGATGCTGAGGGATTGAGCAGCTCCAAGGAAACGGAGGTGAGGGTGAGAACCCGACGTGGCGGTCCGGACAGGAGCCTGCGATAGCATCATATCAAAAGTCAACATGCTGCTAGCACACCCCCTCAAAGAGCTGCACACTAACACTCGTGCACACTCGTGCACACGTTGGCTGGTGGACTGGTGTTACATTGACGCCTCCACTGGTGTCTGACAGAACATATGCCTGCTCTGAGGGGAAAAAAAGACATCTCTTCATGGATAGCTGTGCGTGAAATAGTGTCCCTGGGTAAATCCTTGTTATAAATTACATCCTTTGTTGTTTGCTGGATATTTTCTTCTTCTTTTTTTTTTTTTTTTTTGACCTTCTCCTGGGATGATATATTCTCCGCTCGGTCGAACCGCAAACCGCTGGTGTCACACCTGCCCTTGTATGTGACTCAGTGTGTGCAGCTTTTTCCATCATGCCAGACTCTGTTTAACAGCACGTTTAAAATGTGTCACTGTCAGGTGGAAATCGAAATAAACCCGTTTGTTTTCAGCTTCACTGACACGCGTGGACTCAAAAAGCCGCTCGGCAATCTTGTGATTTTGGTTTTCACCTCAGAAAGAGAATCGGCTGAGCCTCTCGGCTCTCGTGACTCAGAAATTATGGAAGGAGTTGACTCCGACGACGACGACAACAGGCGGAACCTCAACTTCTGAGCACATTAACTGGCATCTGCATCTTTTTCCTTATAAAGCTGTAATTTTTTAAAAAGGCCTCCACATTTTCAGTCTCAGCACAACTTCAGCTAATAACACAATAAAGACTGTTCAAAATGAACATTTAATGTCTCCTTCTTTTCCTGATAAAAGCTGAGTAAAGCAGAATAACCAAAGAAAAGTTCCTCTCATGTGTTTGGGTCGTTTCTATCTTTATCTGATCAGGAGTTCTGCTCATTAAAGATGAAAAATCAGCTCCAAAGCCTCTAATGCTCTAAATATCTGACTCAGAAACATACAGGACTGGTCCACAGACTCTGAGTGAGACGCTCTGATTGGCTGTGACATCACCCACCGGAGCCAATAGGAGCGTCCGATGTGGAGACGTGACTCTAGACGTCACTATCAAAGATGGAGGATGAGAATGGACGGATGAACACACAGAAGGAGTCAGAGAGTCAGACTGATCCAGATCTGAACTAACTTCATTCATCAATTCATCACTGAAGTCAGTTTCAGATTGGACAGATCAGCTGATTCTGCAGTTTAAGGAGGAAACAGGAAGAACCATCAGGAGGAATAAAATCTCTAAAGATAAACTTGACGACATTTTCCATCAGAAGCAGGATTTTCTGTTAAAAAAAGGCCAGAACGTTCACGCAAGAATGAAAGAAAGAACATCAATCATGGCCGACAGTTTATCTATGAAACTGATAGAGATCCTTCCGAATCTGAAGACTTTCACACGACAGCCTTGATTTGTGTCACCTTTAATTTTGCGCCACCACACACCAGACCGCTCATACGTTCCACTGACACGCGTGGCGACAATACGGGACGCAGGATGTGTCATCGGTTGTTCGTGTCATCCCGTCTTCACTCTCTCTCTCCCTGAGTCGCATTACCTCTCCCCTGCAACCTGCTTTCTAATCAATAACTCATCTCTCGATGTCGATTCCCCTTCTACCCCCACAGGAAAACAAACGTCCTTCCACAGGACAAACAAAGAGGGAGAGAGGCTGAAGGTAAGGAGGTAGGAGGACAATGAGAAAATGCTGTAAACCAGATGAAACAGCTAACTAGCCTGTTGCAGCGAAGGGGGGGGGCCTGAATTAAAGAGCCCCCTTTTTCTGTGTCTGACCTTCACGTCCAGGACGAACGCCGGGCTCGACCTCCAGACGGAGCCGACCGTGGCCGAGAGGAGGGCGACAGCGTTTGGCCCAGCGTGAGCGCCCGAGCAGAAAACCAGAGACAAATGGCAGCGAGGAGGAAGGGGGGGGGGGGGTCACTTAGGTTCCAGCCAACTGCAAGAATTGGCCTTTTCATGAGAAGGAGAGGCAGAAAAACGAGAACTTGTTTGCAGCTCATCATTACGACTCCCCTCCCCCTCCTCCTCAGATCTCCATCCCTCCATCAGCTTCTGCCCCCCCGCCCCGTCCACTCACAACTATTTTAACCTAACTCGAGCTGAAAGAGGAGCAGAGCGTCGTGATGGAGCAGCATGCTTCGGCCTGGCTGTTTTGTCACATATAGATTGCTGTGGATTTCCACGCCGTCTCTTCCGATCTTCTGTACGTTTGCCACTCTGCCTTTCAGTCGTGTACAATTTAGCGTCAGTGAGGTGAAAATGAAAACTGTTAGGCGCGTCTGCATAATCGACGCTGCACCCTCCGGATGGCGTGCACACATTCAAACGGAGGTGGTGTCGCATCAGCATTTTAAAGTTCCCTGCACTTCCTCTACTGAAGCCCAAAGAGAGCGAGACAAGTCAGCTTTTTCTAAAAAAAAAAAATAAATAAAATAAATGAAGATAATACAGGTTACATGACGGTAATGAAATTCAAAGTTGTTCCCTTTAACGTGGATTGTGCAGAGACATCATGCAAAAGAGGACGCTGCTTGTTTGCATTTCCTTTTTTTTTTTTTTTTTTTGCTGCTGCTGCTTCTCGTGCACAACCCACACAAAGGCTGGAGGAGTAATACATGTGTAACTGGATTACAATAACCTGATTACAGCATTTACTGAGTTTTTGGAGAAAAAAAAAAAACAGGGAAGCTAAAATGCTCGATTACCAGCTTTAGGTAAAAAATAAAATGGAGTAAATGCTTCCTGTGTTGCACGTAGAATGAAACACACGAGGTCAGTACGGCTTATAAATGGATGTGACGAATGGTGAAAATACCCAAGAACAAAATGTCATGCACTTTATGGCTCCATTTTCATAAGTAAATTAAGAGCAGAGCTGTTTTTAAGTCTTCTAAAAGAAAGTGTCGGCCCCGGTGTCAGGTCCTCGAGGGAAAGTCCGAGACGAGTCATCAGTTTTCATTTTGCATATTGTCATTTTGGAGTCTCTCAGGTCTGAATGAAAAGCCATTAAAAAGATGCCGCATCGGAGCGTTCAGCCTTTCAAAGCTGCAGCGTGAACTCTGATTTCTGAGGACTGGAAATGTCAGCGTCGGGCTGCCTGCAGCTTTGGTCCAAAATATAAAACGATATTCGTGCTCCCCAGAAGAGGAACCCCGATGAGTTCAGTTTTGACTGAAATATCTCGACCTCCAGATGCATCGCGATTAAATTAGCTTCTCTGGTGTTATTTAGCAAATGTTAGCACGCTAGGACACCAGACTGGGTGTAAAAAAATGGATACATCCGATGGCTAAAAACCTTCAGCCTGCTTTCATATCATGATCACCAGGGGGCAGATAGCCAGATTGTATTAAAGTCTATGGGAAAATGTCCCTCCTCCTCCTCAGTAAATGTCTTCCTGATGAGTTTATAGTCTCAGTCTCTAGTTTACAGTCTTCAACACAACATGATGTTCATTTTTTAAACGATGGAGAAAAAAAAACAAGATGGCAAACAGACGATTTACAAAACCAATAAGTGACGTCACAGTCAGCTGTCAAAAACTCCAAACTAAGCATAGTATCATAACATCATGCCGATGTTAGCATTAAGAACCTCAGACCACGTCGTCAGTCCAGATCCAGGACTCACAAACATTCACGGCCAAACCAAGTCTGAAGATCTGACTGAGGATCAATGATCATGTTTTATTCAGACTCAACAGTTAAAACCTGGAAGCTAATAGTATTGTGCATTGTCCTAATGAGCTTGTGTGAGCACTCACACACACACACACACACACACACACGTAGTAAATCTGTTTCCCACCTAACATGTTCTGCCTTTGTTGTCGATCGACAGGCAGTTAACCACGAGAGCACCGATTAAAGCAGGTGAATAAAACTATTTATTCATCGAACTCGAAGGAGAATCTGTTAAGACAGTAAATCAGTGTTAAACACGGCGGCCTGTTGCTGCCCCCCCATCCCTCCACACACACCGAACTAATAATCATAACCCTGAGTCAGTAGCATTTAAAAGCTGACCTCTTGGCAAACCCCCAGCCAGTGTGAGGTAAGTGTTCACTGCAGGCTATACAACCTCCTACAAACTGCACATACACACACACTTTAACACACTGACATGATCGCTTCAAACCACACACACACACACACACTCTGCAACACTGCTCCAGCACATGGAGGGGAAGTAAAAGTGAAGGAAGAAGCACTTCTTCTGCAAAAACAACAGCGACGAGGAAGAACATGCACATTACGACTTGACATAAATTCATTCACCCGCACACGTGCAGGCGAAATAACCTGCAGACAAACGCCGTCCTGCTGCTGTCGT